>NW_026846588.1:77285546-77460546 GCF_025583915.1 Anolis sagrei ordinatus
TCCACCACACTCTGGGGCAGAGAGTTCCACTGCTGAATGGCTCTTCCAGTCGTTCTCATTGCAACGGTGTAGTAACGGTGAGACTGCGGTCTATATTTTTGTTCTTGGAGACCACTGATGGTCCAGGGACCACAGGTTGGAAACCACTGCATTAGAGTGAGTAACTTGTTGATTTCACAGAATGTTTGTTGATCAGTGTCAAACAAAACAGGAGTGAAGTGGGCAGAAATGACTAACTTGATGTTGAAATCACAGAAGTCCTTAAACCCGCCATGCTAGAATCACTTTCTTGTTAAGAAGCATCTTTTGCTGTCCATTAAACCATTACATTATTAATACCATTCTCTTTATTTTCTGTTTTTGTTCCTTCACTTTTCAAGGACCAGTCCAGAACACTCCTCCTCCAACAAGTAAGAGGCATTTTATCCCATTCATAATCAAGTCCTAACAGTTATCAATACACAGATAACAATAAAATGCATTTCTCAGCCAAGCCTTTTCCATTGTTTAAATCATAAATGTGAATGTCGTTCCTGCAAATGATTTGATTTTAGAATGGATAAGGAGCCCATAATAACCAGTGGCCCGCCAGATATTGGACTGTTGTTTGGCCAACTATTTAGCTGCTGGGAGTTGCTTGTTGAGCAATATCTGAAGAATCACTTCTTCCTTATCCTTTACCGTCTTCATGTCATATTTTTCCTACTAACTGCATGGGCTACAGGAGCATCTTTCAAATGATCTGATGTGAGAGATCAGCAATTTGTGGGTTTTTACCAAGGAACTGTCTTCATAATCATATCTCTTGGAGGGAATTACTCATTTTTTTTCTTTGAGATGCCCCAGGGACTACAGCAATGGCTTATAGATTAACACTGATCCTTGGGCCAACATTATGAGTAGCATAAATGATAAAGATGCCCTTCTATTTATCAGAGTGGGGAGGTGGCTGACATTTTGATACACACATTCCAGAACTCACTAGAGTCCATACCCTTGCTCCAAATGTAAAATTTCCTTCCATGGAAGGCTACACTATGCACCTCTGCCACCCAGGCACCAAGCATATATCTTTTTATTTAAACAGGATTATGATAGTTAAGTGGTTATAAGGAGTCTTCTAATTGTATCCCAATATTCTATTTTTATCTTTTATGTTATGTCTTTAAAATGGTTTTCCACTTTGTCATCTTTTAAATATGTTATAAGCCTACTTGGGAAGTATGGCAAGAGAAAAATGGAATGAAATAAAAGTGGAGTTTAGTGGAAATAACCAGAAGCTCACTTCCAATTTTGAATACACATGTGTGCACACCCCAGAAACAATTTTCTTGATCTAATGCAGGAATGGGCAAACTTCAGCCCTCCAGGTGTTTTGGACTTCAACTCCCACAATTTCTAACAGCTGGAGTTGAAGTCCAAAACACCTGGAGGGCCAAAGTTTGCCCATGTCTGCTCTAAAGCAAGAGCAGTCCTGAAGACATACAGAAGTGGTGATTCTACCTGACTGGAAGCAAAAACCTGCTGGCAACTGTTGGAGAGTGCCCAAGGAAAGTACCAAAGTTTCAAATGTAGGCAAGGGGACCTGTTTGTGGGCCACATGTTTGTTGCTCTTCTTGTCTAGCAAAAATGGAAAACATTGGATATTTGGGAAATTGTAATCAAAAACATCAGGTGGGTCAAAAATGCCCTATACCTGGGATAGCTGCATAGGCAGAAAGTGCAGAATAAGGGAACTTAATATTCATTGTTTTGAGAAATTTTGTGTAAGATGGATTCAAATATCCATTAAATCCATTGAATGGGCAATCATGCTTTCAACTCCCATTCTATTTTGTAATAAACAAAACAGATTATCTACAAATTGCAGTGGTATTATTTTCCCCACAATAATTCTCTGCCTTTCTTTCTTTTCCTCCAAGGACCACCTGTTCGTTTCCAGACTACTCCTTCAGCTGGTAAGAAACAGTGCAATTTCCTCATGATGCGATATGAAAACTGAGTACAGAGGCTGTGTAGAAAAGATTTATTCCAAGAAAGTTGCCTCCCAAAAGTGCAAATAGTGCATGATTTATACAAACAGGATTGGCAGCAGGCTTGTGGAGCCTTTAATTGCCTTCTGAAATCTTCTCCTATGCTTCCACTCCATCTATGAAAATTGCAGGTATTGCTCAACCTACAGGTTGAGTCATCTTATCTGGGAATCGGAAATATTCCAAAGCCCAAACCTTTTGCCATTCACAACCAGGGGCGGCTCAAGGCGGTACGCAAATTATTCTTTTGCGTAGAGCGCACGTCTCGGGGCAGGGTGCACTTGAAGAGCGTTGTCTTTCTCTCCTTCTCCTCCTCGCAGGCCAAGGGAGACAAGGTGGGTGTGCGTCCCTCTCCCGGCATTAGGAAGTGCGCGGGGAAGGAGGGCGATGCAGGGCGCGCACTTCCTAATGCCGGGAGGGGGACGCCCATTGGCATTGCTGGGCACTCAGGAAAAGAGGCCTCATGCAGGGAGCATGCCTTCCTCCCAAGCCTGGCACCCAGCCTGGTGAGGAAGGCGCACAGAGCAGCAAAGGGGCGAGGGGGAAGCTGCCAAGGCCCTCCTTCTTGCCTCTCCGTTGCTCCATGCCTTCCTCGCCAGGCTGGGCTCCCAAGCCTGGYGCCCAGCCTGGCAAGGAAGAAGCACAGAGCAGCAGAGGGAGAGGGGGAAGCTGCCAAGGCCCTTTTCGGCAGCACCCACCTCTTTGCCCTTCCTCACCAGGCTGGGCTTCCAAGCCTGGTGCCCAGCCTGGCGAGGAAGGAGCGCGGCGTAGTGGAGGGGGCAGCTGCCGCCGCCGAGGCCCTCTTTGTGCCTGAAAGGAGTGTGTGTGTGTGTATTCAATGATTGGTTGGGGGGGACACCAAAATTCTGTTTGCTTACACCTGAAAATTACCTGGGGCCGTCTCTGTTCACAACCCACTTTTACCTTTGGAGAAAGAGCGCTTCATCACATGTCCAGTGCTTGGAGTTTTTCACCAAGTAGCCTTGAGGGAGAAAGGGGGTTGGGAAGACCTCTTCTATGCGATTCCTGTAAAAAGCAACATTCCAGGTGCTTCCATACTTGCCTTGCAACCAACGAATGGCAGTATGTGGTTGCTTGCTTGCCCTAGAAATAGGATATTGAGATAAGTACAAATCAACTCCATTGGTTGCTGCCTGTTTCCAGTCCATGTAGAATGAAAGAGCATTATGAGGAGGAGGAGGAGGAGGAGAATTTCCCTTCTCTTTTCAGCTATTTTGCCAAAAGGACAGATAGTATTCTGATAGCTAGAATAGCACCCAAGAAGTCTGTTTTTTCGTTAGGCCTTGTGTAAATGAAGTCCTCCCTGCTTTTTTCCTCTGCTCTTCCCCATCAGGGCTCTTTGAAGAAAAATCCATGCGTGATTACTCCTCTTTCCTTCCCATTCCTCATTCACCATGGATGTACATAGATAGATAGCTTTTAAAATGGGTGGGCAAGGGTGGACTTCTAGTCCCAAGCATTTCAGATCAGGATATCTCAACCTCTTTTCCCTTGAGTGCTGGGCTTATAGCTAAGGGCCAACCCAGGCACTGGTCCCCAGCAAGCTTATTGGACTGGGTAGTAGGAAGGGCAGTGCAGCACTCAGTAAAATGCTAAAAAGAAAAGTTTTAAGTGGCTAGAGACATTATGGGATAATAAAGATGGCAGCTGTTTTGCCCAATATTTCTCTTATAAATGTCAGAATCTGTCTTAAATAATCTTACAAAAGAAGGAGGAGGATAGATCCTGTAACTCATGGATCCCAACATTTGCTCCACCATATCATATATTGATATGAGTATAATCACAGTAACCCTTCCAAAGATTTATAGTTCACTAAGGGCTCAGAAATAAATATAGGATTTTCTCCTTTAAAAAAACAACTTTCCAGACTTGTGCAGGCTCAAAACATGAGAAGAGCAAGACTAAACCAGCAACAGCTATTATATCTAACTCTTTAATAAGTTGTACTTATTCTTCATGGCTTTCTATATAACTTTTATTTTTCTTTATACTGTATATATAAAATGTATGAACTTATTTACCAAAATATAACCTGATAAGCCCAGAGACATTCACTTTCCTGCTGAGATTTCCCGGATAGAAAGAGTGTACAAACCCTCTGGGCCTGTTCCCAAGTTAAGACCACTAACACACCCAATGTTCAAATGTATGCAGAGGTGGGTGATTTCCTGCCAGCCCTGATAAACCTAAACCCATTTGTCTAACTACATGGTTCACTTAAAGCTGAGAGAGTGCTGCCTGCAAAAACAGAAGCTCAGAATATATACATTCATAGACCTGTCTACAGAGATCATCACCCTTTATCCCTTGAGTCTTGCACCTTTGTTTTTAAAGCGTCTATCTGTGTTTGACACAGGACTAGACATTTGAACTCATCAGAGGCCCATCTCCATATTTTTAACATTTGTTTTCTCAGAGTGTTGTCTTGGGGGGGGGGGCTTCTCTGCAGCTGACCAGTCCTTCACTCTGACCAATCCTCATCTGCCATTTCCCACTGCCAGCCAGTCCTGGCATGAATCCTAGCCAGCCTCTTTTCTGGTCAATCAGGGGAGGGGTCTGGAAGTCTGAGTGACTTTCAGAACTGTATAAGATATCTTGTATTTCTCTGTATGTTTATGTTTGCCCATTTTGAAGCAAAATTACTGTAGTTGCATCTTTTTTGGCCAAATTGTAATAAACCTCTGTGGCTTGTTTTCAACTTGGTGAGTTGGTTTCTCTGTCCTGGTATATCTGATTTTTTAGCATAGCTCACCAGGCACAGAACCTCTTTAACTGCAGTCCTAGTTAACTACAACAGTAGTGCTGTTTATGAATTATGATGTACAAGTACCAACCAATATTTTTCTTTTGTCTTTCTAAGATGGGACTGTGAAACTAGCCAATGGAAAACACAAGTGTGAGGGACGTGTGGAGATGCTTTACAAAGGAAGTTGGGGAACAGTCTGTGATGATGAATGGGGCATGAATCATGCACAGGTTGTTTGTCGGGAGCTTGGATGTGGAGCAGCTGTCTCAGCACCTGGAAGAGCTTGGTTTGGTCAGGGTTCAGGCCCAATTCTCATGGATGATACACATTGCAGAGGGACTGAGATCAACTTAAAGCAGTGCTCCCATAAAGGTTGGGGAATACATAACTGTCTTCATAATGAAGATGCTGGTGTTGTTTGCTCAGGTAATCTTTGACTGATGATTTATATTTCTCTTAAACATTAATGCTCATAGAATGTAACATAGATGCTACCATAGCACAACAGTAGGGTTAGAGGGAATGAAGAAATAGCCCTTCTAGTAAGAATTCTGTTACCTAAATGAAAATTATCTTCATTCACACTTATAACTTGTTATTTGCTGTGTTTGTATTCTCTTGGTCACATTGCCTGATCTTTCCCTTGGATGACTTCTGTATTTCAAAATACAAAAGTTCAAGTTACTGCAGTGCAGGCATGTAGGGGGGGGGGGGGGGCTTGAGGGGCTTCAGCCCCCCCCCCTGAAATTCTCATGGTGGTCCGCGAGAAGGCCTTACTGGTGTATTATTTAAACTGTTATGTTTATTCATATCATGATCTGATCACCATACTCAATATATCCCATATGCATGGGGGTATTGGGGTAACGATACAAAAGGTTTGCTAGGTAGACCCTCTTTCACTCAGACTCAGCCCCCCCCGAATCAAGCTCAGCCCCTCCCGAAGCAAAATCCTGGCTACGGGCCTCCAAATCCTGGCTACTGGCCTGCTGCAGTGATAAAAATAAAACTCACCCCCCCCCTCCCCCGAATCAAAATCCTGGCTACTAGCCTACTGCAGTGCTACAAATATAGGAACTGAAGAAAAATCTATTGGTGGTAGAATTCTTATTTGGGGAAGCAGTGTCCTCATTTGCCTCCTCCACCTCTAGCTATACCTCTGCTTTAATAGGGGAAATAACTTTATTAGTTGTTTGCCAAACTCTCTATGCAGTATACAAATAGTGAGAAAAAGTGTTACCATCATTCCCATTTCTGATATAGCATCTAGTCCTTGGGCTTAGTGTCTAAATAACCTTTGGGTGTGCTTATTTCTAATTACGTATATGTATGTTGTCTCCTTTTTACATTAGCGGACAAAAAACAGGAGCAGATGCCAATAAGCTTACAATTTTTTAAATGATAGCTCAGTAGAAGGAGAGAGGAAGTGGCTCTTGCTTCTTAACTCAAAATATTAATCCTCATTAGTTTTTATTGCTTCATCTTAGCAGGAAGTTGGAGACTGGGTATTCTTACTGGCTGGAAATAGGAGAAACGAGCATCCTGTAACAATTCAGTTTAGACTCCTTCCAACTTGAAAAAGCAGTTCCAGACTATTGACAGAACCAAGTCATTATAATCTCTTTACCAGACCTGTGATGGTTGCTGTTTACAGAAGAGTTAACTGAGAAGCTACACCTATCATCATCACTGATTAGTCTTGCTAAGACTAATCATCACTGATTAGTCTTGCTGCACTGATAGATACTTAGGATCTGAGTTCTATCATTCATATCGTAAACATGATATATCAAATAACATATTACAACTCTGTATGAATATGACTTTGGAAGAGAATTCGCTTGCACATTTTCCTTGCATTAGCCAGAGGGACAGGCTTCAGTGGTCAACATTTTACACAGTCAGAGTCACCATTTAGGAGGCTATGTTTCACTGATTCACATGTTGCAATAATTCTCTTTACAGACTATGACACTCATCTATCAGTTACTCTTCAAGATAAGATGAAGAGTAACTGATAGACCTTACAGAGTGGCATATTAAGTAAATGGAAAACACCTGACACCAGCAGGATGCATAGAAATGTTTCCAAATTAATTTCTTGATGTTTGCTATATGTTCTAATGGTGTTGCAAGATTTGTGCTATTTTAATAGTGTCATACAAATAATTTAATAGCTATTTTAATCAATTTCTTCTCATTTTTTATCTTTCTCCAGGTATAACCAAGATGGCCACTACTGCAGGTAAGCATTGCTATTGTGGTATACAAATAATTCATGCATTTACTATTAATGATGAAATTAGATGGGCTTTTATAACTTATTGTATCTAAATCCATGGAAAACAAATGAGATCAGCAAGATGCATGGAAACTTTTCCAAATTAATTTCCTGATGTTTGCTATATGCTGTAATGGTATTGCAAGATTTGTGCTATTTTAATAGTGAGTAAATCCGTTTTTTTCTTCTCGTTTCATATCTTTCTCCAGGTATTACCAAGATGGCCACTACTGCAGGTAAGCATTATTTTTGTGACATTGATGATGAAATTAGATGGTCTTTTATAACTCATTGTATATAAATCCATTTAAAAAATATCTAGGTTAGCTCATAAATTAAAATGCAGAATCAAGTTAAGCATTACAATAAATATGTGACCTCCGCCTAAACCATAACCATTTATCTAGCCCTATATACTCTCTATATATAATTCAGGTCTTCATGAGGCTCTGCATTTTCTTGTCCCTTGCTGTAATCATTACTGTTACTGGTAGGAAGGAAGGAAAATGGGAACATACTGATAGGCATAAGAAAACAACACTTAATAATATCTCGTGGAAAGGGGATCTGGACCTACAGCCTGCCATTTGGGCTTACAGCCATGTGTATGCTAATGCTTAGTTTTGGCACTCACTGTGATTCCAGTTTTTTCTGCTATACAACCAGCATAGGTTTGCCCTGTTAGCTTCAGGAGTACTGTATTAGAAACTAGTACAGCACAGTCTTCAATTGTGTCCTGGCTTCTAAAGACACCTGATTTTATCCTGCTGACACATAATTTCCCATATTAAGGGAAATACATTGATGCGGCTGAAATTCCATTCAACTTGGGGAAAAGCAGGAGGTACTACAGGCATAGTTGCGTGACTTTGCTTGAAACATCCACAGCCGGTTCTATTGGGAGGCTGGATAATGATTACTCCTTACCCAGGAAGGCTATTGTTGCTTTGGTTGCTTTCCACATCTGTGAATTTCTTCAGTGCTTGGCTCCAAGGGATCCTCAGAGTAAGGAGAGTCAGAAAAATATCTCATGAGCTATTGGAAACTTCTGTCATAGAGTTGGAGATATGCTGCCCAACAACAGTGCCACACAGTGTTGTTTTGATTTGAATGGCCCTTTCATAGAATCATAGAGTTGGAAGAGACCCATGGGCCAACCATTCCAATTTCCTTCCATGCAGGAAAAAAACACAACCAAAGCACCCCCAAAAGAGGCCATCTAGCCTCTGTTTAAAAATCCTCCAAAGAAGGAGCCCCCACCACACTTCAGTATACAGTTGTAATACTATGACATCCTATGATATTCTGGGATTTGATTACTTTAGTAAGGTACTAGAGTTCTGGTTCGCCTCTCTCTCAACTGCAAATCCCACATCTCCATTAGACTATGGCATTCAAAGTAGAATTATGGTGCTATAATTCTGTAGTGAGAAAAGGCAACAGTTGTGTCTGATATTTCCAAAAGTCTAAGCTGCACTGATATGATTTGCGTGTACGCCATGTGTTGCAGAATCATTTAGACATCACTCCTAAAATATACTGTAGTGCAAGCTTCATAAAACAATGTTATGAAATAATGTCTTCTTGTTGTTTTTCTTTAATAGCTCCTGTGAATGATACAACCTCAGATCCTGGTAAAATTTCTTGTTATTCACTCAAAACCCTATTGTTATGAATGTATATAAAATCCAACCATTGGTTTACTAAAACCAAATTATCTATAGAAAAAAAATCTCATTTATAGAAAAGAAGCATGAAAAATCCTACTTTTGGTGTTCAAACATTTAGTTTTCAAGATCTTAATAGTATTTATGACAAGATCAGAACTCAACCCATAAACTAATTAGGAACAGAAATGCAGTGTGTAAGTCTTCAATACCAAAATCAGCCCCATCTCATGAGGTTGCTATACAACTTCTAGTCTAATAGTTTTAATCTTTTTATAAAACAAATTGTTCTTTCCCCTCAAGTCTAAAATATTTTGATCTACAACAGAGATATTTCATAAGAATAAAGTGTTGCTGTGGAGACCTATTTTCTTTCCAGCTTCTATGAGGATTCTGAGGGAATCTAAAGGATATCACAGTCCCTGCTAATCAAAATTTCCCAGGGCTTGGTCCAGTAAGGTCTGGCGGCATTGTATATCTGAATAGTCATACACCTTAATTTTATATAGTGTCTTGTACTAAAGCCATTCATTGAAACAAAACAATGTTCCAGCGATCTAGCAAATATGAACAATTGAGAAACAATGTCATAAAAACAAAACAATACAGTCTTCACTGTAAATATAAATTCCCTACACAGGGGGTCTAGTGTACCATCTGAATTATTCTTTTAAACGATTGGCAAATATGCATATATCCTAATTATATATTTTTTACATTTGCTTCTGTTTTCTGATTTTGCTTTTCTTTCCCCATTGTCCAGTAACACTTTCATGCCTGCCAGACTACATGAAGGCAGTTATTGAACGAGATTATCTCACATCAAAATGTGGCTCTCAGTGTCAATGGTACTTAAGTGACCCTGCCTGCAAACCTGTGGTTACAAGACAACAAATTATATTCTATATTCCATATGATGGTTGTGATACAAGACGTGAGGTAAGACATCAAATCTACCAAATATCAGTATAATATATGAGCTCCTTACTTTCTTAGTTTTAAGAAGGAGAATTTCAAAAAAAATTAAAAAATCTCTTATCATTAATTCTGAGACAAAAACACATTCAAACATTTTAGCTTTAAAAGCCAAGATAGGGACTTGAAAAGAAGCTAAGAGTCCTATGATCCTTTCTCAATGTGATAAGGTGGTAATTCAAATGCCCACACATTGAGTGGGAATCACAACCTTGGTGGAAACAGGGGAATTTGGACTGTTGACATTAAAAATAGTTATGAAGTGCTAAGTAGTTGGGGCAGCAAGTATGTGATCTATACTGCAACATCTCAAAACTTTCTGTTCACAATGGCTAAAGTAGAATTGCAGAGATTTTTTCAATAACGAAGTTGGTGCAAATATTTTTCATTAGCAAGGTGCTATTCTTTTTCTAGCAAAGAAACCATACTAATATTGGGAGATATGTTGTAACAAAGGATGGGTAAGAGAAAACAAAAACAAAGCAGTATTTACATGTACATTTGTGGCTTTGATGTTTGTTAATTTGATTATTCATGGATTTGATGAAAACATTTTCTCTAGAAATCGCTAGGTCCTCCAGTATAACTCTGTCGCCAACTTCTTCCAGAAAGTGATCATAGACTCATGCCAGATTACCAAGAAATTCCTAGAGAGATGTTCTTTCAGGTTAACAAAATAGCATTTTTAATTTGAGATTTTTAACTTTGGTACACCTAACCCCAGTGAATGTAGAGGTCTGGCCTAAACTTGAAATATTATTTCCTTTGCACCATTGCTTATATAATGCCACAAGCTTTTCTTTTAAAAAGCACTAGGAAAAATGGTAAGATGGTTCTCTGCATTGCTCTCCTCCACCATCTTTCATCGATGTTGACATTAGAGGATGGCAGTAGCTAAGGGAAAAAAAATAGAAGGAAGGACTCAAGAGAAACAGCTCCTGCCCCATCCTAATTTTCTTCCATATGATTTGGCTACCTTGTTTGGTTTAATGCTGGAGCCAGTTGCTATGGGAGAGAAAAAGCATCAAAGAAGGCCTTGTAAGAACCATCAGATTATTACCACAGTTTGTCCTATACAGTACCTGAATTCTTCTGTCTTTTTGAAAAACTCTATTTGTTTACTTTTTAACAGAATGCTGGAAGAATTAGCAGTTTCTCCAACAGTGTCAGAAGTTCTGGAAGTAGCATAAATTCCCAATTCCGCTTCACTTGCGTAATGGAACCAAGACGAATGACAGAAATAGCACGCAATGTGGATGAGCGTGACTCCACAAAAAACGTTCAAAAGCAAAATACACAAGTGTATATGAAATGCTCATTCTTTGACTCAGATTCATTTCGGCACCCATGGAACAACTTGAATTACTTTATAAATGAGATGCAGGACTCATTTTTCCAAGCTACTTTCTATAGTTTTAATAGGAACCTGATATTATTTGTGGATACATGTGTGGCTTCTCCTAATGCCAATCACTTCGGTATTGGGTCATATGATGTCATAAAGCATGGGTAAGGAAGAACAAACAGCAAATCAGTCTTTCCAAATATCTTACCTAAAGCTAATTTCTCAGTATTTTGAGGAAATACTAGGTATGCAAGAAAACCAGCTTTTGTGTGGTCCTCATCCACCCTTTCTTATTGCTCTATTTTGCCAACTTATTCAAAGCCCAGCTTTATTTCATTTCTTTTGTTACCAAACATATCTGCAATGTATTTTCCTTTTTTTTCCCCCTTAGCACTACTTGCCTTTTCTAACCTTCCCATCTGGGAATCTTTCATCTTTTTGTCTGTTTGGTCTCTCTATTACTTAGTTATTTATTTACCCATAGCTGATTGTGAATTTATCTATCTACCACCTTGATCTGTCTTCAAAACCTTTCTCTGCTTCATTAATAGATCTGCTTATAACTCATGAATAGATAGAGAAAGAGAGGCTTTTATAATCCTACATGATGTCTTCTTAATTTAAAGAGTAATGGTGAAACCATACTTTGAGCTAAGCTGCGGTTGTTTGTTTTTGTTTTTTGATATTTTCTTATATTTGAAAAGTTATGCTTTAGGCTTGGGACTTTGCATACTCTATCAAAAAATGTTGAAACATTTTTATCAATATGACTCTCCCCCTTCCATCGTAGTACACATAGGTAGTTTGATAAAATCTTTCAACATATTGAAAAAATGTTTCAACATTTTTAGTTTATTACGACATACTATATTAGCCATTAGGGTTGGGCATAATTCCGTTTTTAATTCATATTTCGGATCAAATTTGTTAAATTTGTGCATATGAATCGATATTAGAAATATGTAGAAAAGATGGGGGGGGGAGTACGAAACTGAAACACTCACCAATCATTTTCATTAAGATTCTGTAACATTTGGATGCCTCTCAAGGTCAGTTTAATTTTCAGTATAATCATTAAGCAAACATTAAGCTAAGAAAACATAAAGTGATTTAAAAACCAATCCTTTTTCTTTAGCCTGATTGTCATAAGGAAGGCACACTCACCTGCCAAATGTATTGCTTATGGAGCCCCCGGTGGCGCAGTGGGTTAAATTTGCACAAACTTAACAAATTTGATCCGAAATATGAATTAAAAACGGAATTATGCACAACCCTAATGGCTAATATAGTATGTCGTAATAAACTAAAAATGTTGAAACATTTTTTCAATATGTTGAAAGATTTTATCAAACTACCTATGTGTACTGTGCCTGTGCCGGCAGGACTGAAGACCGACAGGTCGCAGGTTCGAATCCGGTGAGAGGTAGATGAGCTCCCTCTATCAGCTCCAGCTCCTCATGCGGGGACATGAGAGAAGCCTCCCACAAGGATGATAAAAATAACAAATCATCTGGGCGTCCCCTGGGCAACGTCCTTGCAGACGGCCAATTCTCTCACACCAGAAGCGACTTGCAGTTTCCCAAGTCGCTCCTGACACGACCAAAAACCTTGTGTCAGAACTATTACTGTCCCATGTGGCATCCAAACATAGAACATTTTTTCTTTTGATGTAGAAAACTCTTTCACAATTTCTTTTTAGATGCATGCTAAAGATGCAGCTATTTTTATGAACCTTCTTCTTGACCAGTGTTGCCCAGTCTTTGGTCCTCCAGGTGTTTTGGACTTCAACTCCATCAGCTTACCAGCTATTAGGATTGATGGGAACTGAGATCCAAAGCACCTGATAGACTAAAGGCTGAGAACCACTGTTCTTGGCCAGTCAGCAATTGAGGTTATAAACATGAATTGTGATAATTTAACTTTATAATGATGGGATTCTGTTGTTGGCACAATATACAGCCATGCCAATGAATTGTGACAATGCACAATGAGGGCATCACACAAGAATTTCCATTATGCCACAGAGTCTCACACAGTGCAACAGGAGACTTTGTGCATTGGAACATGTATATTAAAAACATGTTGTGTATCAAAACATGTCCAATAGTCACATAACTGACTTGCTTACATAGTAAATTCACTACTGTAATTACAATGATAATATAACCATCTGTTATATTTTAATTTTGTGGGCTGCACAGATTGCATGTTTTATTAGTGTTGTAAATGGCTTTGATATCCTCAGATCTAAGCAGCTAAAAAAGATAAACCATATGGATAGTATAATGCAGGTATGATCACCTATTATATACATAACAAAGAATAAACGAATCACATTCTTCCTTTCTTTCAGGTGCTCAGACAGTCATGATACCCACACCGATTATTTTGCACAAAATGGGAGGGCTACCCGCTTGAGATTTAAACCTTCCAGGATTTTCAGCAGATATTCCAGAGTTTACCTACAGTGCAAAATAGTGGTGTGTCGCAGATACGATTATTCCTCTCGATGCTACCAAGGCTGCCTTTCTAGGAAAACAAGGGAAGCAAGCTCAGAGCAAGAACAGCTGCAAGTTCTTGGGCCACTGAAACTTGAGTAACCTGAAGACATGAACCCTGACAGCTTGAATGTAGTGACTTGGTCATTCCCACCAAGTACAGTGAGAATACTTGTAAAATGAATCAGATTACATTAATCATTCAGGTGAACAGTTCCATTGATTTGGGCACAGTTTGATACACAAATCTCCCTTTTTTGTCTAGATTTCCTGCTGTCTTGTGATTCATTACAAAAGAGCTATGCAATCTTTTGCTTTACATTGCTAAAATGAATTGGATCAGTAACTTAACACAATAAATAAATCTAATTGGGAAAGTGTTATTTTTGTGTGTCTCTAAGCATATCAAGTAGGCTTGTGCATGGATTTGGTTCAGTCGGTTCACTTCAGCCAATCTAGCTTGTTCGGCCTGTTCAGCTGGCCATAACGATAAGGGCTCAGCCCGAAATAGCCCTTAATGCATGCAGCTTCTTCTCTTCTATTCGGGAGCATGCAGCACATGCCTCCTTAACCCCGTTCTTCAAACCCCAACTCCCTTGAAAGGAAGATAGGAAAGGGTCCCAGAAGAGATGCTTCCTTAACCCCGTTCTTCAAACCAAGACTCCCTTGAAAGGAAGATAGGAAAGACTCCCAGGAGGGATGCTTCCTCAACATTGTACTTCAAACCCAGAGTCTCTCAATAGGAAAGGGTCCCAGAAAGAGTGCTTACTTAACCCCATTCTTCAAACCCAGACTCTCTCAAAAGGAAGATAGAAAAGGGTCAAAGAAGGGGTGCTTCCTTAACCCCGTTCTTCAAACCCAGACTCTCTTGAAAGGAAGATGGATCCCAGGAATGAAAAGGGGACCCTTATAAGTTACCATTCCCATCAGTGGGCCAGATCTTTCGGTTGCCTAGCTTAAAACAGATTTTTCCATTAGCCAATTTTTGAGAGGCTTCCAAAAACAGATCTGGGTACCCAATGAAATTCAGATACCAAAACTAGATTGTCCTCCAGCTGAATTGCACAAGCCTAATATCAAGACCAATTTATCATAGGTATTTTCTCCCCCTAATGTGGTTTTCATCCATCACTGCAACATGGGTAACATATTACCATGTGGTGGACCCATGAGAAGATACAATATGACCAGAAGCTGTTTCATGTACTAACATCAGAAAATATATGTTTTCTCTAGGTATGTTACAGTCTTCCAAGTAATTCTATGGTATAATACCAGATATTACCAAAGTATTGTATTGGAGGATCTAGCAAATTCCTAGAGATGAATTTGCTATAAAGAAGTCACTCTATAGTAACTTCTGGCACAAGTCATTCTTTTGAATAGGACTCATTAGCCATGGTAAATTCAGAAATTATTCCTCGTAGATATGGGAGCCATCCTATATTTTCACTATGTGAAGACATGGATCACATGTAATAATTTCCAAAGAGATTACAAAACTGCTGCAAAATATTGAAGGTTCTTTTTTTGTTTGATCATATCAGCATATTAATGGGTTTCTTATTCAGTTCTCTCTTGAAATATGGCAGGTTTCCCTCCTTCACTTCCTATCTTCTGTCCTTTGTCCTCCGCATTGATTACACAGCCCAACAACAAAATTCATGGCGTCTTGGTTTTTAAGTGTGTTCCCATGATTCTTTGAAGCACTGATTCAGAAAATTGCATTGGATAGACCACATCAGCTCTGGTTTCTCAGATATGGTTATCATCATTTTCTATGGGAAAGTAGATTTCAACCGATAGATGGCATATGGTCAGTATCTCAAGAACTAGAGTGGATAGGGGAAAGCCGGTGCCATTTTGTGGAATCAACAGGTTAAATATACCCAGAAACAGGGCATCATTTGAGGCATTTGAATGTGTCTTGGCCAGTGTTATCACATCCAGTTTGATGCAACATTTCAGAAATTAATTTCATGCATTTCCAATGAGCCTTTTCTATTAATCAAGGGTTACAGTCAAAGTGTGAAAGGGCTTTAACAATAACAAGCATTTTCCGTGTTTTGAAATCTGGTTTTGTATGTAGGGACAAAAGTTACCCGTTTCTAAATGCATCCCATTTTTGATAGGGTTTGACAAATTGTTGAAATCAGCGTATTGGAGATAAGCCTTATGGCTTGTGTTAAATAATCACAATGAGGGTAATAATTTCTGCCTCTCAAAGAAACATTAGAACTGCAATGAAAAATAGTCCAATTGTTCATGGTACTGCTGATGTTTACAGAGCTGTATGCAACCTTCTGATTAGAAAACCTCCCACGCCACACCATCTTGAACCTTTTTCTTCAATATACAAGCATGGTTGTGTGCCTGTACACACATATATATGATGATCTAGCATATTTTAAAGTTTGACTAACATCACATCTGTAACTAGGAAGTTTAGTTATTGTCATAGAACAATAGCGTTTCTGTTTTCCTGGATATTTCTCTTGCTTCATTTTTCTTTCTTTCCATGTACTCTTTTATCTTTTTTGGGGGTGGTGGTAGTGGATATTTTTTATATTTTATAGAGAGAATATTTTTATGCATTTTTAAACACATTTATGACATACTCGGTTTTTAAAATTGTGTGATATTCGGCAGGATATAAACATTTGAAAAAAGGAATATGCATGTTATATATTCACACCCATGCCCACACACTAGTATGGAAATAAAATCTCATTGTCTCATTGTTTCAAACCATGCACAACACTTGAAAAGCAGAATGTGCTACATAACAATATGTGATTGTCATGATGACTATGGTATGAACTTCATATTTACAGGGGCTATGTTACCATGGATACACAATAACTGGATAATCATGAACATATAGGATCATACAATTGTATCTAGAGAAAACATATTTTGTTGGATGTGGATAAATGAAAGCATGTGTTGTCAAAAAAAAGTCTGGTTCTTTCCCAGTGTGGAGCAGCTCTGGATCAGCCCAAACAAATTCACGCAACAAAAGCCAAAAGTAGAACAGAAATTAGTTTATTCAGCTCTGTTTTCCAAACCCAGCATGTCCCTCAAGCCCAAACTGGAACATTTTATAGAAAAGTTAATTCGGAAACATGAGGAATAGAGGCTATTGGTGAAGGTTTCATTGGATGCGGAGGCTCGCCCATGCCTGACCGTGGATTGGCTGGAATGTAAAGGTCTTTAAATCTCAGTTGCCAATTGGCTAAGCAGTCTTGCGGAAATTTCACTCGTGTCATTGGTTAAATCTGAAGTTCATCAGCTGCTTGGTGTGTCCACCCCCTGGGGGAATCTGAGGATGGAATTTGGGCATGGCTAGGATATAATGGGCACTTGGGAGGATTACACCTATGGTCACAGTTTCCAAGTCAGGAGCCCCCGGTGGCGCAGTGGGCTAAACCCCTGTGCTGGCAGGACTGAAGACTGACAGGTCACAGGTTCAAATCCGCGGAGAGCACGGATGAGCTCCAGCTTCTCATGTGGGGACATGAGAGAAGCCTCCCACAAGGATGGTAAAACATCAAAAACATCTGGGCGTCCCCTGGGCAACATCCTTGCAGACAGCTAATTCTCTCACAGCAGAAGCGACTTGCAGTTTCTCAAGTTGCTCCTGACACAACACAAAAAAAGTTCCCAAGTATGGGATTCCTGGGCACCCTGATGAGCTCTGAGATTTAAGGACAAATTGCTGATATGGCAAAGAGGTGAGTAAATAGGTCTCTCAGTTCCTGTGGTGCTTGGAACCTTCATGACGCAGGAGAAATGTCTGAGACCTATCTCTGCTTATAGTGATAATGTGAGTATGGGGAAAATGTGTAGTGCTTTTGCAAATTGGAGTACTTGGAGCAACACACCTGTGATTTTCCCATATATATCCCTCTCACTTGAACTCAAATGACATTTTCCCCTAACAGCCATGCAGATTGATAGTGTTATCTAATAAACCGAAATATGTAAAAGGGTCAGAACATATACTGAGGCATCTTCACCAAAAATGGAAGCCATCAGAAAATGTGTTTTCTTAGCACTTTTCTTCATTTGGACTCTTCCTGAAAATAACCTGGTTAAATTACAAGGTATGGAAGACCTGAGTCATATTTTTAACAATGTGAAGCTATGCACAATTAATATGAAAGTCGTGATACCATCTTATTTGCTTAAAATTTTAAAGTGTGCTGTTCAGTGGTAGGTCTTCTTTGGATCCAACATCTCTAAGAAAAAGATTGAATTGTGACTAAATATTCACTTCCAATGCTTCCTCTATAGACATCACTAAACTGCAGAGTGTAAAGCTAAGCCCTATAGCATACTTCCCTGAAAAGTAAGTCTTGTAATTAGCAAAGAAAATTCTGTAAAGATGCATCTATACTGTAGAATTCATGCAGTTTGACATCATTTCAACTGCGTGGCTCAGTCTTATGGAATCATGTGAGCTGTAGTTTTACAAAGGCTTCAGCCTTCTCTGCCAAAGAGGGCTGTTGCTTCACCAAACTACAAATCCCAGAATTCCATAGCATTGAGGCATGGCAGTTAAGGTGGCATCAAACTGCAATAACTCTAGGGTGTAAATGCATCCTAAGAAGTGGTTCAGGACACAGTGTCTTGGGCTGGTAACCACAAAATAATTCATGCATGTGAACTAACCTAACAACTTAACCATTTGTGTCCTACTGACTAAACTGTGAGTAATTGATGTGTGAGAATTACTCCATTGAAATCAATAGGACGTAAAACATTCACATTTAGCTGGATTTGAAGCCAGGATTATAGCATTGCTAAATCACTGGGATTATATTGTTGCCTTTCACCATTGATCTTATGCTTATAGGAATTGTTCCTGTTTACCTTTCCATAGTGGGATCAGTTTTCGATCTCTGTCCTGGGCTTTCCTCACGTTTCCCTGATTCCATCTTTATTTCTCTATTTCCCAAGAAGATGATGATATTTTCCCCATTGTAGATCTTCTGTCAAAAACTATCAATGCTATAATTGTGCTAGTGTGACACTTGTTCAACACACGCCAGTGAGCTACCTTGATGTTGTAGTACTTCCTAAAAAAGGATGAAAAGGGGAGATCACAACATGTAACAGGAAAGTCTTTGCGTGTAGTGTACCCAGCCCTTCTTATCACCTTCCCTCTTAAGGATAAAGTGGGAAAATATTGAGGTCTGGCTTATGCTATTTTTAAACACACATTATATGGACTGTGCCTTCAAGTCACCTGTCGACTCATGACAGCCCCATTAATGTAATATGGTTTTCTGATAAAGAGACTACTGAGAGGTAGTTTTATCAGTTTCTTCCTTTGAAATATAGACAACAGCATCTGGATTTAATTGGCAGACTCCAATCCAATTAGGCCGGAGGTTTAGTACAGCTAGTAAATCATCACCAAAAGGTTGCCAGTTCAAAGCCCCAGGTTGGCGTGAGCTGCCAACTGTCAACCTAGCTCATTGTTTCCTAGGCAATTCGAAAACAGCTTTAGCTGTGATTGGAGAAATTAGGTACAGTTAAAAGCGAGGGAAGTGTTTTACGATGCCATAAAGAAAGAAGATCAGGAAAAGGAAGGAGGTAGTCCTGAGGGAGCAACAGCACCCCCTGGACTTGAGCCCAATTTTCCATGGCACTAAAAACAGCTGAAACAAACCACCTCCTTCTGTTCTGTTTGTGTATTGTCTATACAATACAAGTGGAATTATAAGTACTGTGATCCCCGCTGAGTCCCCTTCGGGGTGAGAAGGCCAGAATTTATTTTATTTTTTATTTATTTTCTATACTTGTATACTGCCGTTTCTCAGCCTAGCCGGCGACTCAACGCGGTTTACAACAAAATATAACAATCAACAGTATACAGTTTAAAAGCATAAAAACATAATACACGATTCATATATCAATAGCAATCCAATTCATCTCCTGACTAAAATCGTGATCCAGTTTCGTCGTCCATATTGCCAGTCCTTTAATCATTACATTCATTGCATTGAGTTAACCAAATGCCTGCTCGAACATCCAGGTTTTTAATCTTCTTCGGAATACCATCAATGAGGGGGCTGATCTTACCTCCATGGGAAGGGCGTTCCATAGCCGCGGGGCCACCACAGAAAAGGCCCTGTCTCTCGTCCCCGCCAGCCGCACCTGTGAAGCAGGCGGGATAGAGAGCAGGGCCTCCCCAGAAGATCTTAGGGTCCTGGTGGGCTGATAGGCCGAGATACGTTCGGATAGGTAGGTTGGGCCAGAACCGTTTAGGGCTTTAAAGGCCAACGCCAGCACTTTGAATTGAGCCCGGTAGCAAATCGGCAGCCAGTGGAGCTGGTGCAGCAGAGGAGTTGTATGCTCCCTGCGCTCCGCTCCTGTTAGTATCATGGCTGCCAAGACGTTGGACTAGCTGGAGCTTCCGAGCCGTCTTCAAAGGCAACCCCACGTAGAGAGCGTTGCAGTAATCTAAACGGGATGTAACCAGAGCGTTGATAGGCCGAGATACGTTCGGATAGGTAAGTTGGGCCAGAACCGTTTAGGGCTTTAAAGGCCAACGCCAGCACTTTGAATTGAGCCCGGTAGCAGATCGGCAGCCAGTGGAGCTGGTGCAGCAGAGGAGTTGTATGCTCCCTGCGCTCCGCTCCTGTTAGTATCATGGCTGCCCGTTGGACTAATTGTAGCTTCCGGGCTGTCTTCAAAGGCAACCCCACGTAGAGAGCGTTGCAGTAGTCTAGGGTCCTGGTGGGCTGATAGGCCGAGATACGTTCGGATAGATAAGTTGGGCCAGAAGCGTTTAGGGCTTTAAAGGCCAACGCCAGCACTTTGAATTGAGCCCGGTAGCAAATCGGCAGCCAGTGGAGCTGGTGCAGCAGAGGAGTTGTATGCTCCCTGCGCTCCGCTCCTGTTAGTATCATGGCTGCCGAACGTTGGACTAATTGGAGCTTCCGAGCCGTCTTCAAAGGCAACCCCACGTAGAGAGCGTTGCTTAGGGTCCTGGTGGGCTGATAGGCTGAGATACGTTCGGATAGGTAAGTTGGGCCAGAACCGTTTAGGGCTTTAAAGGCCAACGCCAGCACTTTGAATTGAGCCCGGTAGCAGATCGGCAGCCAGTGGAGCTGGTGCAGCAGAGGAGTTGTATGCTCCCTGCGCTCCGCTCCTGTTAGTATCATGGCTGCCGAGCGTTGGACTAATTGGAGCTTCCGGGCCGTCTTCAAAGGCAACCCCACGTAGAGAGCGTTGCAGTAGTCTAAACGGGATGTAACCAGAGCGTGGACTACCGTGGCCAAGTCAGACTAAATAAAGTTTTGTTGTTGTTGTTTGTTGTTGTTATTAAGTACAAATCAGGGCTGGTCCTTCTTAGGCCCCTTCCACACATATAAATAAAACCCCACATTACCTGATTATATATGGCAGTGTGGACTCAGATAACCCAGTTCAAAGCAGATAGTGTGGGATTTTCTGCCTTGATATTCTGGGTTATGTGGCTGTGTGAAAGGGCCCTTAGCTTCCAAGATCCGATGAGATCTGGTGCTTTTAGGGTATTTAGGTATTATTGTTGTGGTACTATTTACACACCAGTCACAAGGATTTAGGACATATATAGACTGAGTTAAATCCATCTTTAATCCCAGCTAGAGTAGACCCATTAAAATGAATATACCTTTATATTAAAATAATATAAGCCCCATGGATTTCAATAGGGACAAAAATTAGGTTTAGGCATTTACTCTTACAAGTTAATTATTTATTAAAAGAGAGAATAATTTATTTTAAATGATAAGTATGAACAAATGTATGCCAAAGAATTCAACATGTGTGGGTTTTCTCATATTTATCTCTGACAAGCAAAAGGTGCTGGAAAAATTGTCAAAGATTATGCAAACAGTTATAGGACCATGCAAATTGGCACAATTATACAATGAGTAATGATATAAAAGGGTTAGAAAACATCACAATCCACTTTTGCCAAAATGACAGCGTTCAGGCAGTGCGTGTTCTTGGCACTTTTCTTTGGTTGGGCCTTTGCTGAAAATAAGCTGGTAAAAATCCAAGGTATGAAAATAAGGCATAATTTTTAAAGCCATAAATTATTAATACGTAACAGGTTTTAAATCACTATATCTCTTGAAATGCTAACAATATAAGTTAATGAAAATTCAGTTTAACAGCTCTAATTAAATAAATGTTTTAGTGGTTTGAGAAAAGGATTAATGTTATCACTGAAAACAACTCCGAGGGCAGCTGAATTAACCTGGGTTGTGTCTTGAAACATAAAAATAATAGATGGAAAATGAAAATGTAGATGTTATTTTTAATATGTGATGTTTTAATAGTGTTTAATAATTGTCATATTTGAAATTTTATGGAGAATGCTGGGAGAGTTTAATGGTTAGGAATTAAGATCCAGGAATAAGGAAAGCATATGATATTTGACCATCACAATCCAAATCCAAAAAGATGCAAACATAGATATATTATATACCAAATTATATTGGAAGTTTGATCAAATCTGGCTGAGCTGAAATGTTTAGCCCAAGATTATATACATTTACTGGATTAACCAATTATTATTCACTTTCTAAAAACAGGATATAGTCAATGTGGTGACCGATTGGTAAAGAGTTATGGAGCACTGCCATTTTCAGCTGGTGCAAATGAAAATTGTACCTGGCAAATAGAGAGAGAGATGACTGCAAATAACAATAACAAAAATGAAACTATCCGATTAATCTTCTCTTATTTTGAGTGAGTATCCTTTCAGTGGTTTGTGAGAAAAGAAGCAATGTCCGATAAACTACCATATTTTCCGGCGTAGTAGACAACTGGAGGTATAAGACAACCTCCAACTATTCCATCTAAAATTGAGTGTTTAGGACAGGGGTCCCCAAACTTTTTGAACAGAGGGCCGGGTCGCAGTCCCGCAAACTGTTGGGGGGCCGGATTATAATTTGAAAAAAAACATGAATGAATTCCTATGCACTCTGCACATATATTATTTGCAGTGCAACCCCCCCCCATCAAAAAACAAAGACCCACACTTCTATATAAATAAAAATGTAATGTTCGTTTGTGGGATTAACAGAACTCAAAAACCACTGGACGAATTGACACCAATTTTAGACACAAGACACCTAATAACCCAATGTATGTCCTTCACACAAAAAATGATTTTGTCATTTGGGAGTTGTAGTTGCTGGGATTTATAGTTCACCTACAATCAAAGAGCATTCTGAACCCCACCAACGAGGGAATTGAACCAAACTTGGCACACATTTCTCCCACGACCAACTGAAAATAGTGGAAGGGTTTGGTGGGCAGTGTCCTTTGGTTTTGGAGTTGTAGTTCACCTACATTCAGAGATCATTGTGGACACAAACAATGATGGATCGGGATCAAACTTGGCACAAATACTCAATATGCCCAAATGTGAACACTGGTGGAGTTTGGGGGAAAATAGAATCTTGACATTTGGAAGTTGTAGTTGCTGGGATTTATAGTTCACCTACAATCAAAGAGCATTCTGAACCCCATCTAAGGTGGAATTGAAGCAAACTTGGCACACAGTTCTCCCATAACCAACAGAAAATACTGGAAGGGTTTAGTGGGCAGTGTTCTTTGGTTTTGGAGTTGTAGTTCACCTGCCTCCATCAATCACTGTGGACTCAATTATAGATCTGGACCAAACTTGGCACTGATATTCAATATGCCCAAATGGGAACACTTGTGGAGTATGGGGGAAATAGAATCTTGACGTTTGGGAGTTGTAGTTGCTGGGATTTGTAGTTCACCTACAATCAAAGAGCATTCTGAACCTCATCAACAATAGAATTGGGCCAAACCTTTCCAGAGCAGCGCGGGAGGGAGAAGCCTGTGGAGGAAGAAGCGCTCTCTGCTCTCCCGCGGAGAACAGAGAGCGCAGCAGAGCGGACGCCATTCCTCTGTAAGAGACGATCCCTGGTGGCAAGGAAGGCGTCCGCAAATGGTGGAGGCGGCGCCGGGTGGGCGTGGCCACGCCCACCCACCCGGCGCCACCTCCACCATTTGCGGACGCCTTCCTTGCCACCAGGGATCGTCTCTTACAGAGGAATGGCGTCCGCTCTGCTGCGCTTCTCCCTTCACAGGCTTCTCCTTCCACGGGATGGAGAAGCCTGTGGAGGGAGAAGCGCTCTCTGCTCTCCCACGGAGAACAGAGAGCGCAGCAGAGCGGGCGCCATTCCTCTGTAACAGAAAATCCCTGGTGGCGAGAATGGTGGAGGCGGCGCCGGGTGGGCGTGGTCAAGCGATGCTGGCTTCCCTGGCCCGGAAGCCTGCCACGCCCACCCGGCGCCGCCGCCACCATTTTCGGACGCCTTCCTCGCCACCAGGGATTTTCTGTTTCAGAGGAATGGCGTCCGCTCTGCTTCTCTCTCTGTTCTCCGCGGGAGAGCAGAGAGCGCTTTTCCCTCCACAGGCTTCTCCATCCTGTGTGGAGGGAGAAGCGCAGCAGAGCAGACGCCATTGACGGCGGCGAGGGGCTTTGGACGGGCCGCGCGGCGAGGGGCTTTGGATAGGCCAGGACAGGCCGCGCGGGCCGGATAAAGGCCCTTGGCGGGCCGCATGCGGCCCGCGGGCCGTAGTTTGGGGACCCCTGGTTTAGGATATACTTGCTGTATAAGACCACTCCTCTTTTTTGTAGTAGCTTGAGAGAGCTTTCTTCTCTTTGGGCTTGAGGGTTGTCTTCTGTCGGAGGCTCATGGTGAGAGAAAGCCAGCATAGGCCTGCGGTGGCAGCGGATACATGAAACTGTAATTGCAGATCAGATTCATCATGATCACGTCACTGCAATAATTAACTGGATCTTTTTCTTCCAAAACTTGATCCTTCATCCACATGTGACAATGAAACTATTGAAGTGTATGATGGTCCTTCAACAGCTGCACCTCTCCTGGGGCGAGTGTGCAATAGCCACGAATCTGTTCCAGTATTTCATTCAACTTCCGGAACCCTAACATTTCGCCTATTAACGGACTCCACAGATTTCACAAGGAACGTGTTTGCATTTTATTACTACATTACACCTGATTTATGTAAGTTATCATCAAACCGACTTCTTTTTGAGAACCATTCACAAGTCATAGTTCTGAAACCGAATGAAACTTATATGAACATTAATCAGATTATAGGCTTGGGCGATTAAAAAAATGGTTTTAAACCATGTCCAAAGGTAGGGGGCGCTAGTGGTTTAATTCTAAAGTCACTTACAATTTTTTCCCAAAAAAGGTTGAAACTTCTGAAACTTCCGAATTGATTCATTAATGGCAGACGCACGTGCACCATAGGAGAAAAACAACAGTGGCACTAGGAGCACTTCAGAGGTATCTCCCAGCCTAATTTGTACACCAATTCTGATGGGACTTGCTATAGTGGTAAAACACATCCTCCTCTGTTAGCATAACAAATTTCAAAATGTTCAGATGATCTGTCGATTTTAAAGAATTTTTTAAAAAACTGCAGAAATTATTTTTTTAAGAAAAAAATAAAAGAGCGACCTCCTTGAATTTTCTCAGGAATGACATAAGGTAATAGGCAATCATTCCCCCGAACTTTCAGATGTATTAATACATCTACTGTTTTTTTGGTAATTTTTAAAAGTTTTGACTAACTTCTTTATTACAAAATTGAATAAATTTTTCATGCCAGAAAGCCCATACAAAAATGCATAAAAAGAACTGTTCCCCTTTGGAAATGTAGCATCAAGTCCCCAAAACACCACCCAGAAAGCAGAGAGAGAGAGGAAACGCACAACGAAATGGCTTGGGTATCTGAAGTCCTCGGGCAGCTGAAGTCCAGCAACACTGGGAAATGTAGCGTCAAGTCCCCAAAACATACTCCAGAAAGAAAAGAGACACCGCAATAAAAAATAGCTAAGTGACCAAAAAAGAAGTTTCCAAAAATCACTTTATTAATTTCTCACTCTCCCACCCTCCCAAACAAACTTTCCTTCTTCTTTTTCTTTTTCTCTTCTCTGTCTCTCCCTTCCTCTCTCAAAAACTTCCCTTCCTTTTCCCATCTGCCTTTCTCCCTTCTCCAAACCTCCTTTGGCTCCTCCAATCCCTTTCCACCCATGCACCCACCCAACAGAACAGCAGCAGCAGCAGCAAAACTGAAGCCAACCTCCCTCATCCCTTTCCTGGGTTGGAATGAGCCTTCCAGACATGTGCTTGAACAGCAATGGCTGCCAGACACTGGCAACCCCTCCCCAAAATGTAAACCCTGATTGGTTGGGAGGCGAGCAGCTTAGACTTCTCCTCTTAGCAGGCTTACTTTCATTAAAAACTCTTCATCATAGTTCTGACTAGACTTCCGAGCCACTGAAATCAATGGCCCAAGGTGAGTCGAAACTATAGAGGACTTCCGACTTACAGAAATGTGGCGTAAGTCCCTTCGGAAGTCAAAACCTTCCAAGTTTTTTTCCAAATTCTGCCACATCTAAGCGAACCTACCCATGTCTACCAGATTATAGTTTGCTTGGGGTTTTAAAAGACTGATTTAAAAATAACTACCATCAGTACTGTGAATTGGGGGAAAAATCTTTACAGCTGTTACACTGACACCAAACTTTTGTGGGGCCCTTTTTTATGAGCTTCAAATACAAAAGCCTCCCAGATCAATCACAGAGGTTGACCCAATCAGGCATAATTTAGTGAGACACTTGCCCATCATTCTTGGCCAGGACTAGTAAAGTCAATGCTTAAGATGCCACGTTACTTATTAATATTAGTGTGCTACAAGTCAAGAATGTCATAGATGCCGTAACAGACAAACATACAACCACCCCTTTGTAATGTGTATGTCTTAAATCATTGTTTTATGTTAGTTTCCTCAATGCATATACAAAAGCATTCAATTTTGGGAAGGATTCTCAAAGCTCTGCCTCAGCAGCAATATAAGAATTCCAGCTAGGAGAGCTAAATTTGAGATATATTTTATCTAAACTGTGCTTCTTCTAGGTCTACTGATTCTCATGACTACCCAATCATGAACATCCAGGATAGGAAACCCAATCAGAGGGTATATATTAAAAATACAGTACTTTCCTAGTGCTGATTATAGACCGCCTTCCATGTTTAATAGAATTAGGGGCAAAGGATCCCCAGAAAGTGAAAAACCTTTAATAAAAAATCACTACTTTTTTTTACCTGAAAGATCATCTCACTAGGAATTCCTTTGATGTCCAGCACAACTCTGTGGTTAATGATAGAATTACACTGAAGTACTTCAAGAGTCCTAGAGAGAACATTAGAATCAAATCTGTGAATAATTAACAAAAGCCAAACCCACAAATAACAGTATTATCGACTAGACTTATCTGCATAGCTTTGGGTTAGAACGAATCAGAAAATTCAGAGGATAGTTCTGAATTGTTTTGGCTTGTCACTACACATTTTGTCTTACTAAAATGTAAGTATCTACATTAGGGAAAGGGAAATGTGGTAGACTCTAGATATTGGTGGACTCCCCCCCCCCCAAATGATTTCCCATTTTGTCTAAAATGATAGAAGTTACATTCCTGTATTGGGAAGACTGAATGGCATTGTTATTTTCAATGCCAATACTCCTCCTTCGTGGTTCCTATCGATTCCTATGCATAAAGGAAATGCTTTCAAAACAGTTCCCATGTAACAAAAGTTGTACTGGATGGTGATCTTAATCCATTTTGAATGGCAAAGGCCGCATTTAGAAGAAGATAAGCATGGAAGCCTTGCCCTGAATGTACTTACCAACATTACTTGAGAGTGCTGCTTCTTCTGTTGATGCTTTGGGGTTGTTCTTTTGCTTTGCTGCCATTGTCATTGGTTGTGTCATCCCCGGCCATTTCTCTACTTCAGTGATTGGAGCCTATGCTCTTGAGTTTCAAAATGCCACTGCAAATAGCATGGTGTTTAGAAGTTCTTAAGCTCCTACACCACCAATGGAAGTAGGAATGCGTAAGAAAGAAACTTGGCTATTCTTAAAAACCTTTGCTAATTAATGTATATCTTTTGAAAATGTCTTCTTTTTAAAGCTACCATTAAAGACTGTGGAGGCTACCTTACTGGCCCAGATGGATCATTCACGAGCCCCAACTACCCCAAGCCACATCCTGAATTTGCATACTGTGTCTGGCATATAGAAACAGAACCAAATACCAGGATAAATTTAACTTTCAGTGAAATTTTGTGAGTAGATGTTAACGTTTTACTAAATGTGATTTAATATAAATAATAATTTTTGGCACTGGATTCCAAATTTCTTTAAAGGGGTTGTGAAAACAAGCAGGACAGAGGTTGGAGCTGTCCCATCTAATTTACTTATTTACTTGACTTATTCTATAACCTGGTTTCTTTAAGGACTAGGAGCAAAAGCCATTGATGACGTGATTAAGCTGGTATTGGTGAAGGAAGATTTTAAAAGCCATGAATAAAAACATACAGAATATTCTACAAAGAATATTTGGCCAAGAGAATTAGGTTGGCCTTTGATGGGAATGCTAATTGTCCTTCAAAGGAAAGGCAAATACCTCTTCTGGGAGGCTTAAAATTAATTGTTTGTGTGCCATCAAGTCACCTGTGAATTTCATAGGATTTTCTTAGGCAAGGAATACTCACAGGTGGTTTTCCAATTCTTTCCTCTGGAAATACAGCCTTTTTATATTGTGTTGTGTATCTGTTTGTTTTAAATTCTTTATGATGCTGTTTTATGATTTTTAATGTGCCATATTTTAACTATGTTGATCAGGCTTGTCCCCATGTAAGCCGCCCCAAGTCCCTTCAGGGAGATGGAGGCAGGATACAAAAAATAAAGCTATTATTATTATTATATTATGGAACCTGGTCTTCACTGGCAGTCTCCTATCCAAGTACATTTCAAAATGTTAGAGGAGGCTAGAAGGACTCACTTTCTTGGCTTGATTAGAAAAGGATTTGGTTTGTGGTATTCATAAGAAATTATCCTATTTTGTGTTCATATTTTTGGTTTCTTGTATGTAACATTACTTTATAACTTGGGAAAGAAAGAAAAGAAAAAAAGATGGATTTAAACAGGGCTCTTCTGAAAACCTAATTAACTTATTGGGAACCCAGTTTATGAACTGCAGTATTAATCGTTCTGCATGATTACAAAAAATAAAAATAAACCTGTGGTGGGAGAATGACAGGCTGTATCATTTATTGCCCCGTACCGTAGGAATGGTATGAATACTAAAAAGAGGTTTGGAACAGCATAGACTCCAGGGGAAAAGGATAATGATGGTAGAATTGTATTTTCTGCTTTTTGGAGTACAGCTTCCAGGTTCTCCATCAGCAGAGCCCCTGGCCTTGCTAACTGAGGGATTCTAGTTCAAAAAGTAGTTTTTCCAACTCTTGGGGGAAGAACTTGTACATATATTATTCTTACTACAATAGGTATGTTTACGCACACCTCATAATTGGAGGAGAGGCAAAGGGTATTGTCACAAGCAAGGTTGTTTTTTAATGATTCAATGCAATTCTACTCTTTTCTGATTGCAGTTTAGAAATAGATCCTGAATGCAGGTTTGATTTTCTTGCGATTTACGATGATGCAACCACGGACTCGGGTTTAATCAAACAAGTATGTGGTCGTACAACTCCAACATTTCAGTCTTCTTCCAATGTCATGACTGTCGTACTATCAACAGACTATGCCAATTCATACAGGGGCTTTTCTGCTCATTATACAAGTATTGCAACAGCAGAACCCAACAGTAAGTCTCATTTCTTTCAGATGACTTTTGACATTTTTTTTGTTTCTAGGCAAAGAGGTAGAAGTTTAGTTGCAGTTTTTCCAATGCAGTAATGGTCTGTACTACATTTGTGCAAATCATACTCCTGAAGTATGTAAGTATTCAGCTTTGAGATAGCCAGGTGTTTGTACACATAGCTTTAGTGTGTGTGTGTGTGAGCATGAAAGTGACAGAAAAAAGAGACCTACTTTTTCACTTTTCTTATGTAACAGATGATAATGAAAAATATCTACTTACTGGGTTGTTGTAGGTTTTACGAGCTGTCTGGCCATGTTCTAGAAGCATATGCCATACAGCCCGAAAAACCTACAACAACCCATTTATTCCAGCCATGAAAGCCTTCGACAATACAATATCTACTTATCTTTTGTCAATAAAAATCTATGTGGTTGAATTGACATCCTAATAATGTCCTTTAATACTGCTGAAAATTAAGGCAGCACTGGGATAAAGGGGACATTAATGAAGAAAAGATGGTACTATAGATATACATAGTTATTTCTCGATTCCCTCCCCCCCTTTTTTTTCATTGCCAGTATCCCTCAACTGTTCTTCTGACATGATGACAGTGATTCTCAGCAAATCTTATTTGGATTCACTTGGCTACAATGGAGATGATTTGACTCTGAATGACGCGGCTTGCAGGCCTATTACATTAAACCCAGTGACATTTTCTTTTTCACTCAACAGCTGTGGAACAAGAAAAATGGTAAAAGGGGAAAAAAAGAATGATTTGAATCTATTTACTGTGAACTTTCCCCCCAAACACTTAAAAGTCCAAGTTCATAGTTTGCTCCAAATCCATTTTTTAATTTGTCAGTGTCCTTGAAGTTTATTATGTGAAGCTAACCCTATTGTTTGAATCCTTAATCTGGTCCATTCAAGACTTCTCTACTCAATTAAATGTCTCAATGACATCCAAGATTGAATGAACAGAAGTTTTTCATCTTCTGCTCAGCTCCATAATGTGTCTCAAGAAAACAGACACAAGTGTAGTTAATAATAAGCATAACATTATGAAGGTATTTTGGAAATGTGAATGTCACAGAAGACAGAGCCAAAAACTACTCAATTCCTTAGTTTAGAAAAGATAATAATTAATGAAGCATGAAATGTATTCATAACAACACTTAAGATCTGGTGATATTGGTGGGAATTAAGATTTAAAGCCATAGGCTCATGGATTCTGATATAAGCCAGTAAGATTGCAGGCCTTTGACCAGTTATCATTGCATAACTGGTTCACTGTTAGCAAAAATCAGCTTCATTAAATGAATAAGTTGTGCATTTTTCACTATTTGATTGTTTACCTTCAAATACATTTTCTATATTTAATTTTAAAATGCTGTTATTGTTGTGGTTGTTGCCTTCAAGGCTGGATCCATACAGGCCTTTATCCCAGACCCAACCTTGTTAAAAAAATGTGAATGTTTCTGGGGGCCTGTCCTCACCCACCCCAGCAAGCATGTACTTTCTGGGGTGGGTGTCCAGACGTTCTCTCAGGACTAGCATGAGAGAATGTGTAGAGGCCCTACCCCCTCCCACCAAGCCCCCAGACTCCTTAGAAAAGTCATAAAAACTTACCCATCCTCCATTAGAAGCCTTGGCCGACTCTCCCAGCAAGAAGAAATGATGCGCCAGGAGAGCAGGGGGAGGGAAGTGCTTTTTCTCCCTGCTTTTCTGTTTTCCTGGTTTGTAGCAAATTAATTTGGGGCTGTTCAGAATGTTGTCTGTATAGCCCCTCCTTTATTGCAGGAGTTCCCACAATACAGGTCCTGTCTGGATGGGCACCAAGTCATTTCCAACCTTTGGTATTTTTAAGGTGAACCTATCAAAGGGATGTCTTGGCAAGATTTGTTTTGAAAAGGTTTAGCATTGTCTTCCTCTGAGGCTGAGACACTGTGACTTGGTGAAGGTTTCCATGGTCAAGTGGAGATTTGAATCCTGCTTTCTAGTCATAGTCCAGTGCCCAAACCACTTCATAATGCTGGCTATTTATTAAATGTTGAAAAAGCTGAGCTGAAAAGATACAGCTATTCTTTAAAAATTTGAAACAAAACATGTCTATATAATGCTAGCACATGGTAGCTGTGATGCTGCTTTTTGTTCAATGATCAAATAAATGATAATGTTTTAAAATGTGAGCTAAAATACATTGTTACGATATAATTTCATATTTTATTCCTGTCTTGCGTAGAATGAAGACCATGGCATCTCCTATAGCAACACTATCACTGCCTCCCCCACTGGTGAAGTGATCACCCGCCAAAACTATCTTGAAATCACTGTGAAGTGTATCATGGAAAATAATTCCACAGTAGAAGTCATGTATAATACAAAGCATGTAGGTGGCATTAATGAAAGTGCCCAGGGCAGATATGACCTCAACATGTCCTTCTATACATCTGAGTTTTTCACCACACCAGTACTTGAGTCTCCATACCAGGTAGACTTGAATCAAACTCTCTACATCCAAGTAAACCTACATTCCTCTGATGCCAATCTGTTAGTGTTTGTGGATACTTGTACAGCATCACCGAACCCTGATTTGGAATCACCAAAATATGATTTGGTCAGAAGTGGGTAAGTAACACAACTTTTCAATGAATATAATTTTGAGTAGTCAGTGGAATTACATAGTTCCTCCCCACAGAAAAAGAAAATCAATATCGACAAAATAATACCTGCAATCATAAGTTCTAGATCATGTATTAAAAGCAGGGTAATCCCCAAACAAACACTGTATCAAGAATAATTCTACAAGGGCTAGTGTGTAGTGGTTTGAGCACGGGCCGGTGATTTTGGAGACCAGGGTTCAAATTCCTCCTCAATCATGGAAACTCACTGGACAACCATGGGATGTCACACTTTTTCAGTCTAAGAGGAAGACAAAGGCAAATTCCCTCTGAACAAGAAAACCCCATGAAATTTGACTTTCCTATTTAGGTAAGTCAATTTTTTTTCGTGTCAGGAGCGACTTAAGAAACTGCAAGTCACTTCTGATGTGAGAGAATTGGCTGTCTGCAGAGACATTGCCCAGGGGACACCCGGATGTTTTACCATCCTGTTGGAGACTTCTTTCATGTTCCTGCAAGAGAAGCTGGAGGTGACAGACAGGAGCTCACCCTGCTCCTCAGATTCAAACCGCTGACCTTTCAGTCAGCAGTGCTGCCGGCACAAGGGTTTAACCCACTGCACCATTGGGGGCTCCTAAACACAAATGACTTAAAGTTATACAACCACATGTTCAGATATATAAGCTTATGTTGGTGAATATTTCAACAATACATTATCATTCAAGAAAAAGTATTAGAAGTCAGTCTGCAAATTGCTTGGCAGAAATTACTGCTGGCAACAAATTGACTTCTAGAAAAGGCAAATGTCAAATGCAGTATGCCTATATTAGAGGTTAGCAAAATGTAACCTGTGTGCCACATGAATCTTTCAGAAGCATATTTTAGAGCCTCTGTTCATTAGACTATCAGTTGTATTGTTTGCAACACTAGGACTTGTTTTTGCTCCATGCTGTTTGGAGAAAACAATAAGAACAAGCACACATTGCAGACTCCTGCTGAAAAGATATGGAAATTACTTTGTGATTATTGAATAGGGGTATTTAGAAATTGACTATGTTAATGCAATTTGGGAAATCTATTGCAGCTGTGCTAAAGACAGCACCTATGCAGCCTATCCACTTCTTGAACATTACGGAAGGTTCAGGTTCAACGCCTTCAAATTCCTGAGGAGCGATTCATCTGTTTACCTGCGCTGTCAAGTTCTAATTTGTGACAGCAAAGATTATAATTCGCGCTGCATGCAAGGCTGTGCCTTTCGCCATAAGAGAGACATTTCTTCCTACAAATGGAAAGGAGAAGTTATGGCGGGACCTTTCCGCCTGAAGCAAGAGCATGGTCCTATGGGCCGCTCAGGTAGGGATACCATAAAATGAGTCTTACTTTGTTTTAGATGCACTCATATATGCAGATGTAACTAGTTTGACTAACACTGATTTAGAAACTTTTTCTGTAATTTTATGGTTAATATTCTGCAAGAGGGTATGCTCTGAACATGCCAAAACACTTCATTTTTTCCTCATTGCTCCTTCAAAGTAAGGTCACAGCACTTTCTCTTATCATTTTGAAGAAAAATAGAGCCAAAAGAAGGTATTTGCAAGGTGATAGGGATTCTGAAGTTATTTTGGAGTATGTTGGGATGTGATTTTCGGCTGATTTTTTCCTGAAATTATATTTTTTTATACTGCTTGAGATCTTGCCAGACACACATTCCTGCTGAACACAATATTCTAAGAGGTAAAAAAGAAAAGCCATTGTCGGCAGCCTTCACGAGTAGCAATTCTCTCTTCAGACAAAGCACTCTTCGTGTCCCACATTATTTTGCCCTGCCTCCTCCAAAAGTTTACAAAAACATGAAGTATCACATCACTTTCTTTCAAATATGGGGGGATTCAGGGGACTTTGAAACCCATAGGTGCTGTACATTACCTGCTCTTCTTGAATCAGATTAAGAATTGACAATAGGCAGTTTCTCCTCCTCTATTCAGTTGACTGAATAGGCATACTGTTGAGTTCATACAGGATTTATGTGTATGCGCAATGTATGACAAAGAAAATGGAAGTCTGTAAGTCACAAGTAAATTGTCCTTTTTTGTGACTCTGGGACTCTACCAGACATCCAACCCAGCAGAACACAGTATTTCAGATAGAGAGCTGCCACCCTCTGGAGTCTTCAGGAATGACGAGTCTTCTTTTTGACTAGATACACTTTCTTTTGTGAAACCTCTCTAAAAGTGTTTTTAGAAAATCCAGGTCCTCACCTCAGGATGAAAATATGGCCCCCAGACAACCTTCCAGGCTTTGCCCTTTGTGTACCACATTTTAACTCTCCATTTGTCTTTTGCTTTCTATATGCAGATGTGTCCATTCCAGTTTATCCTGAAGAAAGCCAAAACGCACAATCCAATGGCATGTACATCCTTACAGTTGCTGTGCTGGTTATGAATGCTGTTCTCCTGGTTGGTTTGGCAGTAAAACATCTCATCAGTCAAGAATCGGGATACCGATATCAGAAAGTGCAGGGCTATTAATATGGCTTTTCAGTTAGCTGTACTTTTCATCTCCGTCTTTATAAACATGCAATTAAAGACTGTATTCTCTGTGCCCTTCCCTTAAATACTAGTTACTAAAAATAGATAAATTGTAGTAGACAGGATTACTGCAAAAATGCTGGCTGTAAGTTTAAGGAATATATATATAGGGGGGGGGGGAAGCATCTGGCCAATAAGCAATAAAAGACTTGGACCTAAATTATCATGCTAGAAAGCCAAGAAAATATGCATGGATCTTAACATCCATTCAGACCTGATTTAATATTTTAATGAACTTTATAGAAGTAAATTTTCCCATCTACTCCTCTCTTTTCTCAACCCTATGTCATAATCTACTATTCTCAGAAGTGCTCCCCACAACTCTCCAGTGAAGTTTCTCAGGAAACACAAATGGGGAGCTAAAGACAGGACACTTTCCTTCCCCAAGTTCAATGTATTTCATCTTCTACTTTTATTGTTCATACATTCAGTCGCTTCCGGCTCTCTGTGAGTTCATGGACCAGCCCACGCCAGAGCTCCCTGTCGGCCGTCGCCACCCCCAGCTTCTTCAAGGTCAAGCCAGTCACTTCAAGGATAACATCCATCCATCTTGTCCTTATCAGCCCCTCTTCCTTTTTCCTTCCATTTTCCCCAGCATCATTATCTTCTTCAAGCTTTCCTGTCTTCTCATCAAGTGGCCAAAATACTTCATCTTTGCCTCTACTATCCTTCCCTACAATGAGCAGCCGGTTTTTAAATATGAGCGTATTAATAGCAGCTTGCTGCTATATAGTGTTTTAAGCCTATGAATTCAGAAGTAAGCAGCCCTTCTCCAACAGAAACTCTGCCAGTTCCTGTAGCAATACTATGGAAATTCCCATCACCTTATGAATAATACTGATTCTGGTACAATATGTTTGAATATGCAGGGAATATTTAGAAAAGAGATGAGTGGAAACTGATCAAGTAGTTTGTTGTCATCTGCAGATATATCTTTGGAAAATTCTACAGTAAATAAACCATGCTACATCAAGAGGTCTTGGAATAATAGACTAATAATAAATAAATCAAATTTGATTCTTAATGGGTTTTAACACAATCCTATACAAAAAAGTGAAAGAAAATAGGTGGGTATTAACAAAGCTGCAAATTGCTTTATTTAGAGTGTTTCTCAAGGATTCAATACAGTATTGACAAATATCCCAGAAAAGTAACCTTTTCAATGTTTATGAATAAATAAGTCATAAGCAGATGTTAAAAAATTCCCTCAACTGTAAAAAAATATTGGTGTCTTTTGTAAGTTACCGATACTCAAACACTAACATTAGTGTACAACACTGACAAAGTTACAGTAAACAAACAAATATGAATCCCAAGGTTTTCAAATATTTACAAGCTCCAAAGCCTGAAGCTTTGAAAAGCTTGCAAAATAAATACTTGATTTACAGAACACTGAGGTTAAGGTCTTCCTTTTAAAAAAAAAATACCTACCTCTTCCCATCTGTGTGTTCTTCCCTGAAAAGTTCGGGTTCTTGTGCAACAATACTTTGAACCGGAACCAAATCCATTATTGCAGCAATTTTATTATCAACATGTTCTTGTAGTTTCTGCATATGCAGATCAATATAGTCCATCAATCTCTTCTCCATCAGTTCCATCTTTTTCGAGATGATCTTTTCTAAGTGCAGGCAAACAGGCTGTTGATCTATACTGCAGGAAACAAACACAGAAGAAATAAGTTGGACAGACCAACAGGCTCAACAAGCATGGCACTTACGTGATAGGACGGCCTCACTGGAATCCCAAGGTTTTTAAATATTTACAAGCTCCAAAGCCTGAAGTATGCAACATTGTACTTTCTCTGATACTGGAAGTAATAAATAGCTAACATGAATCACAGCCATGATTATCTTCTTACATGACAGTCATTGTGGCAGCAATCCAAATGACTGCTTTTCATCTTCTTCAAGTCCTAAACTGTTTGGTCACCTTTTCATTTTGTAGTCATTGACAATTATATCCTCTGTGATTTTGTGCCACTGTCACATAAAATTTGACAACACAAATACAGGCAGACCCCAGTTACAAACATCTGACTTACAGATGACTCCTAGTTACAAACATGTGTCTCCCCTTCCTGTCACAAAATCTTGGTCTAAGCCAAAACATGTCTGTATCGCACCCTTCTCTTTCCTTTTCTTCATGTCTGTATCTCCCCTGCATCCCTTTCCCTTTCCTTCGTGTCTGTATCTCCCCTCTTACTTTGTGTCTGTACTTCTCCTCTCCTCCCCTTTCCTTTCCTTCGTGTCTGTATCTCTCACTCCTCTTTCCTTTTCTTTATGTCCGTAGCTCCACCCCCCCCCCCCCCCCGATTTTCCCTGTCCTTCATTTCTGTATCTCTAACTCCGCCTCTCCTTTCCTTCCTTTCTGACAGGAATTGCCATGGCTCGATGCCATTTTTGTGTGTGAGTATGTCAGGAGTAACTTGAGAAACTGCAAGTTGCTTCTGGTGTGAGAGAATTGCCATCCACAAAGACATTGCCCAGGGGACGCCTGGGTGTTTGATGCTTTGCCATCCTTTTGGGAGGCTTCTCTCATGTCCCCGCATGGGGATGAGAGAGGGAACTCAACCCACTCTCCCTGGATTCAAACAGCTGACCTGCTATGCAATCCTGGGATTCATAGTTTGGTGAACAAAAAATAGCAGCATTTTTTTGGCAGGGAAGGTAAAAGACCTTGTAAACCTAGAGTCCCCAGGATTCCATAGCATTGAGCCAGGATAATTAAAGCGATGCCAAGTTGTATTCAATCTCCAGCATAGATGCCCCCCCCCCCACCACCACCACCACCACCACCACCAAATTTCTGAAGCAGGATAAACAGGAGAGGCTCCTTCAGAGCAGGGTTGCCTATTTCTCTGATTTTCTTTTCAACTGTGGGAAGTTTTAGTGTTCTACAGTAAAATGTTTGATTTTAAAGAAGGAATTCTAAGCATGCAGCAACTGTAAGTCGCACCTTCTTTGACCAAATCACAAAGAGTGCGCTTTTTGCTGTTGCACATTACACCCTAAAGGGTGGCAACATGCCCCTCATTCACCAGCCAGCAGCGTGCACCAGGCCTTTTCCCACTTACACACAAATGTACCTGTTCTGACTTATATAAAAATTCAGCTTTGTAACTTGGTGACTGCCTGTAATCAGAAGTAGGGTACAAATTTAAATACTGTACTTCATCACATAATAGTCATACTTTTTCCAAAAAAAGGGGGTGCAGCTATTATGCAATTGCCACTATTATGTGGTGGAAGGCTTCCTCTGAGGGGCTCTTTTCACTGTGTAATAGTCCCTTTAAGGGCACAATTTCACAGGCAAGTCAAAAGGGCAGACACACCCTTAATTCACTCACCTGGGCAAGTGAACTAAGGGTGCGACTATTGTGCAATGACGACTATAATGCAATGAAACATGGTTAGTAAAAGTAGTACTTAGCATATACAAATAGATGCCTGATTGTTAAAACAGAATTTCAGAAAGTTGCCACAGTGATATGCCTCCTTCTTCAGTCGATATGAGAAGCATTTGTCAAAAGAAGCATTTGTCATCGTAAATGCTTCAAGGATTAGATTTCCCTACAGCTCTCGTCACCAAAGAGGGATGAATTTAGCAGAACGACTTATATGTCTTTATTCTCTGGGCAGATCACCACTCTAACCCTTGAATGCCTTTAGTTCCCAAACATCCAAGTGTCCAACCATATTAATAAGGATAAACTTTATGAATTATCTACTTCAGTTATCTGGTTGTTGCCAGAATAAAAAAATGTATGACATTAACATATCAAAACCTACCTAAAAGTTTGTATCCCATCATCTTCAGATAGAGTGCTGTTCTCGCAGTGCTTGTTCTTTTCATCTATTCGTAGACGATTCACCTGACCACAAATAGTTTGAAGAAATGGAAGCAGCTGTGTGGAACTGGCAATGCTTGTGTTTTTATTTCCTTGCTCTTCTAAAAACGATGACACTAAATCTTTAAAGTCATTTTGCAAAACTACCGCACTTGGCTCAGGAGCCTGATGTCCTGAAGGAACCACCATATTAGAATGGTGTTTGTTCTTATCAATGTTTAAATCTTCTGTAAGCATTCCAGCTGCCGAGTTATCATTTAGAAGAGAAAGATTATTGGGCAGGTCATCCAATCTTCCAAGATTGGCTGCCTTTTTCCATCCATCAACAGTATGGTTGTTTCCAAGTGCAAGTCCATTTCTCCCCAAAATATTTTGTAACTTGCCTCCAAAAGGAAGTCCATTCTAAAGGAAATAAAATGTACAAACGTATTCAAAATTCAAAAACAAACCAAATAATAAAATTTATGAAACTTCAACAGTCATCTCACCAATTTGGACTTTGCTACCTGAGGTTTATAATCATTTCCCTGGCATTCATGTAGTCTAGTGGTTCCTAACCTTTTTTTGACCAGAGACCATTTGAACAGGGACCACTTTGACCAGGAGCTACTTGACCAACATTAGTACCAAAAAGGTTACAAATCAGTTTTTGGTCAAGTTTAGATTAAGTTTGGTTATTTGGGGTACTGATTCAGAAAACTGCACTGGATAGACCACATCAGCTCTAGTTTTTTATACAGAACATATACCATCCAGTAGTTACCATCTGCTCACCCAAAGAAAACCTTATTTAATAATATTGAACTGATGTGGTAATAGTAATCTTTTGTGGGTAGTCAGCCTCTCCCCGCCCCCTCCCCGACATCCCCCATTGCCTCAGCACTATAAGAGGGTTTTGTGAGACCAATCACTTTTGTTGCTGTGTGGTTTTGAGGCAATGGTGTAGTAATGGTGAGGTCACAGACCATTTTTTTGTTCTTGTAGACCACTGGTGGTCCATGGACCATAGGTTGGGAACCACTGATCTAGGCAGTTCTATTACCTTTTATTTATTAATTCTGGCTACCTCATCATAATATTTACAGAAATATATACTTTCTATGATATGATTTTATTTTCAATATAATATCAGAAACAGAGAGACAATCATTTTTTCAAAAACTTCCGGGATAGTACAGTAAATGGGCTCATTGAAGATAAACTGGCTTGAGTGAAGAATGAGGATAAAGGAAAGGGTTGTTAGCTTGAGAAGGAGACAGTGTACTGTTATTACTCTTATTTTCCCCACCGTCTATCTGCTTTGCATCTCAAAGGGATTTCAGAGCACGAATATCTCTAATTTGTGTCACTGCCACACGCTTTATTTATTTAGGAAGACAGTCTGGAAGTTGCAGTTTAAAACTACATTGGAGGAATGAAACTGATGTTGGGAGACATCAGATACACAGTGTAACTTCCACTGCTGAACAAAATCGCACTCTGTGTGCAGTATTTTGAACAGGTGCACTAAGCATATGCCACCAGGATTCAAAAAATTAAAATCCCCCCGTCTATTCCTTCACCTTTCATAAGACATTTAATACTCAGTATTTCATAAAACATAGCTTACCTGCTGTTGAACGCGAACCATATCCAGGAGCTGTTGAGCCCCAGGTGATAATTTGGAACCCATAGATTCCACAATAGTTTGTACTTTGCCCAGGTCTATTCCTGTTCCAAGGGAAGCCAAGTCTGGCACAGCTTTTTTAGAAACTGATTTGACTAGTACTATGATTTTACTGAGGAAAACTCTTTGTTTTTCACTGATGGAAAGTAACTGGTTAAAAAAGAAAAGAAAATACATACACAAATGAATGCACGAAACCAATAGGTTAACTTGTTAATTACTTTGATATAATGTAATGGACTATAGGGGACTTTTTGAAATATTATCATGGAATCAATGTCTAGGACTGTATTTACAAGTCATACCAAATCACAGTGTAGTGTGACACATGTGTGCAAGAATAAAGGTAAAGGTAATTGTTTCCCCTTGACATTAAATATAGTCATGTCCAACTCTGGGGGGTTGTGCTCATCTCCATTTTTAAGCTGAAGAGTTAGCGTTGTCTGTAGACTCCTCCAAGGTCATGTGGCCAGTATGACTGCATGGAGGGTCATTACCTTCCCGCCGGAGCAGTACCTATTGATCTACTCAAATTTGCATGTTTTCAAACTGCTAGGTTGGCAGAAGCTGGGGCTAACAGCAGGAGCTCACCCCGCTCCTCAGATTTGTACCACCAACCTTTTGGTCAGCATGTTCAATAGCTCATTGGTTTAACCCACTGTGCCAATTGCGGGGGGGGCAGGGTCAAGAATAAGACATAACTAACATTGTACCCCACTTTCTTCTTTCTGTGTAGCTGTGTGAATTGGGAAGCATGCAATTCTGAATGACAATAGCTTGCATTCCACTCTAGATCTGGCAAATTTTAACCATCCTCTACTGTATGCCTTCCAGATGATTGAGACTATAGCTTCTGTCATTCACATCTAGCAAGGCAAAGTTGATGGAACTTAATAGTCCAAAATGAAGGACATCAAGTTGGGGAAGACTTATATTATAAAACTATGGTTAGGTTAAACAAGTTTAACTCAATAACCAAGTTGCGTATTCAAAACAAACTTCAGGAACATAGAAAGCTTACAATAAGTCAGACCACTGGCCCATTCAGACCAGTATTGCCAGCCCTGACTGCTGTGCTCCAGGCAGACATTTTCCTTCTTAGAAATTTTATTTCCATTCATGTACTAACCAGGATGCTTAGTTTCTGGAATCAAATGAAACCATGTCTGCTCAGGATGGCACAGTAACTCAATAATCGAGGATGGATTATGAGGCAAAGCTGGCAGAGGTGTAAAGACTTTCCAAGTTCTGCATTTCACTAGGTTATTAAATGCTCAGTAATTCTAAAGATTATCTACTCTTCTTGCTTTGCCATTTTATATTGTTGGTTGCATTTAACTTTTGCCTTACCTAAAACTTTTCTAATTTATAAAATATATTCATTTTAATATTGCAGATAACAAAACAACAACCGTATATATAGAAATATGATATTCAATGCTAAAGAAATCTTCTTATAAAATTCCCTCTTTTTATATATTCCAGCATTCAAAACTGGAATTTTTAATTTTATGTACTACTATCTTCCTTTAAAAAAGTAAATCAATACTAATATTTCAGAAAGTAACTTCCTACCTTAATCTTACAAGAGGCTGTGGAGCACTCCAGTTTAAGATATTTTTTGTATAATGTAACGTGGTCATTTTTGCTAGAAAATAAAATAAGTGAGCTGTGAAAAAGACTATACTAATACTATAACAATTTAACAGCATTTCACACCAAAATCCCCCCCAAAAACAGCAGAGTGTGCTCAGCTATTTTTAAAAGATATTGATTATATTAATATCTTAATAAAATGTTACTCAGTGAAAAGCAACATTTTTACAAATGCTTGAAGAATTCAATAATTCAATAGTTCAACAGTTCAATAATTCTGACAGCTTCCATGTGGCTTATCTAAGGTCAGAATTGATGTAAACGTACCAAAAACAATTACAGGCTGAACACTCTTTATCTGGAAATTCAAAATACTCCCAGATCCAAAATTGTTCACATTCTTATATAGTAACACTTTGGTTTACTTCATGCACAGCATTATAATAAATATTGAATAAAACTGCCTCCACACTAAGTGCAATATATCTATAGTTATATCATAAATTAATTTTGTGTTAACACCTGAGTAAAGGTAAAGGTTTCCCCTGACATTAAGGGGACTCTGGGAGGTCATGCTCATCTCCTTTTCTAAGCTGAAGAGAGCCAGTGTTGTCCGTAGACAACTCCAAGGCCATGTGGCTAGCAGAAGCCATACATATTGACCTACTCACATTTGCATGTTTTCAAACTGCTAGATTGGCAGAAGCTAGGGCTACCAGTGGGAGCTCTCGCCACGCCTTAGATTCAAACCGCAAACCTTTCTGTCAGCAAGTTCAGCAGCTCAGTGGTTTAACCCTTTGTGCCATCAAGGGGTCCCATATGCAAATATAAACATTCCATAATCTGAAAAAACTGAAACCCAAAACTGTTTCTAAACTTATACATCAGTATATACAGTTAATATCTTGGCACGGCAGACTAGTTAAAATGTTTGAGAGTTAGTAATATTTGTATACTTATCACGTCACTAACATACAGATTGTTTCCATAAACAAACTGACAAAACTGACCTCTCGTGTTCCATAGTGCAGATTTTTTCTCCCCTTGCTGTTCCACAGTATTCTTCCCCAATGTAGACTTCCATGTTTCGTGCCTCACTCACAATGCCAAGACCAACAATTTCTTCCGATCCATAGGCGTCACAGTGCAAGTATAGTGAACACGGAGTATTGTTGTCAGGGTTTAAGCGTCTTTCAAGAACAACAATGTTTTCACTAGAAGGTAGGAAAGAAGTCAACTTAAATCTTAAGAATTCCATGCAAATAAACATTATTACAGTGGAACACAATTTGTTGCTATAAGTCAGAAATGACCTGAAGGCACACAACAATAAAAGTGTTGAAGGGCCGTAATATGTTTAGAAGTGCAAACTATCCATTTTGAGGGAATTTAATCATAGAATAATAGTAGAATACCTATAAAATAGTCATAGAATCATAGAGTTGGAAGAGATCACATGGGTCATCTAGTCCACCCCCCCGCCATGCATGAAAAGCACAATCAAAGTACCCCTAACAGATGGCCATCCAGCCTGTTTAAAAGCTTCCAAGGAAGGAGCTTCCACCACAGTCTGAGGCAGAGAGTTCCCCTGCTAAATAGCTCTTACAGTCAGGAAGTTCTTCCTAATGTTCAGGTGGACTCTCCTTTCATATAATTTGAACCCATTGATTCGAGTCCTAGTTTACAGGGCCGCAGGAAACAAGCCTGCTCCCTCTTCCTTATGATATCCTTTCACATATTTATACATGGCTTTTATGTCTCCTCCCAACCTTCTCTTCTGCAGTCCTTTCGGTTTGGCCAGGGTTGTTTTTGCTGGGCTCTTTTGATTTCTTCCTTTACCATCTCTCCATTGCTGGCCAGGTCCACCCATCCCATCAAGGTGTCTGGGTTGCCTTGTGCCAGTACCCATTCCAAGAGATCTTGTCGCAAACCAACCTTAAACACTTGAATCCTGAAAGCCTCATTCAATTTAGGAAGTTGGGAGGCCAGTCTTTTGAATTCTAAGGCATGCTCTTGAATCAAGAGAGAGCCTTGCTTTGGGTTCATCAATTTTGCCCTGGCTCTGTCCTTGCGGAGAGGATCCTCAAAACGTGACCTCAGGGCCATCATGAACACATCCAAATTGTTCTGTTCTTTGGCATTTATGTTACACAATGCTAGCAGACATTCCACTGCAACCACCTCTAATTTTCCTGCCACATGTTGGACTTTGACCATTTAGTCTGCGAAAGAGTCTGTCCACTTGGTCATGAATGTTGCCAACTCTCATCAAGAAAAAGGGCAATTTTTCCAGATCCCCATCAAAGGAGGCTCTGGACTTCATCTCTCCTCTGGACTTCATCTCTCGTCCCAGAGCTCCTTCCATCAGCTCTTTGCCGATGAGGGTAAGGGACTGTTGCTGACAGGCCAGGAATATTTTCCTCTCTCCTGGGGTTGCTGTAATCCCTCGGTATCAACAACTGGAGTACCTCTTTCATTTGCACAAATTCTTGCCTTAGCTCCTGCATCTCTTGGCTGCATTTTGAGTGGGGAGGAGGGAGGGGCTCATGTTCCCAGCATGTTGCTAACCTAGCTCTGTGCGTCCATCTAAATCGGTGTGACCTGCCAGCAGCTGGTCATTGCTGGAGTGATGGCTCTGTCCTTAAGAGTGTAAGATCCTGCTGTCTCTCCCCTTCTGTCTCCAGAGTTCTCCCAGAGCTCTTCCCCCCACCCCCTGCAATTTGAATCTATTGCCCATCTCCACTGCCATATATAACCCATATGATCTGCTTTGAACTGGATTATATGGCAGTGGTTTCCAGAGCAGTAGACAACAACCTTGCACTTTCCTCAATGTGACATCCTTTCAATTATGTGAGCGTGGCTATCACTATCAACTGGCTACCAGCCTCCTCCCAGTAGACTCAAATCAAGGAAAACTTTATGAGAACTACTACTCCTCTTGGCATCCCCCCAGCAACAGCAAGGTATCCCTCTAGGCAGCTAAACCAGGGAATCCCAACTGGATGCCCTCTCCCTCACGAGGGCCTTCCTCCAGGGGCAAACCAAGAATGGGCAAGTTGGAAGTCCCTGAATAGACTCAGAAGCGGAGTGGGCAGATCAAAAGACAACCTGGCAAAATGGCACTACCTAAAAGAATCCCACACCTTGTGTGACTGTGGAGCAGAACAGACAACTCTGCATCTGTATGCTTGTCCACTGTGCCCTGTCTCATGTACAGAGGAAGAATTGTTGGAGGCTACAGACAATGCCATTGCTGTTGCCCGTTTTTGGTCAAAAGATATTTAGCCGCCTGCGCACTTTCTATTTTTATCAGTTTTATACTAATTTATGCAAAGCTTTTGACACGAAATAAGTATCAAATCCCCTCTCTGGGCACTTCCACACAGCCATATTACCCAGAATATCAAGGCAGAAAATCCCACAATATCTGCTTGAACTGGAATATCTGAGTCCACACTGCCATATATTCAAGTTCAAAGTAGATAATATGGGATTTTATTCAGCTACACACGTTGCTGTGGCCCAGTCTGTGTATATGTGTTTTGTATATATATGCGTATATAATTGTGTATTTGTGTGTTTATATGTGTATATTCATATTGTGTATATGTGTATATGTTTATATGTGTACATGTGTATATGTATATGTGTGTATATACATATACACACTCGCCATGGACAACGGGTAGAAGCGGGTCCTCCACAGGGAGGAGGGAGCAAGCTTGTTTTCTGCTTCCCTGGAGACGAGGACGCAATAAAACAATGGCTTCAAACTACAAGAAAGGAGATTCCATCTGAACATGAGGAAGAACTTCTTGACTGTGAGAGCCGTTCAGCAGTGGAACTCTCTGCCCCGGAGTGTGGTGGAGGCTCTTCTTTGGTAGCTTTTAAACAGAGGCTGGATGGCCATCTGTCAGGGATGCTTTGAATGCAATATTCCTGCTTCTTGGCAGGGGGTTGGACTGGATGGCCCATGAGGCCTCTTCTGACTATGATTCTGTGGGTTTGTGCATATATATATATACGTGTGTGTGTGAGTATGAATGTGTGCATGTGTATATGTGTATTTTTGGGGTTTTTAAGTCTGTTCCTCTGAGGTTTTGTGTGTGTGTGTGTGTGATGGGGTGATGGACACTCGTTGGATTGTTAGGTGTATTGTGCCCAAATTTCGTGTCATTTCATTCAGTGGTTTTTGAGTTCTGCTAATCCCACAAACTAACATTACATTTTCATTTATATAGAAGATGTGAAAGGGGCCTAGGGTTCCTTCTACACTGCCATGTGATGCTTGCTGATGATCAAAGCAGATTATCCAGATAGCCTGCTTTGAACCAGATTATATGAGTCTACACTGCCATACAATCCAGTTCAAAGCAGATAATGTGGGATTTTATGCAGCTGTGTGGAAGGGGCATAAGGTTCCTTCTACATTGTCATACAATGCTTGCTGATTGTCAAAGCAGATTATCCAGATGGCCTGCTTCGAACCGGATTATATGAGTCTACACTGCCATACAATCCAGTTCAAAGCAGATAGTATGGATTGTATATGGCTGTATAGAAGAGGCCTCGGCCTTCTTTCTCCCAGTTCCCTTAACTGCTCTTCGTAGATCTTGAAATGCAGGCTTATGATCAATGTGTTCGCCCTTCCAGCGTGCCAATAACCTTCTTGAAGGGCCCAAGGTAGGCCCCATCCCGCCTTCCCGCCTTCCTCACCCTTCCTTCTCCCAGGAGCCGAGCTCTCCTTCCGGGACGAGGCGCACCACGCTGGTCAGCTCAGCCAAGCACTCCCAGGAGCAGGCCAAAGAGAGGCGCGGGCTGCCGGCGAGCATGTCCCCTCCGCCGCCGGGAATGCCTTCTCTTTCCTGGGCCTTCAAGCTGCTCCTGCTCGCCATGGACAACGGGTAGAAGCGGGCCCGCCGGCCTGGAAGAAGAGAAGGGTTTGCGGCCGGAACTAAACATCGAAGCGCCGCGTTGCTCGCCGGACGTCATTACAGATTGGACTGTTCCGCCGTTTCAGCCGTAGACTTCAACTCCCAGGAGCCTTTGCTGAGCTAAACAATACGCGGGAATTCTGGGAAGTGAAGTCTCGAAGGACTGGAGGCCCAAAGCTTGAGAATGATTGGACGACAGCTTGGATTTCCTGGTTGTCGAGGTTTAGAGGAGGGAGCTAAAGGGAGCCAGTGGTTCAGAAGGGATCCTGCAGCTGGAGCATCACCTTCCCATTCCTCCCTTTCAAAATAGTAGAGACAGGAGTGCATGCTGTGTTATACTCAGGTCTTCTTGTGCGTTTGGTGTGTGATTATTACAAGGTTGAATATCCCTTATCGGAAGTCTTTTGGATTTAGGATTATTATTATTATGGATTAATTTTGGAATGCTTTATTTGCATATATGTATATATATAGGTAAAGGTTTTCCCCTGACGTAAAGTCCAGTCGTATCTGACTCTGGAAGTTGGGGCTCATCTCCATTTCTAAGCCAAAGAGCTGGCGTTGTCCGTAGACACCTCCAAGGTCATGCAGCCAGCATGACTGCATGGAGTGCTGTTAACTTCCCGCCTTGATTTACTCAGTTTTTAACCAGTTTTTTAAACCATTTTCTCGCACATGTAGCCGCCCATTGTCACAGACTGTGTTTATTATAGTCTTATATCGTTAATGTATTTATATGTTTTATGTAATTATGATGCTGTTGTTTATTGCATGTGTTTTTGGTTTTATTTTGTTGTAATCTGTTGATTGGGCTTGGCCTCATGTAAGCCGCCCCAAGTCCCCATTGGGGAGATGGTGGCAGGTATAAATAAAGATTATTATTATTATTATTATTATTATTATTATTATTATTATTTGCATGTTTTCGAACTGCTAGGTTGGCAGAAGCTGGGGCTAACAGCGGAAGCTCACGCTGCTCCTCGGATTCGAACCTGCGACCTTTCAGTCAACAAGCTCAGCACTTTAACCCCCTGTGCCACCGGGGCTCTCTGCATATATATATATATATATATATATATATATATATATGGCCCCCTAGTGGCGCAGCAGGTTAAACCACTAAGATGCTGAACTTGCTGACCAAAAGGTCGGTGGTTTGAATCCAGGGAGAGGGGTGAGCTCCTGCTGTTAGCTCCGGTTTCTGCCAACCTAGCAGTTTGAAAACATCCAAATGTGAGTAGATCAATAGGTACCGCTTCTGCGAGAAGGTAACGGCACTCCATGGAGTCATGGCAGGCACATGACCTTGGAGGTGTCTACGGAACACACCAGCTCTTTGGCTTAGAAATGGAGATGAGCACTAACACGCAGAGCCGGACACAATTGGACTTAATGTCAGGGGAATACCTTTACTTTATTTATGCGCAAATAATGCAGCATTATCGCATTTGCAACAACAGCAATACTTTATTACAGTCCATGTCCAGTATAATATATTTGCAAATGACTGACTACCATGGAGATGGGACCCAAGTCTATTTTTGAGGAGGGTAAAGGATAACACTATGAAACAAAATTTGAGAAATGTTCTGTTCCTGGTTTGAAAGTGTTATTTCCTGTTTAATTATGTGGGACTTACTTTGAAAGTGGCCAGAATAACTGGGTTGCAGTGAGTTTTTCAGGCTGTATGGCCATGTTCCAGAACCTCTGAGGATGCCTGCCACTTGCCTCCAACAGACAAGGGTTCTTTCTCCCACCCTGGACATTCCACAGATATATAAACCCAAATGTCCTAGTTTCCAACAGACCTCACATCTGAGGATGACTGCCATAGATGTGGGTGAAACGTCAAGAGAAAATGCTTCTGGAAAACTCACAGCAACTCTATATTGGATTGGTTGAGACTCTAGGACATAATCATTGAAGAACTATAGCAAAAGGTGCTGCAGGATGTCCCGCAAAAACAAAGTTTTTGCAGCTGAATCCATTTTTTCCATGTTTTTATGATAGAACCAAGTTGGAAATGACATTTATAACCCAGGAATAAAAATCATGTTGCATAGTGTAATTATTAAACCTGAAATTCATTTGTATTTCATATATACCTGATATCCATTGCCTGAATAATTTTATACACAATATTTCTTAATAATTTTGGACACAAACTTTGTGTACATTGAACTATCAGAAGGCAAAGATGTCACTATCTCAGCCACTCGTGTGGACATTTTGGAGTATTTTGAACTTCTGGGTAAGGGATGCTCAACCTGCTTTGGAGTGGAGTGCTGTTTTTAAATGGGGGGGGGGGGGAAGGGAGAGAAAAGCTGTCAAATGATTTTGTTCTGCTGCATCTGTTACTTATATCTTGTGGCAGATCTCTTTAGCCTGACAGAAATAACCATGTCAGACTACACAAAGAAGCCACTGATATACACAAGCATGTGGACGATTTCAACAGAAATGAGGAAACCATGAAAATGAACAAACTCTGGCTACCAGTATTTAAAAACTTTAAAATCAGGGCAGTAAATAAAGAGCAACACCCAAAACGCAGGGGAATTCCACACAATAATCAATCAGGGGCAGCTAACACCTCCCAACAAAGGATTCCCCCAGGCAGCAACCAGCCAAGCATTGAACTTGCAAGGCCATTAAATGCTAATCAAGGTGGCCATTTGCAACAGTCACACCTGCCTTCAACAGACAAGAGTTCTTTCTCCCACTCTGGACATTCCACAGATATATAAACCTCACTTTCCTAGTTTCCAACAGATCCCTCAATCTCTGAGGATTCCTGCCATAGATGTGGGTGAAACGTCAGGAGAGAATGCTTCTGGAACATGGCCATCCAGCCCGGAAAGCTCACAGCAACCCTGTGATTCCAGCCATGAAAGCCTCCGACAACGCATAGTTATTGAAATGGTTGCTACCTGACATAAGGTTTTCCTCTGACATTAAGTGTAGTCGTGTCTGACTCTAGGGGTTGGTAGTCATCTCCATTTCTAAGCCAAAGATCCCAAGTTGTCCTCAGACACCTCCAAATTCATGTGGCCAGCATGACTGCATGGAGCGCCATTACCTTCCCACGGGAGCGGTACCTATTGATTTACTCACATTTGCATGTTTTTGAACTGCTAAGTTGGCAGGAGCTGGGCTAACAGCGGGAGCAGGTTAAACCGTTGAGCTGCGGAATTTGCTGACCGAAAGGTCGGCAGTTCGAATCTGGGGAGCAGGGTGAGCTCCCACTACTTAAATAACAAATTGTTTGAAATTCTTATTGACATCAAAAACATTATAAAGTAATGATGATGAGAAAGATCATACAGACAAACCCACCAGTTTGGACTTTAGAATTTAAAACTAGCTAATGCCATCCTCTTTGCCCTTCTTTTAATACTTGTTATAAGCAGGGGTGAGGCCAGACTAATCACTCTTTAGAAATCCAAATGCTGATATCATTTCCAAAGCACATGCCATAGTTTTCTATTAACGTTTTGTCCTTTTGGTCATAGTATGCCAGTTGCTAAGTAACCTGTAAGTATGGAAGCAGGAAGCTTACTTATCGGCGAAGTCATCAGTTTCAGGATGGGAAAATCAACTACACCTTTTTCTCAAAATAATAAAAGTGGGACCAATTAGAACATATGTTTTCCTTGTGGTGGACGTTGGGAGTGTTGACAGTAAATACGCTTTAAGTTAAGCACACTTTAACTACACAGTTATTTTTAGTGGGACTGTAAACTGGTTAAATATCTTCCCACTGACGTTAAGAGAATCAGATAAATGTAAAACCAGGTATGCTAGCATTGGTAGGTTGAGTACTGCATCCAAGCAATTAGACCACAACACAAATCAAAGCTCTTTTCCTAGTCCTTCATACTAGATATTTATACTGGATGCGCACAACATTGCTGCTTTCAGGTACATAGCAAGATTGGCTTGTCTGTGACTGTACTTGCAAGATAATTGTTTATTTTAAGGCTTGTAAAATTTACAGCTCCAGCCAATATGTCCATAGGGATGCTAGTCCAAAATAAAATAAAATAACTTCCCCAATTTCTGGATGTCAGCATATGAAAAGTGTTACATATGAAATAAATCATTGTTTTGGGTCACCAGTACTGTCTTCTACAATGGCACCAATGTTGGTGATTTCAGAACCTCATCTGTTGTTTGAATTTAAAATTGAAAATCACACAATCTATATTTTTGTACTTCAGTTGGATCACAGAACACATAAATTACATATCTTTTTTTGGTGGTAAGGTTGACAAGACATCATAGCAAGTGAAACTTTTGTAACCTGAAATGTAAAGAGGTTTTACAGAATCTGAAATACTTCAAATGTGAAAACTCCTAGCCTTGTTTTCTCAAAATTTGTACATTGACACAATTTTTTTATCCCACTTGGATATGAAAATTAGAGGTGCCACTGTTTCCTAGATATAGGTCAAATCAATTGTCCTAGTCTGAAATACCACGTGTCTGTCAGCAAATTGCATGATTTACCATTGATCACTCCCACCTTGTTATCTCTATATAATATAGTTGTTAAATGTTAAAATGATATTTATTGATCTCTTACATTTGGAATGTTAACTATAGGGAAAAATCACAAACTTGTTAAGTCTGCAATCTTGTGTCTTATTTACCAGTGAGCAATTCCTGTTGCACTTTAGAGGACTTACTTCTGAACAGACATGCATGTGACAGTACTATATGCACGGGTTTCACAAATAAAAAGGATAGATAGCAAACTATCCCTGATGTTTTGCTTTGTTGGTAAATTTCAGCTGTCAAAGCCTGAAAACTCAATGGCTTTCTGTTGATTTTAATTGATTCTTTCCAGCAAAATATTGCTGAGATACGACTAAATGTGCCAGCAGTAGTATAGGATGACACCAGTGGAGAATCTCAGAAACAACTATGGTGGCATCACAGTTAACATTTATTAGTATGGCACAGAAGAAGGCCATAGTAAATGGCCATTTTGTCCATTAGCAGTCTGGGCGGGAGGCGGGTAAGGAAGCGTGGGTAAGAAAATAATATATAAAATAATGTATAAATACTAAAATTAATATATGTCCCTACTTTGCAGATTTTCACTTATTGCGGGTGGTCCTGGAACGGAACTCCCATTATAAGTGAGGGAACACTGTAATTGGATTTAATTGGAGAGTTAAATTTTCCTCTATTGCTTAAATGTATGCCATTCAGTTTGTGTGATAGCACTATGATTCTACTTTAACTGCAATGGCTGCATCCTATGGAATCCTGGGATTATTATTTGATGAGAGACTAGTGCTCTATGATGAAGAATTTTTAAGCATCTTCATGCACATGAGAATCTAAATGCACAGAATGTAATAGCACAGTTTGTTCTCCAACTCCTCTTCAGATCCACCCTCCAGGGATTGTATATTACTGATTGCATTTGGAATTCTAAGGGTTGGATAAACAAACATACTTTTAGATAAAAATAGATTGCAGGTTTTTAAATGTAGTTTTGATCAGTTTTATCATGCAAGGCAAGAAGGGAGAAGATGTATAATGATGGAAGATTCACAATTTTGAAATTTGTAGTTTAGTGAGGAGTCCCTAGAATTTTCTTCTGAAGACCTCTATTATAAATCTCAGGTTTTCATAGACTGCAATAGTAACAGCTATATTGGTATAAAACTTGTGACATTGTATTATACATATACAACAAGCTCCACTGAATACAGTTTCTTCTTCCCCCTGCCTTTCTGAGAGAAATGCATAGGAATGCAGTCGTTTTGGAAAGTATTCCAGCTGTCTGGCACTTTTGTTCCTTTGCTTCACAATCTCTCCCGGCAGTTTAAGAAGCATGTTAGATAAAAACAATCCTGAAACAGAATGACTTAAAAACCCTTGTATCAGATGTAGATATACATTATTCATTCATGATACTCGAGACATAATTAGTTTGTTCCAGGTGTAATTCTCTTGTGCCAAAGGGTGGCTGGTGGACTATAGAGCTCAGATAAAAACAACAAAATCCTAAATCCAATGTAACACCGCCGACTCCAATACAGACAGCCTATCCAGAAGGATACCATGATCAGCAATACTGAAGGCTTTGGAAGCTTCTCCTATATCAAAATGATTTGTGAAGTTATTGAGGACTACCGAACCTAACACTCCTGTAGCAGAGAACAACGCTGATGCTCCATTTCTCTCCAAAAATAATTAGATTATATTGTCAATTGTACAATTGCAAAAGTACAATTAACTGTCAACCAGTTTCAGATTTCCTACCTGCAGGGAAACCATTTGACATCAGCTTCTTTGGCAAGGAATCTGTGCATGTCAGAAGATCTGGCCCATCCAGGTTGATAAGTTAGCAGTACATGTGGCTTCTGCAAGGTTGTTAGGCCAGTCATTGGTTCATGTGATGTGGCAATACACATTACAATGCATTTAATGCTTCCCTCTGTGTGTGCATTATTGGTGAACATTGGCAATGATGGGAAACCATTTCCTTGGACCACACTTTGTCCATTAGCAGTGTGCTTATGAAGCAGTCACCTTGAATCCTGGCTTTAGGCAAAGGTGGGGTATAAATAAAGTAAAAAAAATTATAAATCACTTCTAAGTTATGAATGCCAGAACTCAGAAGCCTGGCTGAAGTTGTAGGAAACTGTTATACTTCCCTAGGCCTCTGAAAAGGGAAGCAGTTCTTAATATGAGTCATGCTGGATATGGAGAAAGGTTCATTTTTGTAAGTGAGAGAGCTGCAAAACTTGGACAATTGTCTCTAAGCATTCTCAACTGGCATCAGTACTCACTGGCTCAGCAACAAGGAGTCAACATGTATGTTGTGCACCAAAACACCATGAATGAAGAGGGAAGACATTACGGGTATCTGACATACTGAAGTGTATCATATTATTTGGAGAAAGACAGAGAGTGGAATCCCTGGATCACAAGGCATAAGTCTTATTTTTTGCACAAGCTCTGACTGCCCTACAGGCTGTTGTCATTATGTGCCCTTGAGTTGACTCAAACTTGTGGAGACCCCAAGATGAGCCTTTCACGGAATTTTCCTGGTAATGTTCATTCAGAGGAATTTTGCCATTACTCTCCCCTTTAGCTGAGAATGTGTGACCTGCCCAAAATCATTTAGTAGGTTTCCATGCTCAAGTGGGAATTCAAACCCTAGTCTTCCAGAGTCCTAGTCTTCCTGTGGACAGGGACCAAGCATTCCCTAAACCCCAAGAAGTAGTACAGTAGTAAACTCCTTAATTACATCAAATGGGAGGGAGGGAGCATTTTATGAAATGTGAGCCTCATCAGGAAGGAATGATGATAACTGCTGTATCTACTGGGTACATTTTATCATTTGCCCAGCCATAAAATTGCCCCTTCTGGATTGCTAGAATAATTGCATACGTTAATTCAGAATTTTCTTCACATGTTATAATTGACATTTCAGTCCAAGAAAAAAATTGGGAATTCTATTCTTTCTGTCTCTATAGCTACAATCTACCTATTAGGCACGTGCAATCAATAAAAAAGTTTCAAAGGTCATTACGAAATTAGGGGACGCTGGCGTTTTGTTTCTAAAGTGTTTCTAAATTATAGTTAGTGACAATTTCGTTACTATAACAAGAGAGTAGTGAAATTTCTTTATTTTTTTTATAGTAATTGCGCAAGTGAGGAAATTCAGGAGCTCCTTTCTCATTTTTACAGCTATTGGGGTGAAAGTTGCTACAATGGTAGAACATGTTTACCACTGTTGGCTCATAAAGTTTCTGAACCTTTCACTAATCCCCAGATTTTTGAAGAATTTTCAAAGTTTTTATAAACAACATTTTAAAAAGTTATAATTCTTGAATTTTCTCTATAATGACACAAGATAACAAGGGATCTCCGCCCTCCCCCAACTTTCAGAAATATTCATACATCTACTAATTTTAGGGATTTTTTTTTTTTGCATTTTGACAAATATATATCCACAACAGATATCTCATTGAATGTCTCTCATATTAACCAATAGAACTTCCATTTAGGGATTTCTTTCCACCCCAGAAGATTTACTTATCAGAGGTATCAGTCAGTCCTCCTCTTTCCAGATTCAACAAGTTATTGGAACTCTGGCTGGCTGCTGCTACGGAGGGACAAAGCTCTCCCCTATCCTGATTTGGGCTTTCTAATGCTGAGCAGAATTCTGGGAAATGTAGTTGTTTAGGGCAGAGCCTTTTGAATTCTCTGGCATAGGGCTCCTAAACTTTCCAAACTACATTTCCCAGAATTCTGTGCTTTTTTTCCCAACGAACTGTGCTTTCTCCCTGTTGCTTCCCTCTCCTAATGGCAAGAGGCCATTAATTTTAAGAGGAAAGGCACCTTTTTGGCTTTGCTTCCTTGTACTGAAAATGAAACTGATTTTGGGAGGCTTCCGAGATTAACAAAAAGCAAATGAAAAAGTATTGGGTAATTTTAGATTCTTAAGATTTTGGTGCGGTCCACACTCACATGTCAGATATTGCATTGTAAGCACAAATTTAATTAATTTGATCTGACTTACGAGAATTAATGAAAAATTACATAGCCTGCTATCTATTTATCCTCCCCCAAAGAAATAGACAGACTGATAGGTAGCATAGAGATCTTAGGTCATCCATGGCCACCTATTTAATGTAGTTACATAGCTTCCAAACCCAAACTTGCCTTTAAAAACCAAACAACCATCCTTTAAAAAGAATTCTTTAAAAATATATGTATAATGAAAGGGAGTCCACAACGCGCTTGATCTATAAATACTTTATTGTGACTTCAGTAACATGATTGTTAAAATACTATATTTTCTTACCTCATATTGAAATACATGTTTCAACTTTTGAAATTTTTAGCAGCTCCCTTATCCCTTTTTTAAGGGTTTTTAGGAGTGCAAGAATGAAAACTGTGTTGGGCTGCTTTATGGGAGTGTAGAAGAAGGAATATAAGCAGATGTGTTTGTAACCTGGTTGTATGACAAGCAACAGATATTAAAATTCCCTTTTCTGCACAACCATTAAAGACACTGGAATTCTCTCCAGTTTTCACCCTGGCATCTATTGTGATTCAATTTTAAAATATGGATTAGATGGGGACATTTCTTCATCCAGATGGCTTCTTTCAAGTGCAAGTATTTACAACACTTGCACATGACACACACATACATACACACACATTCCAGACAGGTATTTTGAACTTTGTCATGAAGATCCGCTGAGGCTCGGAGGGATCTGGTTTAATGCTGTCATTTTGTCAGCGAAGTCAATGAGCGGTCTTCCTCTAATCACTCCGTCTCTATTTGGTAATTTTCAGAGGGACAGCCACGAGTGAGTCTGCAAGTTGTCTAACCAGTTTTTGTAGGGGTGGCACAAAAATCACTTCCTCTTTTCTTGGGAGTGTTATCTGAATTCCTTTGCTGTTATGTCTGCTTTCCTCAGAACCCATTTGTTGTCAGGCCATTTAGATGAGCCGGTTGTGTGATTTCCAGTTGGAGTGCTTTTATTGGAGAAGTTGGAGGAGTTGACCATGTTTGAAGATTACCTGTATTTACTCCTGCTGGTACTTAGCAGCATTGGGAAACAACTTCTAACACTGGGTGAGTTACTTAGTTTAAGTTTGATTTGCTTTTTTGTTTGTTTAGAAAGCAATCACGAGTTACAGCAAAAGCCAGAGAGTGCTCAAAGTAGCCGGAGAGGAATTTAAGTGCTCTTGTATGGAAGAGAGTTCAGTAAGTTCAGATGACATCATTAAGAGTTTGCATCCAAATACTTTATCTCCCCCAGTCCCAGATAGAAATGTTATGCATGTCTAGCTGAGAAGTATTTCATTAAGTTCAAGGAAATTTACTATCAGTCACATGGTTATAAGAGTTCAGCTTTAGGATTTACAAATCCTATTTTGAAAATGAAATTATCATAGTTGGCCATTCATTGATCCATGCATTTGTCTGTGAAAAGACATTTTGGCACATGTGTGTTCTCTGTGTGATTTTTTCCTTTTCCTGTGTTTTTGTAAAGTAACCACGACAATGATTTCTGCAATGACATCAATATGCTATGTGTAGAGCTGCCTTTGGAAATGATTTGGAAAATACTGCCAAAGCAGAATGCAATAGCTGACTACATGGAACCAGAAGTTCAACATACATTCTGTTCTGGCTGTTCAATTGACTTCTCAATTCAAAGTGCTAGTTTCAACCTGAAAAGCCTTATAAGACCTGGAAGCCCTAATATTCAATGGAATGTCTATTTTATGATAGAGCTGCCCAAAATAAGGATGAGGGTGATGATGAGGGAGAGGGCATTTGGATTTGTGGCTCCTTATCTGTGGAATGATCTCTTGGTTCTAACCTAACTGATGCTAACATTATTACCTTTTCAATACCAAGTGAAGGCTTACCTCTACTGCAGTAGAACAGTGGCTCCCAACTTCTTGTCCTTCAAGTGTTTTGAACTTCAACTCCCAGAAATTTCAGCCATCTCACCAGTTGTTAGGAATTGTGGGAGTTGAAGTCCAAAACACCTGGAGGACCAAAGGTTGGGAACCACTACTCTAATTCAAAACATTTAAAGGAATGTGATTGTCCACTTTCTAAATATTGGCTCCAGATCTATTGATCACACTACAACCCACATATCCTCAGAACCGAATATGTGACTAGCCCCCTTTCCCCAATGGTGCAAGTGGGTGGTTGGCAGCAAAAGTATTCAGTTTTTGTAGGATTTCAGATTTCTAGACAAAGAAAGGCTCAACTCGTATTCTATATGTTTAGATAATAACAGTATTATTTATTTATTTCTATCCTGTTTTTCTCCCAGAGCAGGACTCAAAGCGGCGTACAGCACATAAAATCGGAAAACAGTTACATAACATAAAAGTACAATCATATACCACAAAATGGATAAAATTAGCAACTTATAACATTATAAAATAGTAAAAACAACAATTCTCTTTATTTATACTCTGCCTTTCCCACAAAATCAGAACTCAAATCAAATAAACATCAATGATTTTGTGCAAAGGGGGGTGACATGGAAAGCTAGTGCATAATTAGTTTGCAAGAAAGAGTAGGCCTTCAGCTCTGTATCCATGGGCACAACAAATAAGGAGAATTGGAAAGAATATATTTAATACTAGCATCACCATAAAGCAGAGTAGGTGGCAACCAGAAGAAGCAGAATTTGGATGTATTTAATGGATACAAACTGTTATTTACAGTTTCATCTTCCATTTGCACTGCTAGTGATGGGGAAATGACCTCATGGGATTTTCTGTCTCATATGCATCAAAATAGTTTGGCTAGTTTGTAGTACTATGTACCTTGAGTTAAGTGTGGCAGAGGCAGCAAAATGTTTTGGACCCATTCTTCTTTTGTGATGATCTACATCGGACAATTCAAAGTGTGCAACATTGTTCACTCCATGAATATTGGTCAGATGACAGTTATCTACAGAGGAGGAATAGGCAAATTGTAGTTTCTCAGCTGCTTTTGGATTGCAAATTCCAACATCACTCTTCACTGGCTCTGTTTTGACTCTCAGTATGCACCCAGATCTGAGCCAGTAAGATTTGCCATTTGCTGCTCTGGTCTAAGTAGTTAAATATCTTGCTCTAGTCCAGTGGTTCTCAACCTGTGGGTCCCCAGGTGTTTTGGCCTACAACTCCCAGAAATCCAAGCCAGTTTAGGATTTCTGGGAGTTGAAGGCCAAAACATCTGGGGACCCACAGGTTGAGAACCAGTGCTGTAGTCCTGGCAGCTTTCATATTGAATTTATCTTTAGGAGAGAATGTTGCTCTCATACTTTGGAGGTCAGTTCAAAACAAAAATGTGGGATGTTTGGTTCATTCTTAACAGTTATTTATTCAATGGGAGTCTTTTGTTTAAACAAGCGATGAGCAGGCTTTATACAGCACCATAAAACTGAAAGAATTTTTCTGTGAAATGCCACATATTTTTGTAAGAACAGAGGTCACTAAGTCATACCTATCACTAATGTTGAGTATTCTCTCTCAATTCATGATGTTCAGGTTTATGAGAGATGTAGTTAAACCTGCACCAACATGAAAAGGGGAAGCCATTAGCACATTAGTCATCTTGGAGAAGTAGATATCAGTAGGCACCATTTGCAGAATTGCAAAAAAAAAGGGGGGGGGTGAAAGCACAGAATGGGAGATAATTCCACCTAAACACTGCAAGGGTGATAGAGGAGGAGTAGGGTATATTGAAACTGGGTACTGGGATAAAGTGGCTAGAAACCTAAACATTAGCACTGCATACTGCAATCTGTTTGGTTGCCTTTATGAATTCCATAGTTTCAATAAAGTCGAATGAGTTTATACTGAGTCGGAAGGAGTAGTAGCTAGTATTCCAGAGGGCAGGATCAAAATCGAAAATGATCTTCAACAGGAAGAAGCGTAATGTGCTACTTCTTAAGCACAAGAAATGAAATGCAGAGATTTAGGTTGGGTGACAGCAATACGTGTGAAAGGGATTTAGGAGCCGTAGTAGACCACAAACTGAACATCAATGGTGTGGTGTGACACTCAGTTAATCCAGCTGGGCCTGGAGTCGATTTGCAATCGAAGAGTACTCTAGCATGCTGAATTTTGGTTACACAGACCTTTTATAGGAATTTGAACAAAAGCAAATACGCCACAGAAATCACAGGAAATTACTGACAGGTGCTAAGCATATTAGTTGTAGAAGCAGTCACAATCAAACCAACTAAATTTCTGCTCTTTCTGGGCCCCCTCCCCTTTGAACCACAAACAATTTCTGCACCTGTTATTTTTCCCAGAAATTCTACTATTGGAAATGTTAAACTGCAAAGCTTCTTTGAAGCTTAATGGCAAACCGCTTCCTATAGAAAAAAGTACATGCAGGCATAAGTAGAAGTAATATAAGCCTGGACAGATACAGATTAAGAACATGACACAATAAAATAAAATAAAAATAAGATAAAGACATCATAAAACATAATGCAACATCATAAAACAATCAGTAGCCTGAACTGTAATAAATACTGAGCTCGAATGGCTAGGAGCTAATACAATAGTTTTAGGTCAGGGACTGGAAGAAAAGGTCAAGAGCCAATAATAATTAGGGCTAGAAGGGTAATATCATTTGTCATTTGAACGCCAGGTCTATAGGGCAGTGGACAGTGATAAAGTGCAGGAGCTGACAGAAAATTGCAATTGGGGGGCCTGTTTAACTGGTGAACTGTTTAATCATAGGCACAATGGAACATCCACGTTTTTAGGTTCTTATGAAAAGTGGACAGGGTGGGTGTCAGTCTAATCTCCCTGGGGAGAGAGTTCCAGAGCAGGGGGACCACCACAGGGAAGGCCTTCTCCTTCATCTCCACCAACTGCATTTGACATGGAGGTGGGGGTGAGAGAAAGGCCTCCCCAGAAGATCTTAGAGCCCATGTGGGTTCATAGCGGAAGATGCGATCACAAAGATAGGCAGGTCCTGAAATGTTTAGGGCTTTGTAGGTGATAACCTACACCTTGAATTGGGACAGGAAGCTTATCAGCAGGCAGTGGAGCTGATTAAATAGGAGGGTTGACCGCTCCCTGTAGCTCGCTCCAGTTATTAATCTGGCCACCAACCTTTGCACCAACTGCAATTTCTGGGCCATCTTCAAAGGCAGCCCCAGGTAGAGCATGTTGCAGTAGTCCAATCTGACACCGCTGACACCTAAGCATCAAGCATCAGCACTTAGTCCAGAAGAACCCCCAGATTGCGGACTTGCGTCCTTAGGGGGAGTGTAACCCCGTTGAGCACAGGTTGCCACCCTATACCCCGATCGGCCATTGGCTACTAGGGAAAGTGTGACTATCCTCTTAGTTTATGGGGCCCCTGGGGCCCCGAATGAGAGCATCCCCAAGTTATTAGACCTTGTGGCGGACTGGGCCCTGAAGTTCCCAAATCTCATCATATTGGGAGACTTCAGTGTACATGCAGATAGGTTGTTGTCTTCTTCGATAGCAAGGGACCTAGTACAATCTATGGAAACAATAGGTTTCTCATTAATGGTGACTTGTCCTACTCATCGGGCTGGGCACACCTTGGACTTGATTTTTAGCATCGGAATACAAGTGACTCTATCCTCAGTCTTAGAGATTCCTTGGTCTGATCACTATATCCTGAACACCCAAATAGAGATTCTACCACCACAGCGTCCGGAGACTGAACAAATTTTCATGCGGCCAAGGAAGCTGATAGATCCTACTAGACTTTTGAGTGTCCTTAAAGAACTGGATTACACTGCTGATTCTCTAAGTGAACAAGTGGAAAACTGGAACAAAAATCTATCAACTGCCTTAGACATAGTTGCCCCTAAACGGGCACTTCGCCCCCGCCGGAATAGATCTCCATGGTTCATGGATACATTACGTCAGATGAAACTTGAGCGGAAGAGATTAGAATGTAATTGGCGCAAGAAACCCGATGAAACATCGAAGTCAGCTTTCGAAATATATCGAAAAATCTACGAAGCAACCACCATAGAGGCCAAAAAAAGAATACAATTCCTCATTGATAGCTTCCACCAGATCTCGGCCTGCTCAAATATTTAAAATTGTTTGTAACATCACAAATCCAACCCATCCGGCCAAAGATGTGGCTAGTCAAGATATTACAGCAGAGACTTTCCAGAGCCACTTCATAAATAAGATCAATCTGCTTCGCGAAGGGCTACCTCCCACAGAGGACACATTGAGGGAACTAGAAGCCTCCTGGCCAATTAGTGGCCAATTTCTCGAACATTTTGTGTCATTAGAAATGGAAGACCTGGAAAAGACTCTAGCTGCAGCAAGACCAACCACCTGCTCCCTCGATCCTTGCCCCTCCCGGTTGGTTAAGGAGTGCTGGGAGGGACTACAAAATCCCTTAAGAAGCATCAACAGCTCCTTGGAGCAAGGAATTTTTTCAGATTGCCTTAAAGAAGCAGTGGTCCACCCTCTCCTGAAAAAACCAAGTCTTGATGCTGCCATACCTAGTAACTATTGCCCAGTTTCAAACCTTCCATTCCTGGGCAAGGTTATTGAACGGACAGTGGCGGGGCAGCTACAGCAATTCTTAGATGAGACTGCGGGTTTGGACCCCTTTCAATCAGGCTTTCGTTCAGGTCATGGGACAGAGACTGTCTTGGTAGCTATTACTGACGAAATTCGTTGTCAGTTAGACCGAGGCGGATCAGCGCTATTGGTACTCTTGGACCTCACAGCTGCATTTGACACCGTGGACCATGACTTGCTGATTCATCGATTGGCTATGTCTGGTGTACGAGGTTTAGCCCTCAAATGGTTCAATTCATTCCTCCGGGACCGGAGACAGAGGGTGGAGTGGTCAGGCCAAAGCTCTGAAAGCTCCTGCCTTTGCTGTGGAGTTCCCCAGGGTGCTATCCTCTCGCCCCTGTTATTTAACATCTACGTCCGACCACTTGCTGGACTGGTGTGGAGCTTTGGCCTAAAGTGCTACCAGTATGCAGATGATACCCAGCTACTCTTGCGTCTTCGAACCTGGAACAACTGTGATTCCTGAGAACTTTAAGCTGTGTTTGGAAGCAGTGATGAGTTGGCTACGAGCAAGCAGACTAAAAGTCAATCCTGCAAAAACTGAGATACTCTGGCCCGGCCAGCCACCAGAATTAATCCAGTCTCTGCCTGATTTCGATGGGGAAGCTCTGTTCCGTCTGCCACTATTAAAAGCCTTGGGGTTGTGTTGGACTCACCGCTGACGATGGAGACCCAGATCACTGCCATAAGTAAGCAGGCCTTTTTTCATCTTCGCCAAGCAAGGAAATTGGCATCCTACCTTTCGGTAGAAGCATTGGCAACGGTAATCCACGCAACAGTCACCACTAGGTTGGACTATTGCAACGCCTTATATGCTGGCCTTCCGAAGTCAACGACCCAGAAGATTCGGATGGTCCAAAATGCGGCAGCCAGGCTGCTAGCGGGATCATCTATAAGATCCCATATTACACCGATTCTGCAACAACTACATTGGCTACCAATAGAACATCGGATCTCTTACAAGATACTAATCCTGACATTTAGAGCTCAAAATGGCCAAGGACCTTTATATCTTAGGGACCGCCTCATTCCTTTTCCCCATCAGTGGTCACCTCGATCCACCCTGGAAAATCTCCTATACATTCCAGGTCCTAGGGAGGCACATTTGGAAGCTACAAGGTGTAGAGCTTTTTCGATCTATGCTCCAATTCTGTGGAACTCATTGCCTCCAAATATTAGAGCAATGTTGGAGTTGCGACCTTTTGCAAAGGCGCTCAAGACTTGGCTGTTTGGTTTTGCATTTAAGTAGCCAGATCAAATTTGCCATAGTCACTGCTGAATGTTTTTATGTTGAATGTTTTTATGTTGAATGTTTTTATATTGAATGTTTTATATTGTGTATAAACTGTTTTAAATTGTAAGTCGCTCGGAGCACCTTGGTGGAGAGCGACTAATTAAGAAATAAAGTGATGATGATGATGATGATGATGATGATGACAACTGACCTGGAGTACCTCTGTCTTGTCAGGATTAAGCTTCAGCTTGTTAGCCCTCATCCAGTCCATCACAGCAGCCAGGCAATGGTCAAGTTATCTGACTTCATACTTTCTGCTGTTTATGATTTCTCCTGACTAGAACAAGCATTTATTAACTGTGATTAAATAAACATATTTTGCTTTTCACTAATAATCTTATATAATGCCTTGCCTCCTCACCACATTATTCTGCTTTGATCAGACTTGGAATATTGTGCCCAGTTCTCAGCACAATTCAAGATGGATGCTGACAAGCTGGAATGGTAAAGGGTCTAGAAATCATGCCTTATTAGGAAAGGCTTAGAGAGCCAGGTATGTTTAGCCTAAATTGAAGGTTAAGGGGCAACATGATAGCCATGTTTAAATATTTGTAAGGATGTCATATGGAGTTGGAGTCAGCTTTTTTTTTTTTTGCTGAACCAGAGACTAGGACATGGGCAGTGGATCCAAACTACTGGAAAAGAGATTTCACTTAAACATTAGGAAGAACTCCCTGATGTTAAGAGCTATCTGCCAGTGAAATATGCAGCCCCGGAGTGTGATGGAGTCTCCTTCTTTGGAAGTGTTTAAACAGAGGCCGGATGGCCATGCGTTGGGGGTACTTTGTCTGTGCATTCCTGAATGGTAGTAAGATCGGGTGACCATTATTGTCTCTTTGAGTTCAATGGCTCTGTGAGGTTCTCCAAAGGGACTATCCCTGCCAAATCAGGTTTATAATCTGAAGCTATCTAATGCCTTGATGGCCTTTGTGATATCACCAGGGTCATCAAGGCATTAGAATTATATAAAATGAATGTAAGCATGTCATAGGAAAAATCTCTCTATGGAAAATTAATAGTAAACTTCATTTTTAGGCAAGGATACTAACCCGATCTCCAAGTATTCCACATATGAGATTGTAATTCCTCAAAGACTGACAAACAAGGAAAAACACTGGACGTATTTTCATGAGGTTTGTTAATCTCTCTGATAACTTCTCCTCTTTCCTGCTCTTTATATGATATCCTACTGCATATAGTAAGAGAGGCTACCCCATGGCATCCTGCTGAGTGAATTAAGTGCAAACCACAAGGCTGAGGACAGAGGAGAGGTTGGGAGAAAGAGGGAAAAACTGGTAAATTTTAAAAGTAGCTGAAACTGTAGAGAAACAGAAGATTAATCAGAACAATCCCTGTCAAATCTGGACAGTTGTAGAATATACTTTAGATAGGTTCTTGTGACCTGAATCCTAAGGTTCTCTGTTGGGAGTTGGAGTCCAACAGCATTTGCGGGGCTGCAGGGATTGCCACCCTTGCTATTAGTAGTCCTAACAAGAGCAGACCCATTGAATCAATGCCTGCATATGTGTGGTTTAAAGAGTCTAACTCTGGCTGGAATAAATTATAGAAGTCAGTCTTCTGTACTCTTAATCAGCCACTTCTCCTGCAATCGCATTTGAACTGAACTGAACTGCATAACGTTCCCCAATGCTACATCTGCACAATTCACATTGTGGGTGCAACAGTCACAGCTATACAGATCTACAGGGCTGGAATGTGAAATCCCTTTTTTCTCTACCCATTTTTAATACAGGCAATCAATTATAATACTTTCAACTCATTAACTGATCAACTATTTGGTAGTAAAGCACCCAATGCCAACCTTATTATTACACTGTGTATTTGAGTCTCTGTTTAACAGTGGAAACAGCATGTTGTTGATATCACAAATTCAAGAAAACTTCAAGTTACATAGTGTCGATTATTTCTTTTACAGGAATACCCAGACAACCAACTATCTTACTTGATTCAAACTGGAAATGGCACACACATTCTGAAACTGAAGAAAAATGTGTATGTTAAACTTTTAAAAGTATATCTAAGAACATCTGAGTTTTTTATTTTAATTTTATAGAATTATATATTAAAAACTCATTTGAGCAAGCACTCTAAATAGAAGAATACATTAAAATGGCATTAATTAAAATCGTAGCAGCGGGGGAAGAGGCAGATGCCCAAATATCTCATTCTGAATTATAGACAAAGAGTAAGGAGTTGGGGAAATGTTACCAATAAATGTTATCTGACAATTATTATCTGGTGTGTCAGACAAGATGATGTATTTTTAACTGCCCACAATATGTAATGAAAATGTATTCTTATATGGATAATTGATGTATCTGGTTTCCCTGAAGAACATTTTAGTTCCAACACAATGAACTATGCTGCATTATAAATGTTATTTTAATTTTGACTTCCAGAAACCTTATTGGTGAACGGTTCATAATGCATACCTACAGCAAAGATGGTAATTTGGAAAGCACCCCCTTTAAAAATGAGGTATGCTTCTCATGAAAGACCTGTATCTGAAAGACTGACATCTTTTGCCTAGAAGTTATTTTTTATTTACTTCACTTGTATACCACTTTTCTCACCCTGGGGTGGGGGGGACAGGACTCAAAGTGGTTTCCAACATATTTATGGCAAAATTTAATGCCTCACATACATATGAAACATAACATAAAACAACAATAACATATATAAATTAGATCATTAAAAACATAACAACATTTTGACATTAAAATGTGGAGTTAAAAACATATTAATATAAACATTAAAATCATGTAATCCAAAAATCATAGTTCAGAACTTGATAGCTATAGGTCCAACACTCCAGTTCCATCAATAGGCTTTCCCAAGTGAATGCATTCCACATGTTTTAGATTACAATACCCATAACAGTATGTAAAAATTTGAAAAACATGTCTACTCCTGGATTGAAAGTGTTATTTCTTGTTTAAGTGTATGGTAGGTACTTTGAAAAAAGTAGTTAAACTTCAGAAACTTCGTTTTTTGTGGCTGCCACAAACTATCTTGAATTGGTTGAGACTCCATGAGATACTCATTTAAAATCTATACCAAAATGTGCTGCAGGATGTCCCACAAAAAAGCAAAGTTTTTGCAACTTAAACTTTTCCCATGTTTTTATGATAGAATAAATTAGGAAATGACATTTGTGATCCAGAAACAAAAATCATGTTCCATAGTGTAATCAATAACCAACAAACCAGTGGGCATTGTATTTGGGAACTATGAGTGTTGAAATCCAAGATATCTACAGAGTCCTGGGTTAGGAAAGCTTGAGAAAGCGCAGGTATGATACTGTTCTAGGAGGCCATAGTGCTTGCTGCAGGGCATTGCTGTCCTGAAATATACCACACTTCCTCCTAAGCCAGGATGATTAATAGCCAGTTGAGACACAATAGTTAAGAAACATTTCTGTCTTTCCAAATAGTTTTTTCTTTCATGTCTCTATAATTAGCACATGATTTACAAGGGCCAATGCCAAGGCTAAATTCCATTAGCTTATCCTAAATTGACCAATGGATCTATTCCCCTTGTGTCTGTCTAAATAGTGAAGAGCTTCCACTGCAGAATTGCTCTTTTAAAATTATACACTTTCCATATGTGGGAGATTTGACAATATCCACTTGCAGTCATGCCAAGAAGTGAATACGTTTTGTTACAACCACCCTTCCAAACTGTCATTTATAACAAGTGAGAGTACAACTGCAAAGCTAATTACTTATGACTATAGATCTAAAGCCCATTAACAGTTAATTATATTTTAGTTACATTTTTTAAAAAAAGAAAGAGCAGCCTACAAAGAGGAAAAGAGAGGAGAAAGAGTCTCTAGCAGCTTCTTTAAGAATAATTCAATTCTAGCCTGACCCTTAATGAATATCAATCCACTTCTTCAGATACACTGATGGTTTCAGCATAAGTAAACAATTGTGGGAATAGAATAAAATACAATAGGATACAGGAAGATGCAAGTTGTGACCCTTGCTGTAGATTTTCAAAGAGCTTTATGAAGTGAAACATATGAAATGTAAGTTATTTTATCACTCGGACTTGTTCCAATTTGCAAGATAACTCATTATACATATGCAAATATTCTAAAATTAAAAAAATGCAAAACATTTTGGGTCCAATCATTTTGGATTAGGGATACTCAACCTGCTGTGCAAACAGCTTGCCAGTGTGAGTTTGGGAAGCATTTTTAACACAAGGGTTAAAAGTTTTGCAAGTTTTGGTTGTGAATGTTTCCTCTCAGAGAAGGAAAGTGTTAAATGTGAGTCAGACACTTCTTGCATAGTTGTGCTCCGAACCATAGAAATGAATTAAATGCATTCACATTTTATACAATTTAGAACAACTTCGTACATAAAGTAGGTTTGTTTACAATTAGGTTTCAGCTTATCTAAATAACCTAAAGCCACCAGATCCCATCTGGACTTAGAAACTACATAGGGTCAGACTCAGTTAGTACTTGGATGGGGGACCACCAATAAAAACCAGGTGGTGTAAGATATATTTCGGAGCAAGGAACTGGCAAAAGCACCTCTGATTATTATTTGTCTAAGAAAACTCTATGAAATTCTCCAGGCTATCATAAACCAACAGGTGACTTGAAGGCATACATACACACTCACACACACACACACACAATGTTTCATAACATGTCATGGTGACAGATTATGTAAAACATGCTCAACAATAGAAAACAGAGGAAAAATAGAGACTACAAAGGGAAGGGAAAACAAACCTTGTCTAACTGATGGAAAAGACAGAGGATATGGCTTACAACAACAACAAAATAAATACAGGTATGTACAAACAAGCTTCCGTTCAACTGTTACAGAGATATGCAGACTATTGATTATATAGGTGTGCTAGGGTTGATACCTCTGCACTTCAGAATCATCCATAGAAATCAATAGCATTTAAAAATAAGGGACAATATAAATAAATATGTCCTAATTGTTTCTATCAGAGGTTTTATTTGCTGTTTGCATTTGAATCCACTCTTATTTCTTTGATTTCAGGACCATTGTTATTATCGTGGGGAAGTTGAAGAGGTTAAGGATTCCTGGATTGCTCTAAGTACTTGTGATGGTCTTAGGTATGTATTAACTTTTATCTTATCCCAGTTAAGTTGAGTTAGTTGAGGCAAATGGGCTGATGTTGGGGAGAGAGGATGAAGACAGTAGTGCAATCCTAATTCAGTATGCAGGAGATAAACTTAGGGACCTTCCAGACAGGCCCTATATCCCAGGATCTGATCCCAGGTTTTCTGCTCTAAACTGGATTATATGAGTCCACACTGCCAAATAATCTGGAATAAACAAAAAACCTGGGATCAGATCCTGGGATATGGGGCTTGTCTGGAAGGTCCTTAGACTATGAAAACATATGCTACCTACTCCATTTTCTCGAGTAGACTTGAAGGTACTACAAAATCCCTTTGCCTACTGATATTCCAGAAAAACATAGATATGTTTTTGTATCCTTGTTGCATCAGCTATACAGGGATTGGAATAAACTAACTTGCAATGTGTCCTTTAGTGTAAGGGATACCTCATACTTATAAGACAAAGAAACTTATGAGCACCAAAATCCTGTAAATTTGAGTATCAGTGAAACAACCCTCAAATTATACCTTACATGTTGGGGAGCGACCACGTCTGCTGCTTGCTCACCACCCTTAGCTGTCATCACAAGTTTTTTCTAGGGTTTGATGCTCTTATGAGATTTGAGGTCTCAGTGGCAACAGGAATGTTTCACAAGAAATGTATCCCTCATGTCATTTTAAGTGGGTCTTTTACAGGCCTGTCTCAAATGTCCCAGCCAGATCTCACTGTCTTATTGCTCTTTTGAAAATATGGCAGAATCCACTTGTGAGGCTGAACTGCCTTCTTGTTATCAAAACCCCTTCTGCCTACTAAACTCAGAGCCTGGATCTGGCCATGACTCTCCAGTCTTCATGAATCATCTCTAAGCAAGAGATGAAAGTGCAAGTTCTCCAGTTTTGGTCGGCTCAACTTCAAGCATGAGGAAAAGGCTGTGTGAAAATGTCCAGCACTAGCATGCTATAGTTTTCAAGTCTTTATTGATTTATTACTGAAAAGGCTCTCATTGTGGCTATGCATTTATTTAGCTTCCTCAGTTCCTTTCAGTCATTCTAGCAGCAGAGCTCACCCTCCATTCTGTTGTGAATTCACCTACTGAATAGAAGCAAATACTGCCAACCAGCCATATCCACAAATATGCACCCATGGATTCCACCATCCATATCTTGAAAAAGAAACTCTAAAAAGGAAATCTTGATTTTGACTTTTTATATAAAGGTCACCATCTTACAATGCCATTGTATATACTAGGGCTTGAGCATCAACAGATTTTGGTATCTACAGTGGGTACTGGAACCAAGCCCAAATGGATAGAAAGGGTTGGGTTCAACGTAAGCTAAATTAAATATTCCTTATTCTATACCCCTAGATCAGTAGGAAGGGACAATACACTCATTTTAGGTGCAGCCTCTAAAGCTAAAATCTCTAATTTTTTAAAACAGGAAAATGTCTCTTTTTCTCTTTGAGTGACAAACTAAGCAACCATGTTTGGTACTTAAGACATAGTGCTTAATGACCTCATCAGGGACTGTCCCTAGGTTTTGGGCATGATTCAGGATTATCCTGAATGGGCAACCCTAGATGACAGATGAATTTTCTAGCCAAAAAAAAAAAAAAGGGGGGGGGGTGCAGAGTATAATGAGGCAGCCTCTTTGCTGGTCCAAAATTAAGCCAGAACCAGGGTGATCCTAAGTAATGTCCAACATTCCTTGTTTAAGTGGCATTTGGATTCAACACATCAGGCACAGTGGTCCTCAGCCATCTTTGCTGACTTATACAGCAGTGAGACATTATGATATGGCAAACCATGGTCACAAGTCAAAGTTTTATGTTCTCTTACTATTTTGAGTGTATTTGGGAGTTTGAACAGTGTACTGTTTTGCAAAAATAAGAGAATGCGGGATGACAGTTCCTATCAGATCTAACAAGTATAACTAGTGGTGAAAAATTATGGGAATTATAGTTTAGCAACACCTGGCTAGCTGCGTGTTCTCCACTAGTGCCGATATTTATATCACACCTGAATCTAATTTTAATTTATGTTTAGACATTGATTTTTTATTTTATGTGCAATCTTTCTCCCTGAGTGGGATCCATGTTGGCTTCCCAAACAATAAGTTACTCAATATATTTAATGCATATACTTTCAAAAACGTTAAGTCCTTTATCACCTCTTGAGAAACAAATAGTTTTAAAATTGAGTTTTAGTTAATCCTATAAATTGTTTATTTGTAATTATTTATCTGGGTGGATCTTAATTTCTCCTTTTGTGGTTTTAGGGGAATCCTCCATGTCGGTGGTAGACGGTATGGTATGGAACCAGTTACTGGATCCGATCGATTTGAACACTTCTTCTTTATATTAGATGATTCTCACCAGCAGCCCTTTTCATGTGGTGTGTCAAATGATGGTCAATACCATGATCAGAGTTTAGAGAGCTTTTTCAAATACACAAATGTGTCACATAGCTCTTCTAGTGTGGAAACATTTCTTAGGGTAAATGCATTTCTGTCTACCTAAAATTTGATATTGTATACCTAAACCCTACTAATTCTAGTGTTCAATAGTGATTGTTATTGTTTTTTGTTTTAAAAAAAGATTATTGATTTCTTTCAGATCTGGGTGGATTTCTCTCTCTCCCTCCTCCTCCTCCTCTCATATTTTATTTCTGTAGTTAAAATAATGCAAAGGAAAATAGAACACTGATAAAATAAAAACAAGTTGCTCATATGAGATATCTGCTTGAATTCAACTTGTGTTAATCTATTACTTTTTATGTATTTGGTTATTTTTACCTCTTCAACAACAACAACAACATTATTTGTATACCATTCGTATCTCCCCAAAAGGACTCAGGGCAGTTTCCAACATATAATGCAAACATTCAATTGCCAGAAAGAAAACCATACAGACAATTACATCAAAATAAACACATTTGACAATATAACACACCCTAATTTAACTTAACAAACAAAAAACAACAAAAAGGATCATGAAATACCAAAATCCTGTTAAAAAACACTAAAAATAAAAATAAATAAAAGTACTTAAACTCCAATTTCATTGTAGCTCTCTTAGTAGAGGTTCAACAAACCAACGGCCAGGATTACAAAATGAACGTGGCCAATTATAAGAGGGCTGGACAAGGGATAGTGCAAAAGAAAGTGGCTTAAAAGTGCTTAAAAGTGTTAATTGTACAGTTCCCTACATTTAGGTTTACTGTCTAAATAAAGCATGAACTTACAGAAAAGGGAATGATAGTCAAGGAGGGAATACTGCTGGTCCTTCAAGGCCAGGGCAGTGGCAGTTGGAATGAAAGAAGGCTGCTTCAGCTTACTGTGGACCTATGCATGATGTAGCTATGCATCTCTGCTTCTCTCTCTTTGAGTACAGGGCAGTAGCAGTTAGGAGGGTAGTTATCTACTTCTGGGCTTCGGCATGATGGGGCTGTGTCTGCTTTTTCTTCCTTTCCTACAAGGCCAAGGCAGTGACAACTGGGATGGAGGAAGGACCTTTTATCTACTTCTAGGCTTAGGCATTATTGAGCTGTGCCTGTCTTTTCTTATCTCCTTGCAAGGCTATGGTAGGAATAGTTGGGATGGAGGGAGAACCTTTCATTTACTTCTATAACTAGGCAGGATGGAATTGTGTCTTCTTCTTCTCTCCCTTTGGGTTTAGGGCAGTGGTAGTTGAGGCAGAGGGAGGTCCTTTCATTTGCTTCTGGGCCTAGGTAGTTGAATGGACAGAGGGCCCTTTATCTGCTTCTGATGCTATGCAAGATGAAAGCATGCCTGCTCCTTCTTTGCTCCCTCTGAGTCAAAGACAGTGACAGCTGGGATGGAAGGACTTTTCATCTGCTTCTGGGTCTAAGCCATTTCTCTGCCTGCTTGAGGAATGTACATTAGAACCTCACACGTTAATCCATACTTGGATTGAGCTGATCTTAAATATAGTTTTAAAAATAAATATATATAAGGAAGCCAGTATTTTGCTTAACCTAATGGGATTTAGGTGTTTCCAGAAACTAACATTTCTGAGGTATACAATCATGTATTAGAAGCTGAGCGGGTAAATTGGCCTCTTCCTGTGATTCCTCATATATCTTAACAAAACCTTTAAAAATTGGAAAGAGTTCATGCACCTACAGAAACTCAAAATGAAACAACTGTAGTTTATGCAGTCTTCTTTCCACTTTACAGAGAAGAAGAGCTGTGCTACCAGAGAAAAGATATGTAGAACTGTATATAGTTGTTGATCATAACAAGGTAATTTTTATTAGCCTAATATATTTTTTGGCCATATTTGAATGTATTCTCCTAAAACATGTTGTATTTTGAATTATTTTAGTATTTGTTGAAAAAATCGGATGCTGGAGCAGTACAAAAGGATGTGGTTGAACTGACAAATTACGTGGATGCGGTAAGTCATCATAGAACCATTTTTAGGCAATGTGGCACCAACTTGTAGAAAAAGGAAGAGGTTAGGGTTAGGGTTAAGCATGTTAGCATTCGAAAATGTCATATATGTTTTAATGTGCAGACAACAGGGATCCAGGACAACCCAAATACAGAACTTGACATAGAATGGATTTTGGAAATATTTTCTTTTTTTAATACAGCTCTAAAAACACCCAGACCAAGGGAATACTGTGAGTTATAGTCAAGAACATTAGAATTTTCATTGGCCCAATTGTCCAAAATCCTGGGTTCCCCAGTGTGCTAGTACCCCAATCAGATCCAATGAACATGCACAAATTAGAGGCAGGAACAGAAATCTTTATTCAGCAACGGGCAGAGTGGTTACCAGTGGATGCAACGAAAATCCCAAATCTGGTATATTTTCCTGTTACAAGCATGGATATTATATAGATAGTTTACAGTAATTACAAAGAGTGGACTTGTGCTGTGATTTGTGCAAATTATGATCCACAATATCATTGGTTCAAAGGTACATTCATTTACAGTTTGGAATTGGTGCATAGTGTGGAATAAACCATCATTGGTTGCATTTGAAGCTGTCTGGTTTCTGGGATCAGGATAAAAGGGTGAGAAGGTGGCTTGATGGGCTTATTGCTTGTGTCAAGCCTGGGTCTTTGTGAGACAGGAGAACTGGCTGATTGCTGATCTCTTGTTTATAGTGAAGGTATGAGGTCAAGGGATGTGTAGTAATTATGCACACTTAGTGGGTGAATTGGCAAGGTTTGGAAAAGAGGATTTGGATTGGTTCTTCAGGAAATTCCAGAGTTGTGCCCGGGGGACCTCATAAGATTACCCCTCTGAGCCCCGGATTGTAGCTTCGATTTGAGGAGGTGGAGGTGGAGGTGGAGGTGGAGGTGGGGGGGAGGGGTCAAGAACACTATCAACAGCTTTTGCTTTATTGTTGTTTATTCGTTCAGTCGCTTCCAACTCTTCGTGACCTCATGGACCAGCCCACGCCAGAGCTCCCTGMCGGCTGTCACCACCTTCAGCTCCTTCAAGGTCAAACCAGWCACTTCAAGGATAATATCCATCCATCTTGCCCTTGGTCATCCCTCTTTYTTTTTCCTTCCATTTTCCCCAGCATCATTATCTTTTCCAAGCTTTCCAGTCTTCTCATTATGTGGCCAAAGTACTTCATCTTTGCCTCTAATATCCTTCTCTCCAGTGAGCAGTTGGGCATTATTTCCTGGAGTTTAGACTGGTTTGATCATTTTGCTTATACATCATAATTGTTGAGGTATCCTTTCCAAACAACAAAAAGCATAGAATTCAAACAGCTTAAAGTAGCATCTTATCAGATGGAGAATTCTGCCCCATTTATCTCTTGGTATGTTATCAGCTTCTTTTACCATACCTTTCCCACATAATAACAGACTTTAGGATCACATCCTAGAAGGCCTACTTTGCGAATCTTCACCAAATTCTCCATTTCTTGGTCATTGTAGAGTTCTATATACTCACTGCTTCAGTGTCAATTGTTAGTGCTAACCCATTGCATCTCTTCTGTTTATTCAATAGGCTGAATAAGGGTCGTGCTATATGCTGTTTTGGAGGATTCCCCCCCCCCTTTTTTTTTTTTTTTGCTTTTAATGGATTTGTTTTCAAGAAAGAAAATGCAGGATGTTAATGAACTGTTATAAGGTTATGGAGGAGTTTGCTTATGTCTACATAACTGTATTTGCAGATGTTCAGCCCCTTAAACATACAAGTTGTCCTAATTGGGGTGGAAATATGGACAAGTGAAAACCCAATAGATGTGACTGGGCCAGCTGGAGATGTACTGAGCAAATTTGTAGCATGGAGACACAATGTTCTCACAAAAAGACCAAGAAATGATGTCAGCCACCTCCTCATGTAAGGATTGTTCCTCTATATAAGTGATTATAGATGGGAATGGAAACCTGACTTTTAAAAAAAAGGCATTAAAGAGTCTGCAGCTGGAAGAATCATGCAGGTCAGAGCCATCTGATGAAATGCTTTCTTATGCAATCATTCATATAGGACTGTTGATAACTAGCTCTTGAGAGTCTTCTCATTAACAGAACTACCATAAGTTGAAGCCGATTACTCTTCTTAATACTAGAGTTCTTTCACAAAGGATTCAAATTCCCCAAAATACAAATCCTAGGATTCCATAGGAAAGAGACAATACAGTTCGGAGATACACTCCTGATATTTTTTTCATATAAAAGTTGCAAATCTTCCCAGTTGGCAAAATTCCCTGCATTAGATGCTATAGACTGCATTTGCAGAGCAGTATCCAACATGAACATATTTCTAGTTTCCACGGTGCATGTTTTTCCCTCTTGTATCACAGAGGCAGAAAAGCTTTTGGTACTGCAGTTGGAATGGCTTTTGTTGGCACTGTCTGCAGTCCAGCTCATGGAGGCTCAATCAGTACTGTAAGTACATTACATTTTTTTTCTGGTCTTATTGTGTCTGTCTTTTATCTAGTTCAATAAGATCTTGGAAATATGCCTGAGGGTTTCTTTAATGGTAGAGCACGCTATTATATCTTTGTGCATACATATTCTAGTTTGATAATATAGCTATAGATTTTGCTTGAGGTGTCTTAGCAAATAAACATCTGTATTTGCACGTTTATGTTTTTGGCCTGGTTGGTTATTGCGATAAATTATTCATTTGATGTATTCCAGGGAGAGGAGAAACATTATCTTGATCGGAAGTGTTGTCAATCAGGATAGTATTGGATAGTGGTTAGGTATTGATAGCAAAATAGAAATCTTTATTGGTCTGTGATACTCACTGGATAACCCCAAGCAGTCACTTAGTAAATCCCTGAGCAACTGCTATAGGAAGTCACTCTTCCCTTGCCCCAGTCTCAAAATATAAGGAGGAGTAATCACTTGTTTTCTTTTTTTGGAAAATGCCATTTATAAATATTTGGAGATCATAACCTTTTGGGAAAGCATAACCTTTCAGAGAAGAGCCAAAAACCTGTTTGAGTAGAATCTTCTCAAATGGTACAAAACCAATTTGCTTCAGTTGTTAGACTGAAGCTATTGTCTCTGATCTGTTAGGAAAACAGAAATCATGCCAGGGCATAAAAATAGCAGTGCTTCAGATGTGTTTTTCAGTGCTCAGAAATATACTTACTCTCCCATAAAACAACTGGTTTTATATCATGCACTCAAGAGACAAAATGAACTAGACTTTGGTAAAAAAAATTGGTTTACTCACAACTTCATGTGTTTATCATACATAGATACACAAATTATCAGTCCAAACACAAATATATTTGAGATAATCTCTGTGTGCAGATGGCACAGGGCATCTTTCTTACAAACACCAAGAAAGTGTTTGCTCTTAGCAGTCCCAAAGTCTAATGCGGTCTGTGATCTGAGCAGTCTCAGATCAAATCATGTGGTCTTCAGCTCCTCCCACAACTTCTAAAGAAAAAACATAGAACAAGGAAAGCTGCATACCAGAACATACATGCAATAATTAAGCAACGGAATCATAAATTAACAAATTAGTAGAGGAGGCTTGAAGAAGATTGCAATTTCCAACAGTTTTCTCCATACGAGTAAATGACGTGAAAGGATGGGAGACTTGCTTAACAGTTTTATGTGATGACAAAAATGGGCTGCAGTTAGTAGAACCTTGATTGAAAGAAAACACAGTTTTTCCTGTATCATAAATCATAATCTCTCAGGATCCAGGGAATGTGAGGTGGTTGAGGGAAGATATTGTCTGTGATTCTGTAAGTCTCTTGGTTGTTGTAAACTAGGTTTCAACAGCAGAGAAGGTGACAAGAGTTTTTAAAAGACTACCTGGTTGCTGCAAAGTTTTTATGTATTCACAACATTATTAAACTATGTCCTTCTCTTTGCCAGTTTGATCACGATACAGTGATAAGTCATGCTACTATTGTTGCGCACGAACTGGGACATAACCTGGGAATGAATCATGATGATAAAAGTTGTCCAGGTGCCTACATTATGCACAGTATAGACAAGTAAGAGCTCTTAATTATTTTCTCTTTTAAAAACCGAATGCATTTTCTATCTGTATATCAGGGTCTGCTCTGCTCTGTTGGTCCTCAAGTTTCCAAACTTTTACTATCAGGCATGACAATCTAGCAATGGTGTAGTGCTATAGCATTGATGTAGTTGCATTATTGAAGTGGATTCCATTTCTTAAATTAGTACTGCTCTAGATTGCCCAGAACACATTTGCCTTACTCCAAATGACCAGGCTCACATATCTTTTTGTAAAAGTTCCATCACATTTCTAGGTGCATCATCCACACAACTTTCTTACTTGGGCTGTTTGTTGCTTTGGAAGGGTTACTGGCAAATTTTGACATTGGAGTCCCCTAGTATTGGATGGTGTCCCACAGAATTGGACAAGGCATTGTTTTAGACCATGGGTTATATATTGCATACCCCAGCCAAGCAGCAAAATAGATGAAGTTTACCAGCCAAATTCCCTGGCTGAGTAGAAGCAAGGTGGGGAACACTTTAGAGAGAAAAAGGGAGTCATGTGGTTTATGTGAATGCTTTGTAACCATTGTGATATTTGTTTTGTAGGCAAGATGAATGAATATGCCAAATGAAAGCTTGAAAGGGTTATTTTTTTGGACTACAACTTTTAGCATCCTCTAGCCCATCTGTCTGAAGAATTTAGAAATTGTTAGCCCAGAAAAACAATGTATTACCTAATAGATCCAAGAACTTCTTTATGTGTTTCTTAGTGGGTCCAGGAACTTCAGTAGCTGCAGTGAGAATGATTTTGAGCAACTCATCTTGAGAGGTGGAGGAACCTGTCTTAGAAATGCTCCCAAACCAAGTGACATTTTCACAGAACCTGTGTGTGGCAATAACATTGTGGACAGAAATGAAGAATGTGACTGTGGCACTCCTAAAGTAGGTAATTTTTTGAAACATTGTTTATTCAGATTTAGCATTCTGTGTTTTAATGTCTAAAAAAAATTACAGACAAATACTCCGAATAACTTTGTCTTAGGCTGAATCTTATAATTTGCTCTTGATGATTTGGCACAGAATGCCCAAATGATTTCCCCCCTCTTAACAGGAGTGTTCAAACCCTTGCTGTGATGCTGCCACTTGCAAACTGAAACCTGGATCAGAGTGTGCAGAAGGATTGTGCTGTGAAAAGTGTCAGGTGAGCTCTTTTCTGTTTAGCACAATCCTAGGGACCTTTATTTAGAAATAAAGCTCTTTTTGTTAATTAGTGACTTGCCCCATAGGACTGCAAACTTAATGCTAGTACGTTTTGCTTAAATTCTCCAGTACATTAAGGACAATATTAAGCTCAGCAATAAATACTAGCATGTTTGATCCAGGCAGACAACCACAGAATTATTATATTTCTTCAATTCTAAGATGCTATCGATTGTAAGAAACATTAATTTCAGTACCACCCCACCAGCAAAAGAATACATAAGATACACCTGCGATTCTAAGATATGTTTATATTGTTGGGGGGGGGGGTGTCTTAGAATCAAATAAATACAGTATATGGTAGATTGGATGCCCATCTTTCAGAAGTGCTGTAGTTATGTATTTCTACATAGCACAAGGTTGATTAGATAGCTCTTACATGTCCTTCCATACATCCTTCCAGAAGTATTATTATTCAATTAAAAACACAGTCACCACAGGAGCATTTTTCCTGTTTTTTTCCATGCCAACCCATGTTTTAACATCACAATATTTTATGGTCTTTGAGCACAAAAAAGCAACAAACATCTTATTTTCTAGTTCAAAGTAGCCGGAATCGAGTGCAGGAAAAAAGGGAATACCTGTGATCTCCCCGAATATTGCAATGGAACGTATCATGACTGCCCAGATGATGTGTATATCATGGATGGCTATCCCTGTAACAATATGAAAGATTATTGCTATAGTGGAGTTTGTCAGAATTATGATTCTCAATGTGAATCCCTCTTTGGAAAAGGTATGTTTCAAATGATTCATGCAAAAACACCATGCAAATGAAGTTGGCAGATATGTCAGCTTAGAAAATACTAAGGCACTGAGGAAAAATACTGCTTTTTTTTTTTTACAAAGAAATATTTATTGTTTTAATAGGAGCCAAAAAAGGACCAAATATTTGTTTTGAAATTGCAAATAGCAATGGAGACAGATTTGGGAATTGTGGGATGTCTGAAGGAAAATTTGTAAAATGCACCCAAGCGTAAGTAACCTGCAAGTTGTATTTGTATTCTATTATCAAATTAATATTTCAGTTCTGGGCACTCTTAGACCCCTTCTACATTGCCATATAAATTCCAGATTATCTTCTTTGGACTGGATTATATGTGGATTATCTGCTTTGATAATTTGGATTACATGGCAGTGTAGAAGGGGCTTTAATTGGGTTTATAAATTAATGAATGCAATAGCCACATCTGTGGCATAATCAAACTGTGACTGATATAATTGTGATTGACTAACATGTTATTCCTTCTCTTGCCATTTCCCACCTTCTCCTACACATTAATTCTTTGTTTCCATCAAACTGGAATCCTCAAACCTTGGCTGAATGCTGGTTGAAACCCTAGAATATTAGGACAATGGATAGTTCACGAAAACTGAGTCTGAATTTCCCAATTTGAATATAAGAGAAAATTCTAGCTTTACATAAACCAGGGCCCCCTGGTAGTGCAGTGAGTTAAACTGCTGAGCTGCTGAACTTGCTGACCAAAAGGTCAGCAGTTCAAATCCGAGGAGCAGGGTAAGCTCCTGCTGTTAGCCCCAGCTTCTGCCAACCTAGCAATTTGAAAACATGCAAATGTGAGTAGATCAATAGATCAATAGGTAGCTCAATAGGTAGCTCTGGCGGAAAGGCAAGAGCGCTCCATGCAGTCATGCTCACATGTTGCCCATAGGAGGTGTCTACGGACAACGCCGGCTCTTCGGCTTAGAGATGGGGATGAGCATCACCCTTCCAGAGTCAGACACGACTGGACTTTAATGTCAAGGGAAAGCTTTACCTTTTAACATAAACCAGGAATTCAGGATTGATGAATTTAAAAAGCTTCTGATGATTATCAAAATGGAGTCAATGTCACTTACTTCTGAAAAGGACACAGAGGATCAGGATATGAATGCAAAACTGTAGTATTCAGAAGCCTTCTTGGCCATGATAGTCCACGCTCTGGTTACATCCCGAATAGATTACTGCAATGCACTCTACGTACGGTTACCTCTGAAGACTGTTCGGAAGTTTCAGTTAGTCCAACGCTCGGCGGCCAGGTTGCTCATGGGAGCGGGAGCGTACAACGCTCCACTGGCTGCCTATTAGCTTCTGAGTACAATTCAAAGTGCTGGCTTTGGTCTATAAAGCCCTTAACGATTCTGGCCCAGTTTACCTGTCCGAATGTATCTCCCGCTATGAACCTTAAGGCTCGTAGCAGGACCTTAAGATCGTCCAGGGAGGCCCTGCTCACTGTCCCTCCACCATTGCAATGGCAGTTGGTGAGGACAAAAAGACAGGGCCTTCTCCATGGTGGCCCCTCCCAAGTGAAATCAGATTCGCTCCATCCCTCTTGACATTCCATAAAAAAAGTGAAATCCTGGCTGTGGGATCAGGCCTTTGTGTACTAGACTGACTTGCTGGCAAAGCTATGGTTTTAATGGACTCTGATGGACTGCTTTTAGGATGACAACGACTTAAACTGACGATTTTAAAATGTTTTTATAATGTTTTATGCTGTTTTTACTTGATATGTATACCTATGTTTTTGGTTTCTTTTGTTGTTGTTGTTAGCCATCCTGAGTCCCTCTGTGGAGGTTGAGATAGGACGGGAAATAAATGCTCTAAATAAATAAATAAATATTTGCTTGGGAGACTAGATTTAGTTTATCACATGTTGTTCTTTTTAAAAGCCAATGGATTTTGCTTGTAGTTGTTGAGAATGTTTTTCTAGTAGGCCACAAAGTGAACAATGAGGAGGCTGAAGGAGGGCTGATCCACTAGCTTTTCTTATATGGAGGATGAAAATGGGCATACATTTTGCAGACCTGAAGAGGTTCCCCACTATCTCACCAGTAAATTTGCGATGGGAGTGGAAATGGCAGTATATTAAAAACTGGTGTAAACAAAATTGTGCATTTTCATAAATATATAGAAGCTGTTTTTACATTTGCCCAGGGCTTCCCATATTCTTTATTACATTCATATTCATATTTGATTTCTCCCTCCAGCAATAGTCTCTGTGGAAAGGTTCACTGTACATCTGTCAGTCAACAGACTCAACTTTCTCAAGTGTACATCCAAAATCAGGGTGGTGTTTCCTGTGTGACTACAGCCTTTGATCTTGGTTCAGATGTTCCTGATCCAGCTCTAGTTAACAGAGGCACTGCCTGCTCAGAAGGAAAGGTGAGGAAGTACTTGCTGATACTTAAGCAATGGCAAAACTGAACACATTATCTCAGCGTTTCCAAATTTTTCTTAATGGTTCCTATTTTCTCCAACCTCTTTCTCCCAACCGTAGTTCAGCAGTGGCAGGTGTTCATGTTCTACTAGCCATACGTCTCCATTGTCGCATTAATGCAGTTTGACACCACTTTAACTGCTATGGTTTAGTGCTATGGAATCAGGGAATTTGTAGTTGTATAAGGTCTTTAGACTTCCCAGCTAAAGAATTCAGATGCCTCAGCAAATTACAAATCCTATAATTCCATAGCATTGAGCCAGAGTAGTTAAAGTGATGTCAAACTGCATTAATTCTGTAGTGTAGACCGAATACAGAAAAACCCCTGCCAGAAAAAAATGGCAGACCTTATATCAGAGCTGGTGAACATTTGACCTCACAGATGTGTGAGACTATGGTCTCTTCCACACAGCTGAATAAAATCCCACATTATTTGCTTTGAATTGGGATATTTGGTAGTGTAGACTCAGATAACACAATTCAAAGCATAAATTGTGGGATTTTCTGCCTTGATATTCTGGGTTGTATGGCTGTGTGGAAGGGCCCCTACAACACCCTTAACTCTTCGCCATTAGCTATACTAACAGGGACTTCTAGCAATTGAAATCTAAGGCTCCTTCTACACTGCCTTATAATTCAGATTATCAAAGCAGAGAATCCACATTATCTGCTTTGAACTGGATTACACTTCCATATAATCTAGTTCAAATCAGATAATCTGGATTTTATATGGCAGTGTAGAAGAGTTAACCAACTCAAAGCGGTTAACAATAGCAAAATTCAATGCTCAGAACAACATAAAACAGTTAAAAACAATTAAAACAGTAGCATATTAAACAATCAATTATTATAAATTATAAACAAAACAATTATAAACAAATATTAGGAGGGGCTAAGATTGTTGCAAATATGTTGCGTATCCCTGCCTAGCCAAGTATGGAGTGCATACTCTATTAGGAAATTACGATTTGATTTATGCATTATTTCATTATTTCATCATCACCATTATTATCATCTGTTTACATATTACTATCACCAGACATAACACTTTACAAGTAATAGAACAATAAAACGGTTCCTTGCCCTCAGGCTCACAATCTATCCTCATTTGAAGGAAACTAGTTCGAATATAATCCTGAACCATGGTTTAGTGCTGGGCTGGGGAAAATATTTTGTACAGCGTATGTTTTTCCGGTTCTAAAAGGTGGAAATGCTTTGTTACAGGTAACAAGAGCTCTAAATTGAAGGATGTTGATAGTTTGAGCTCACCTTTATGTCTTGAACGTGGTCCCCAAAAAATTCCCTGCAACTGAATCCAGCCTTTTGATAGGGTTGATTGAAGAAAAATGTTTGGGTTTTTTTCCTGGCCATTATACGCTCATGAAAAGGTTTAGTGTTCAGTATTACGCACATGAAGTGTGGCATGTCTCTGAGCTGCTTGCTCTTTTCCCTCTTATCTCTTCCTTTGGCACACTCCAAAGGATGAGATTAAAATATCAGTTCCCAGTTTCTGACTAATCAGTGTTCCCCTTTGTCCTTTGTCATTTTTTGAATAGTTAATAGGTAAATCATAAGCAAATCTCCAATCCCGTCCTGCTTGAATTATCTAGTTGATTTATATTAATAAATTAGCTTTAAGAGGGAAGGTCTTATAGTTTAAAACTGAAAAGGGGAAGCTTTTGGTCTATTCCTGATTTTTTTTAAAAAAAAAAATGCTGCAGCCATGAAACACCAGTAAATCTTCTCTTACAACAGTGGTTTTGTTTCTTTCTGATTATCTTCGAATCCATTTTGGGTTAATGACCCAGGCCCTTTCTACACTGCCATAAAATCCAGATTATCTGCTTTGAACTGGATTATATGGCAATGTAGACTCATATAATCTAGTTCAAATCAGATAATCTGGATTATCTGCTTTCATAATCTGGATTATATGGCAGTGTAGAAGGGCCCCCAGAGTCAGATCGGTATAGTCAGGGTCATATTGATGTTCAAGTACAGGCTACATATGAATATGTCCATTTTCTCTTCAGTGCATAGTTTCATTTCTAAAGATATGGTACACTTTCTAATTTGATTTCAAAAGTTTTTTCAATTTTTTCCAGGCTTGTGTTGATTCCAAATGTGTGAATGCAAGCCTGCTTGGTTACGATTGTGATGTAAAGAAAAAATGTCATGACCATGCAGTAAGTAAGAAAGTGATGATACTGTTCCATTGGTAGAGCAAAAGAAAAAAGAATGATGTAATATCCTAGTACCTTGTCATACCACAGTTCATCTGAAACTATTTTCATGTGATCTGTATGGCCATGATTGCTACAAGAGGAGATGGCAGCATATGCAGTTATCCTTTCACATCAATAATCCAGACTTTTTTTCCCACAGTYGTGATGTCTGGTGTATTGTGTTCCAAAACTTTGTCAGTCTGGATTTGAAAGTCCCACAGTATTTTTGCATGTTCATTTTCCATGACCTTTGCGGGTTTATGATCCCACCAATTCTTTACTGCTGGCAGGTGGTACTTGTGACATAAGTTCCAGTGAATCATYTGGGCCACAGAGTTGTGTCTTTGTTTGTAGTCCGTCTGTGCGATTTTCTTGCAACAGCTGAGGATATGATCCATGGTTTCATCAGCTTCCTTGCACAGTCTGCATTTGGGTCTTTTTTTATTATTATTATTATTATTATTATTATTATTATTATTATTATTATTATTATTATTATTATTATTATTCCCCTCTTTATCTCTCCTGAAGGAGACTCAAAGTGAGTTAACATAAAAGCATTAACATTAAAGTATTAGCATACAATTTAAAATATACAAATATGCAAACATTAAATATAAACAGCCTTAACATTCAGTTTTTTAAATAATGTAAAACTTTTAACATTTGAGAACAGGTCTCTATGAATTTCAATGTCCTCCAGCGTGAGTCAATAGCCATTTTCCAGTATGTAGGTTTACTGTCAATTCATACTAGAGGATTTACTGTATGGTTCCTAAAGAGACCATATTAACCAAATCTCCAAAAGACTGACTTTAGTATGATTAGTTCCTTCTTGCAACTTGCCTTCTGTTTCTACTTCCATTATTTTCTCTGTTTCCATAAAGTACATGCTGTACTTTGTTTCAAATATCAAAAAAACAATTGACGCCTAATTTTGTGAATTGTATTTTGAAAAACATGTGTATCTTGTCCCTAAAGAACTGCATCTCCAAGACTGATCATGTTCCATCTTTTTTATCTTTCCTTACGTATCAGGAGCCAATAATAATATTATTTTATTTCTAATAGTTATATGTAGTATTTATTCACTAAGTTATAACTTTGACATTTGTCTCTGTAAAAAAAATCTACTTGTATCAGATTATTTACTTTGTTAGCAGGACAGAGACAAGATCAAACTTTATTTGAAGCATTCATACATTGGTTTCTGTATGATTTATTTTGAGAAGGATCTACTTGCATCAGATTATTTTGCTTAGGTCCAATCTATACTACCATATAAAATCTGCTTTAAACTGGATTATTTGGCAGTGTAGACTCATATAATCCAGTTCAAAGCAGATAATGTGGATTATTTGCTTTGGTAATTTGGATTATATGCCGATGTAAAAGGGGCCTTAGAAGTCCTTCTACGTAACTTTTTGAGATAGACATTGAATTGGTAGCTTTGCAAAGTTTGGGGGGAAATGTAACATTTTGGTACTACATCTCCCAGAATCCCCCAATGAGCATAAACCCTACTCATTGACCATGCTTGCTCGGAGATTCTGTGTGTTGCAGTCAAAGTAACGGTTCTGAACTTATCACAGTAAAATACCTTCCTCAATGGAGCAGACTAACTCAAGAAAAATGAGGAAAAGTGGGGTCTGATTAATCTCTAGCTTTTTTCCAAATTTTGTAATTGTATTTTTTATTATTCTTCCCCTTTCTACAATTTTCATAGGTATGTAACAATAAAGGCAATTGCCACTGTAATCCTGGATGGGCGCCTCCTTTCTGTGACAGATCTGGTTATGGTGGCAGCATAGACAGTGGCCCAACACATATAGGTAAGACTGGTTCTGACTTATGCAATAATTTACTTATTAGGGTAGCCACTTATATTTTAGAGTGAGCAGTGCATTGCTTGCCTTTTCTGTTTGAAAGGCCGTCCAGTCCAAGTCCGGTTTTAAGGTAAGGAACCATAAGAAAAGATATCAGAGGTTTTAAAGTCATCCAGGCATTAACACTTGTCACCTGGACAGAAGACTCATAGAACACATAGCTCATAGTCTTTCCCACTGGTGAAATATACTGTATTGAAACTTTCCTCTTCTTTCCTCCCTTAGATACATCACTTCGAGATGGCCTCCTCATTTTTTTCCTACTTGTGCTACCTTTGCTAAGTCTACTTGTGGCTGGATTTATTAAAAGGGATGCAATCAAGAGACGGCTTTGCAGAGAACGTCGAAGACGTCAGAGGTATAAATAAAAATACTAATAAACAAAACAGGCCTGACCTGACAAAGTTGAGAGAGGCATGAATTAGACACATGGAAGACTGCAGCTTTAAGTGTACACACACACACACACACACACACATATATATATATATTTCCATGACACAAAATACTGTTTTTCGGTATATTCATATTTTAATGCATTTGCTCTGTTTTAACAATATTGTGACATGTCTGCTGTTAGCCACCAGGAGTTCTTATATTGGGAGAAAGATGGGATACAAATAACATAAATAATAAATACATAAAAAAACGTAGTAATTAAAATAGACATAGCATTGGTTATCCCACTGTTTTCAAAGGCTTCCATGGCTGGAATCACTGGGTTGCTGTGAGTTTTCTGGCTGTGTGGCCATATTCCAGAAGCATTTTCTCCCAATGTTTCACCCACATCTCTGACTGGCATCCTTAAAGGTTTTGTGGTCTGTTGGAAACTAGGCAAGTGGGGCTTATATATCTGTGGAATGTCCAGGGAGAAAGAACTCTTGTCTGCTTGAGGCAAGTGTGAATGTTGCAATTAGCATTTAATCGCCTAGCAGCTTCAAAGCTTGGCTGGTTCCTGCCTGGGGGAATCCTTTGTTGGGAGATGTTAGCTGGCCCTGGTTGATTCTTGTCTGGAATTCCCCCTGCTTTTTGAGTGTTGCTCTTTATTTGCTGTCCTGATTTTAGAGTTTTAAAATACTGGTAGCCAGATTTTGTTCATTTTCATTGTTTCTTCCTTTCTGTTGAAATTGTCCACATGCTTGTGGATTTCAGTGGCTTCTCTGTGTAGTCTGACATTGTGGTTGTTGGAGTGGTCCAGCATTTCTGTGTTCTTAAATAGTATGCTGTGTCCAGGTTGGTTCATCTGGTACTCTGCTATGGCTGACTTCCCAGGTTCAATTAGTCTGCAGTGCCACATCTATGGCAGGATGCCTGGCATAGATGTGAGCAAAATACCAGGAGAGAATGCTTCTGGAACATGGCTGTACGGCCCAGAAAACTCACAGCAACCTAGTCATCCCACTGTTTGGGGATACCCTTTCTCTGTGTGTACTTCATCCCTTTGTATTCAAAGCTCCCCCCCCCCCCCCGTGGAGTCATTGAACTGTTTTCTGTAGAAGCAGTAATTGTTTCAATTGTTCTTACATAGTAAACCTTTCAATCTGTGTACATAGCTTTAGAATAGGAGTAGGAGCTGTGCGCTTCCCTAGATATTTTTGAATAGCAATTCAAAGCATGCCTCACCATTGCTATTGCTGGGCATGGTGGCTGGTAGTTGGAAGTTCAATGGTATGTAATGTAAAATGTGACGAGCCAATGCAATTGCAGGCAGAACCCTGTGATTTGGGACATCCAACCTCCAGTACCAACTGAGTCACTGGGGCCCCATCTACACTGCCATATATTGCAGGTTGTAACTGTATTATATCACAGTGTAGATGGAACCCTAGTGTCAAAGGACTTGTCATTGTCGTTCAGTCTAACCTACCTTGGTGAGATTATGATGATGATAAAGTGAGGAGGAAGAGAGCCCTTTATGCCCCATTGAATTCAGTAACATTAAGATGGGTTAGAAGTGTGGTATATGAATAACTATTTTATTAATATATTTAGCTATGTGTCATGGCACATAAATGAATTGACTATCAAGCACACAAAAGCCTTTGTAAGTAGTAACCAATCACCAATAATGAATGTCAATTGGGATTAAAATTTGCAAATGATTTTGTCTACACCTGGCCTTTATCCCAAAGAGAACCAGAAGTTGAACTTGGATGTCCAAAAAAGTCCAGGAGTAAACTGGGTTAAACCAATTTAATTCTGCATTAAAAATAATTGGGGAATGCTCCACAGAAAGAAACACCAGTGCAGCCCCACACTTTAGGGAATGTGGACAGTGCATCTGACTCTAATCCAAACCTGTCTGCTGTCTACACAAGCCACTTTTTTTTTCATCCACTTGGAAGCAAAGGAAAAAGCGTCTAGATTGAGCCCATATCACCTGGATTTGGAGAGCTCCTGGCCATTGCTGGGCACTTTTGTTGGCATGAGTAAAGGTGCCCATGCAACCAGAGAGGAGGAGGAATCACATCCTGATTGAGGCTTTACTTGTACCATCATTAGTTTTATTAAATCATTTTAATTATATTTCCAGAGCAAAGGAGGCAGCACAAGCAAGACAGAATCAAACTCAAAATGAACCCAGGGAGCCTAATGCAGCAAATCCAAGGCGGGTAAGAATGCTTCTATACTTGATAAAATGTATCTATGAAGGAGATGATAGCTCTCCATTGTACCAGGGTATTCCTTTCTTCCTCATTTTATAAAGTTATCTCTCACTTAGTAATGCTGGCTTACTTTTATTGAACATCAAATCAACTGTCTTAAAATAATACATAGTATTTTCTAGAACGTAAAAAAAAAGAGTGGTTTCAGAATTATTTCAAGAAATCCATTTTTTCTTACTATATGCTTTATTTTCCCTCTTCAGCCTGCAACATCCAATTCTGGAGTCTTTACAATATCCCACTTTCCTGTACCAAGGTTTGCACTTTTCCATATACTTTTATGTGTGTAGCTGGCTACCACTGGGGCAGCTCCTTACACCAAGTATAAGAAAATCCCTTTTCTGTTGCGGGCCACATTCTTGCAGGGGTAATTTATAGTTGATGTTTGGGGGTGCATGCTGGTTGTGATTTAGATTCCACAAGAATTCTCTCATTAGGATATGGGTGGGGAAAGTGGAACCTTCATCCAGAAGTATTTTTAATATTAAAATTGGGTGCAAAATTGCACTGTAATCCCCAAAACACCTGCAGAATTACCGAACAAAAGCAGTGATCTGGGGTTGTTTACTTCCAGGTCCCCAAAAAGATGGGGAAAATTACTGCTTTTGGGCTAAAAAGCAAAACAGGAATGGATTATTATTTAATTATTAAATTTAATTACTATTTAATTATTATTTAAACAGGGAACTGCTTTTGTTTTTTTAACTTGTAAAGCATCATGTACAGTGATGCTGCTATATAAATAGAAAGTAACATTCACATTGTGATCTGTGAGGGGGCTTAATAAATGGTTCCTATCCACAACTTAGTTGTACACCTTAATTTACAGTAGAACAACATAAATCCTTCATTTCTTTCCCTTTTTAGTTGTTGGGGTTGAAAGGACTTTTCTTTAAATTAGTGGTAACGTGCTAGCTATACAGTGGTGAAACCATGTAGACATTTTGAATTCTAAACAAGGGAGAAAAAGTTATGCTAGTAATTGTGACACTCTTACATTTAGAGTATAATACAGTATTTACTCAAAAGGTGCCTGGTGACTGCATAAGTTTTATAGACAGACAAAACTTGGGTGTTGTTTTGTCGATTCTTTTTTCTGAAATATAGTTTGCACAGTACCTGATATTCATTGTTAGCCTCTAATTCAAGTACTAACCAGAGCTGAATCTGCTTAGCGTCCAAGATAAGAAAGGATTTTCTGCCATTAAGCCTTCTTTTTTCACAACTAATAGTCAATGTTATTTAGAAACAGGTTTAAATCCCAGATTAAAGCATCTTAAATTTATATCCCTTTGTCTTGAGAGGATTCATCTGGATTAATCAGTAAGTACAACTATTTGCATCAAACAGATAGACAATTGTAATATATATCTCTCTTCCATCTCTTTTAGGCCACCACTTCGAGGTCAGCCAGGACCTCCCCCACAAAGGCCTCCTTTGCGACCCCCAGTCCCACCCAGACCTGTTTTCACCAATGCTTCCTGAGGAAATATCAGTGACTTAGATTGACACCTCAAGTGTACTAGGAAAGATGTGCCAATGCTAAATCTGTGAAATGTTTCCAAAAGTATTATTTTTATTAACCTGCATGTAAAGACCTCGTTTTGATAGGGCAGCACTGCAATGATTTTGAATAATTTAACTTAAAAATAACTCTAGTTTTTATTTTATTTTTCTTTCTTATTAGGTAGGCAGTTAAGAGATGTCAACATGATAAGATTTGTATTTGCTATATGGTCCTCAACTGTGCTCTTCCAGGTGTTTTGCACCTCAGATTTTCTGTGAATATTGTGGCCTTTGAATTCAGCTGTCCAAAACATAAACCAAACTATGAAAGAAATCTAATGAAGAAAAGGTCCTGAGACTAAAAAATAGTTGAGGAGACTGTGATGTATTAGCATTTTCTCAATACACACACTCTCAATCTCTCTCTATATATATATATTCTCTCCTATTCAGCAAAGGGGGATCACTGCCCTGAAATACGTATATGTGGACAGATTTGTTTTTCTGGATTTGGAGCATACAAACAGAGGTTCACTAATTTTAAACACGTGCATTTTACATGTTTAGAGTTAGTAAATCACTCTTAGGGAAATAAAGACTTCACTGCTCTTGCGCTACTAAATCAATACTTTTACATGTTTGCTCATAAGTCCTGCGGTGTCTTCTGGGCTTATATTCCTATGCAAGTTTGTACAGAACTGTAGGCCAAGGGCCCTTCCACACAGCCGTATAACCCAGAATATCAAGGCAGATAATCCACAATATCTGCTTTGAAATTAGTTATCTGAGTCCACACTGCCATATAACCCAGTTTAAGGCAGATAATGTGGGATTTTATACAGCTGTGTGGAAGGGGCTATATTACCATATAAAATCTAAATCATCTTTGAACTGGATTATATGACAGTGTAGACTCATATAATCCAGTTCAAAGCAGATGTGTATTATCTTATTTGATAATCTGAATCTAATGCCAGTGTAGAAGGGGCCTAACACATTACATAAAATGTGTCAGCACCTGCCAGTAATAATAAGATAATTCAGAAGACTTGAATAATTTGTATAATAATTTATCAAATCATTTGTATATAATGCATTAAATGTCTTTTCTGAAGTTAATTTGGTAGAACTGTAGTAGGACCCAAGTTTTATCTACCAATGAGGCAAAAAAAGGTTTGCACGCTTAGAATATTTTAGTCTCTTTAAATCAAGCATCAAAATTTTCACATTTTCATACTATAATTGCTGCTTGGTAAACGTATGCTATGAAGGAGATATAAGTATGATATGAAGGACATTTACATTTGGTGCGGAGGTTAAAGTGGTGTCAATGTTTACAGTCGTAGAAATTCAATATCCACATTTAACTTCTTTTTTTAAAGACGGAAAATGAATGCGAAACCTCACTAACAGATTTCAGTGGTACTATTTATCAATAAATGTTCTAATACACAACTGTTTTTTGCAGTTTTGCACAAATTACTAGGCAATGCTAACTGGAAAAAGGGTGGTACTCAATTTGATATTGAAGTGAACAATTTTCTAAGAAAAAGAAATAAAATATATAGATCTTGTCATTTCAATTGCACAGTGGTGTTTTTTTTTTTACAAGCTGAGCATAACTCAACAAAAATTCTTTTAAAAAATAAATGATAGAAGAGTGATTTGGGTTGCTGTGAGTTTTCTGGGCTGTATGGCCATGTTCCAGAAACATTTTCTCCTGATGTTTCACTAACATCTATGGCGGCATCCTCAGAGGTTGAAAGGTCTGTTGGAAACCAGGGCTTACATATCTGTGGAAAGTCCAGGGTGGGAGAAAGAACTCTTGTCTGCTTGAGGCAAGTGTGAATGTTGCAAATAGCCAGCCTGACTAGCATGTAATGGCCTTGCATGTAAACCCTGGTTAGCATGTAATGACTACTGTCTGGGTGAATCCTTTGTTAGGAGTTGTTAGCTGGCCCTGATTGATTCTTGTCTGGAATTCCCCCTGCTTTTTGGGTGTTGTTATTTATTTACTGTCCTGATTTTGGAGTTTTTAAAAATACTGGTAGCCAGATTTTGTTCATTTTTATGGTTTCCTCCTTTCTGTTGAAATTGTCCACATGCTTGCAGATTTCTTTTTATTATTCTTTTATTGTTTTATAGTGTATATAAGAAACAAAACAGATGAACAAAAGAAAAAAATGAAAAAAGAAAAAATATGCAAAAGATTTACAAAAGACTGTACATTCAGTGCTCGTTAAACATATGAACAATCAGACTTGGTTGTACAATTAATTATATCTTAACATTTCTTAACCCTCTATCCTCCCACCCATGAACCCCACCCCATGACCTCCAAAGCCCTTCAAAAAAGGATCACACAACTAACCAGCAACTACCCATATATCTTCTTTCACTGAATCCCCTTTATGGCAATCTTCAAGTTTACCTTTGTCTTCTTTTCCAAATACCCAAGTGCCAGCCTCCATTTGTTTGCAAATTCTTCATTATTTCCTCCTCTGCTGCTATTTGTCAGCTTGGCCATTTGGATATAATCTACTAATTTCTCTCTCCAATCTTTAATTGATAACTTTTTCCCCTTTCCAAGTTTTGGCTATTAGTCTTGTGGCAACAAAACAATATTGACAAATTTCTTATTCTCCTGCACTGATACACATTCTAAATAGTCCCAATAGGCACATTTCTGGGTTTTTCTTGACCTTTTTGGTTATAGAAGCACCCGAAAATGGAAGAGGAGATGGAAGTCACAAGCAACAATCTTTTTTATATATATATTCTTCTTTTTTCTCCTTTTTTACATATTTTACTCTATCTTCTCTCTTTCTGCTCTTTTTATATGGTTGTTCCCCCACTTTCAATGTACACTGGAAATATATTTTTTCTTTCTCTCTTTTTCTTTTTTTTTTCCCATTTCTTCCCCCCCCCCCCCCCCAAAAAAAAGTAACCAGATTTTGTTTCATTTTCATCTCTTTCTGTTGAAATTGTCCACATGCTTGTGGATTTCAATGGCTTTTCTGTGTCTGACATGTGGTTGTGAGAGTGGTCCAGCATTTCTGTGTTCTCAAATAATATGCTGTGTCCAGTTGGTTCATCAGGTGCTCTGCTATGGCTGACTTCCTCTGGACTTGAAGCTGCAAGACCATTATTTGAAGTTGCAAGGCCATTCAATGCAAAAACCCTAAAGGAGAGCCATCCTCACTCCAACCTGGCAATTCCTGAAAGATGCCCCAGTGTGGAACTGCGCCTGCGCAGACTAGCGCCTCGAAGGTCAATCTCACGTTGAGCCGGATTTCCCAAGCCATCGCGAGGTTTGGCTGGACCAGACGATTGTACTCGTGACTCCCAAACCTTAGGCTTCCAGGTGCTTTGAACTCCCAATTCCCAGAAGCCTCAGCTGCTTTGGTCAGTTGTCAAGGATCAAAACGTCCTGTAATGCATTCGTTTCCAACCTTGATGTTTTGGACTTCATCTCCCAGAAGCCCCGGCCGGTATGATCAAGGCTGTGGAATTCTGGGAGTTGAAGTCCAAAATTTGTAGTCGAAAGAGGAAGGAAAGGGACTTCTTTGGCTTCTTCGACCGCCCTTTGCGATTCGCTGCGTTCAGGTGAGTGACGTCAAAAGGGACCAATCAGCGGGTTGTTGTTATGCGAGTAGGCGGGGTTTTCAGTGAGTTTCGCGGGTTTAAAGGGGCGCAGAAGCGAGGTGAGTGAAACAGGAAAAGGGATTGTTGTTGTAGGTTTTCCGGCTGTATGGCCATGTTCCAGAAGCATTCTCTCCTGACGTTTCGCCTGCATCTATGGCAGGCATCCTCAGAGGTTGTGAGGTCTGTTGGAAACTAGGAAACAGTGGAACTCCAGACAAGAAACAATCAGGGACAGCTAATCACCTCTCAACAAAGGTTCTTGAGTTAAAAATGTCATTTCCTAATTGGTTCTATCATTAAAAAAATGTAAAAAGCTTATTAAACTGCAGCACATTTCACTATTATTTTTTCAATGAATATCTCATAAAGTCTCAACCAATTCAACATTGTTTGTGGTAAACACAAAACCACAAACACAAAGTTTCTGTGATATACCAACTACTTTCAAAGTAAGCAACGCACAATTGTAACAGGAAATAATACTTTCAAACCAGGAACCGAAGAGTTTTCAAATTTTGTTACATAGTGAAATGCTTAAATAAGATATCTTATTCTCTGTAAGTACAGCCGGTGGCGCAGTGGGTTAAAGCACTGAGCTGCTGAGCTTGTTGATCGAAAGGTCGCAGGTTCGATTCCGGGGAGCGGCGTGAGCTTCCGCTGTCAGCCCTAGCTTCTGCCAACCTAGCAGTTCGAAAACATGCAAATGTGAGTAGATCAATAGGTACCGCTCCGGCGGGAAGGTAACGGCGCTCCATGAAGTCATGCCGGCCACATGACCTTGGAGGTGTCTACGGAAAACGCTGGCTCTTCGGCTTAGAAATGGAGATGAGCCCACACCCCAGAGTCAGACATGACTGGACTTAATGTCAGGGGACTACCTTTACCTTTACAGCCAACGAAATTGGTGTAGTTAATAGTTAAACCTTGAAGTGGGTTGAATAGTTAATTTTTGTTCCTTTGCTTCTTCCTCCACGTTTTGACATTGTCCTTCTAAATATTTCCAGCCATACAGTCCTGGATTCCTCTGCTGCCTTTTCTGAGATGCTGACACTTTTGCAATGCTAAAGAGGAAAAAGAAATGTCAGAGGATACTGTGAAGAAACCTCAAAAAGAAGAGAGTGGCTGTATTTCTACATACACACACAGTGATAGTGGATAGCATGCATTGAGTGCATGCAGTATGTGATACTGGCATTTTCCTTGCTGCCTAGAAGTGCAATCCCATGGCACAAGAGCTGCAGAAGGGCAGAGTTCACCAGTTGGGGCTGTGTCTGCTTTGCGGTTTACCAGCAGCAGGTAAAACAACAACAGGACAGGTACTGAGCCAATCACTGAGGAAGCACAAAGGATGGCAGTGTGTTCTTCTCACTTACGATGATCTCATTCCTATGGAGGCGTTCACCCAAATGAAGGAACTAGAGGAACAGCCGTCTTTGGTTAGTAGCTTCTTTTTGCTTTTTATTGATCAGTATGTAATGCCATTCTCATTAGTAAATGAAAGGTCTCTACTAAGTACTGGTATTTTTAGTGTAAAGAGAGTAACTTGCCTAACAGAAAAGAGCAAGCAGAAAATGACAGCTGTATTGATCTCCCAGCTAGTAAGCTTTATATTGCAACCAGTGTGGTGTAGTGGTTTGGATCTTAGATTGCAGTTCTGGAGATTTGAATCCCCATTCGGTCATAGAAGCCCACTGGATGAGGAGCGGCTTAAAGAACTGCAGAAAATAAGTTTGAGAGGAGACATGATAGCCATGTATAATATGTGAAAGGATGTCATACGGAAGAGGGAGCAGGCTTGTTTTTTGGTAGCATGGAAACTAGGACTGGAGCAATGGGTTCAAACTGCAGGAAAGGAGATTCCACTTGAACATCAGGAAGAACTTCCTGATTGTGAGAACCTATTTTTTCTTTTCTTTTCTTTTTCTCTTTTTTTTCTCTTTTTTTCCTCCTTTTTTTCTTTTTTGCATTTTACTATTAATCTGTATTTTATGGTACTTATTTGAAACTTCAATAACATTAATTTTAAAAAAACAGTGGAACTCTCTGTCTCAGAGTGTGGTGGCAGCTCCTTCCTTGAAGCTTTTAAACAGAGGCTGGATGGCCATCTGTCAGGGTAATTGTACTGTTCTTGTCTGGGTTGGATTGGATGGCCCATGGGGTCTCTTCCAACTCTATAATTCTATGACCTTAGACAAGTCACATGTTCTCAACCTCTATGGAAAGCAAAGACAAATCCAAAAATCCCTATGATAAGTTTGTCTTAGGGCAGTGGTTCTCAACCTGTGGGTCCCCAGATTTTTTGGCCTTCAACTCCCAGAAATCCTAATAGCTGGTAAACTGGCTGGGTTTCTGGGAGGTGTAAGCCAAAACATCTGGGGACCCACAGGTTAAGAACCACTGTCTTAGGGATTCTATAGGTTGGAAACAACTTGAAGGCACATAACAACATTGTTGTTTTCTGTTTTGAATCTTTCCATATTGAGTCATGTTTATTCAGTTGTTGAATATCTGAAATCCTTTGCCTTTGGAATTAGCTATGACACAAAGTAGATTAAAAGGTTAAAATACTTATAAATCTAAATATGAAGGAAGCCTATTATGGGATCCATTAGTAATTTAAAATCTAAATGGTGCAATAATATTTTTATTTCAGTCTCCTACCTGTAAACCTCTTTAAACTCCTTTTTTCTCCTGGAAGATTATACAGACTGAATATTTTGTGAAATACCTGGGGTTCAATTGAAATAAAAACCATGGGAATTTTGATTTGAATTTTGGAAGAATATGTATTTTTTTAGCATGAAGGGAAATAATGATTTCTTGTATATTTAAAATGTTTGAATATCTTTATATTAGTGGTACTACTAGAGGAGCCCCTGTTGGCACAGTGGGTTAAACCGCCGAGCTGCTGAACTTGCTGACCAAAAAGTTGGCAGTTCAAATCCAGGGAGCGGGGTGAGCTCCCATTGTTAGCCCCAGCTTCTGCCAACCTAGCAGTTTGAAAACATGCAGATGTGAGTAGGTGAAGAGGTACTTCTCAGGTGGGAAGGTAATGGCGCTTCATGCAGTCATGCCGGCCACATGATCTTGAAGGCGTCTACGGACTTTTCATGGAAAACTTTTCAAACTAGAAACCTTTTAGTTTATAAAATCCAGTGAGTTAAATATATGTTAGCCTTCAGGGTTTCACAAAATTCTTGGTTTTTTGATTTCAGTAGTCTGACCTTATAATATTTACCCCTACAATTGCAAATTGTTGGTATATATTTGAGAAGGGTGTCTGTGTTTGTCTATTGCAACAGTAAAACTGGTATTTTTTTAGCATTCTGCAGAACAAGCTACATCATATTTCTGGTGAACTATGCATTCCCAACAAAGAAGTTCTGGATAGAGGAGGCTGTACATGGCCAAGTATATAGATGGATGGTGTTGATTTAAAAAATTGCAAAGATTTCAACACATGAAAAATGGTATCCAATTTATATTGAAGCGAAAAACAAAATCTTCACTGTTGATCCTGTTTTTAGACTGCAGCTAAAACCTTGTAATCTGATCATGAATTATTTTCCTTTTGCTTCATAGATGGGTAGCTGGAGATTATACCGTCATGAATTATTGCTGTGCCTTGAACACTTCTTCCAAACTCATATTAAAGGATGCCATTATTCTCCTCCTCAAAACATAACTGAAACAACATGGGAAAGATTTGTCTGCTGTTTGAAAGAGCAAGGATTAATAACAGTGGGAAGAGAAGACTCTGCATCTTGTCAATATTTAATAGATTTCACCTCTCCCAGTCCAATATATTTTGTTTTAGATGACAATTTTTATTATCGGAGTATGAGATATGAAGTATACCAGTTAGCTCGCCAGTGTAAGTTCTTTACATTTGGCAACTTAATCTTGTTGCTCAGAACAAACTGTGATTTGAGGAATTAGAAATTTTATAAAGGGATTTGTTTCTTTTGAGGAGTAGGCAGATCTCTGGTTTTATCCCATGGCTACCCTTATGCAGTTTTATTATAGAGTGCTGTTCTTGGAAAGAAATATTAATTACTGAGTAATATTTTTTTTTAGTTGGATGGTGGTATACAGATGCCATCTAGGGCTCCTTCTACAGTGCAATATAATCCAGATTATCAAAGCAGATAATCCACATTATCTGCTTTGAACTGGATTACTTGAGTCTACACTCCAGATAATCCAGTTCAAAGCAAATCTAGGTTTTATACAGCTGTGTAGAAGGGACTGGGTCTGTATATCTTTTACATTGGGTTCTTATGAACCCGTGGAAAAATTGAAGTTTTAAAGGACTACTTTTCTGAATTATCAAGTTCACCACTTTGTGAATTTCATTGATCCAGCTTTTTCACTTTAAGGTCAATCTTCAAGTTAGATTATTATGTGATATAGATACCTTTTGAATTAGATTTATAAGAGCTGCTAATTTGGACCAGACACTGGGCTCATGTTTCAACACTATTTATTTAGAGCATATATACCCTGCTCATTACCCACAAAAGCTCTCAGAAGAGCTTACTAATTATTAATTAGACCATTTCCTGCCTTCAGGCAATCTAAACAAGACAGACACACAAGGGAGAGGCTTAAATCCACCAGATACTCAGAAAACAGTGCAATGGCAGTTGGGACAGAGGAATGGTTTTTCATGTTTCTGAAAATTGATTGGCTGGAACTTCTCTCCTTTACCTGCACAGGCTCATGATCTATTTCCTGGGAAATTCCAAATATGTGGATGTTTATTAAAAGGCCTAAACCAGGGATGTGGGGTATGTGTAACTGAGGAGCAAACCTGATAGTGAGGAATGTGGTGGGCAACATCTGTCCTTATTCCTCTGTATCATTTCACCCAGCAATTGTCTTTTTATTTTTCCAGCCTGTTTTGAACAGTTTTGCTTCCTCTGGATATTGGGTACTTTACACTAGTACTGTTATGTATGTTTGGTATATTGTAAAGAGCAGTCCAAAGTCATTCCTTTTGAAGGGCAAGAGATTAGTTTTGTTTTTAAAATGTTGTCATAATAATGAGAATTCGGCTAAATGAAATTACTTCAGATTGACAACTAATAGGTAAGAAGGTGTTCCTCCATAACTCCATATAATTGGTACCAAATTTTGAGTTGTATAGCTTTTTCATGGTGCTATGAATGGCTTCAATTATGTGTGAAATTTATCTGTTAAGAAACTATGACATTTCAAATGTCTTAACACACCATCATCACCAACATCATAATCACAATTATTATTGTTCTTTCTAGATGCACTTGGCTTCTGCCAGGTATTTCTAGACTGCCAAGTTGAGGTTTGCTTGGAGAGGAACAGCCAGAGGAAACAACCATTACCTGAAGAAACCATACATGCAATGGCACAGAAAATAGAATGCCCAAATCCAGAGAAGTATGCATGGGAGCATAACAGTCTTATTCTGAAGAGTGTGGGATATGCATTAGAAGATAAGTATGTAATTTGCAGTCCATTATTATTATTATTATTATTACATAATTTGCAAGCATTTATTTAAATTTACAGATTGCAATCTGCCAGACACTTCCCTTTGTGCAGAATTGATATAGAATTTTGGATCTGTAAAGGGCTTTTTCTTTTTGTTGCTGTTTTCATCACAGGACATCTCAGCCTGACCACTCCTCTATCCCCTCAATTGTGGTAGCTTTCCCTGAAACTAGTTTGAGCATACAATGTCCCCTTTTTCCTATATGGAGGGGTTAAAACAAAGGAAATAAACCTGAGCAACTTCCCCCCCCCCCCCCCCCCCAAACGTAATGGTACAAACTATGTGAGAATTGTTTACCAGCTTTTAAGGATAGATGGGAGAAAAATAACTTGCCAAAAACAAAATAAAGGATGAATTATATTTTGAACTTTGATAAGTGACAACCACTCTATTTTCTGGAGCCTTGAGTCTAAGGCATGCTTTCCTGAAGGATTAACTCATCCTTTGACCAAGTGTGTGTTGTATACATGTACTTACAGCTTAATCCTGAAACCTTCTCTCTTTTTTTTTAAATTTAGTCTTCAAATGCTAGATTTGTTGTCTGCTGCTTTGGAAAATCCTATGAAACCCTTGGAAGAGAATACAGAACTGAAGGTAGTACTACATAATGAACAAGTTTGATAGAGCTGAATTTCATAGGAAGCCATAATATGCATCTTGAGAATTGACACTTGTCACCTGGCATTTGAGAGAGTAATTGCACTGTAATTGAGAAGGTTGCCTGTTTTGTGTTACATACGGAAGTGCGGAATGCTTTCTACATAGAAATCTTTAGCTCACTTGAAGTATTTATTTTCTGTTCTTAAATGAAAAAATGTAAATACCTGCATCTTAAATTCCCTGCATAATTTGATTCCATTGTCCAAAATGGTAAGGCAAAGAGTAGGTGCAGCCTCTCCATAGTCAACAGAGAAGCACCCCAAGTGGCCATATTCTGATCAAAGGACATTTAACATAATGCCAAGTTTTTAACTTTGCATTTTTAAATATATTATAAATGTATCCTCAATTTGCTTCTGACATGGTAAACAATCACTTTCTGTTTTTTGCAATATCTCTCGGAATAATATTTATGGAACAGCCTTCATTACTTTTTGCTCACCAGAAATGGGCACAGAACCCCTCTTCAATTTTTAGTGAGGGAGAGGGGTGCTATTTAAAATACATAAAAACATAATGGGAGTTCCTGCAAGGTAGGAAAAAATCTGCAGCTGGTTTCTCAATGGGAAATAGAAAATTCTGGGTCTTCTAATGGAGCTTTGTTTATAACATTGCTTTGTCTGCTCAATGTGAGTCTTCAATCTTTAAGCTCAAACCTATGGCAAGCTAACATTTTGCATTGTATTTGGGAAGAAATGGTTTTCTACTTACAATATTTAAAACCCCTATCCAGGATAGAAAACTTCAAATTGTTTTCTCTTGCTCAAAAGAGAAGAGGAAGCCCTTAAGTCCAAAATTCATATTCTCACAACAGAAATCTCGTTGTGGAGTCATGTCTGAAAACAATGCCTAAGTTTTATATTAAACCAATTACCTTTTGTGGATCTTACTTAGGAAATGGATCGAGCTATTTGTGCAACCAGTGCTCTTCATCAGGCTGACCAGGCTGTCAGGCGAATAGTGTCACAAACAATGAAGAATGCTAAAGGTATGCACAGCAAGGTTTAGTGATGGTACTGTTTACAGCAGTTGATATTTCTACTTTGGCTTGGTCTACATTTCAAAATTTTCCTTATTGCTGGAAGTGTCTTGATAATATATGATACAGGCCTAGTCCTGATTTGGATTATACAGTTTTCAAAATTATAAGATCTCGATAATCTAAACAGTGTATGTATCTATATAAATAAAAATGTAATGTTCGTTTGTGGGATTAACATAACTCAAAAACCACTGGACGAATTGACACCAAATTTGGACATAAGGCACCTATCAGGCCAGTGAGTGACCATCACTCATAAAAACACTGAAAAACACAGCAAAAGAGACTTAAAAAGCAAAAAACCCCAACAACATTACAACGCATGCGCAAAACCACATATATACACAAATATATATACACACATATATACACAGACAAAACACATATACACAGACTGGGCCACAGCAATGTGTGGCAGGGGACGGCTAACTAGTAATAATATTTAGGTTTGAATTTGGATCCTTGTGAGAGGCTAAATCAGGCATAGGCCAACTTTGGCCTTCCTCCAGGTGTTTTGGACTTCAACTCCCACAATTCCTAATAGCCTACTGTTAGGAATTATGGGAGTTGAAGTCCAAAACATTTAGAAGGCCGAAGTTTGCCCATGCCTGGGCTAAACTAGTAAGGAATAAAATATGAAGCAGAAAGCTCTGTATATTGAGGAATGTGTATGTGCATGAGATTATACTTCCAGGCGTAAAGCCAACCTAACTAACAGTAAGCTAATGAGAAAACAGAATTCATTTGTAGTAAAATGAACCCAAGGCAGGTGTCACAGTAACAGGTACTGGATGAGGTAATCAGATAGCTGATGTAATGTGAAGACAGCAAATAACCCAGTATTCATAGTGTGTTTAAACAGAGATGTCTGCTCTAATTGGAGAAAACTGATGCTTACATAAATGGGCTATAGTGGCCATCTCTTATTTATTTGTGTGAAATCTGTCAGCTGAGTGAACATGGAATGATATAAAACAGACTGAGAAGAAATAAAGCCAGGCAGACCAAGCATCAATCTCTTTTGGAAATAATGTTGTCTACAATCGCAAAAATTATGCTATTGCTACATGATAAAGACAAATAATGTAAATAAGAGAGAATCATTTTTTGTCTTCAAGTCATTTCCAATTTATGAGAATCCTAAGGTGAACCTATCACAAGCTTTGCTTGCGAAAGTTTGTTATGACTGTGACATGCCCAAGTTCATTTGTGGGCTTCCATGGCAGTTCCCAGTGTTCAAACCATGCTAGCTCTCTACTTGTTCTCAGCTAGGTTATGGTAGCTATTTTCCATTATTATTACACTATGTAATAAAATTTGAAAAAAATATGTTCCTGGTTTGAAAGCGTTGTCCTCTTTAATTGTGGGGTACATACTTTGAAAGTAGGTATGCTCCAGTAACTTCATTTTTGAGGCTGCCACAAACTATGTTGAATTGGTTGATTTTCCAGATACTCACTGAAAAATAGCAAAATGTGCTGCAGGAGGTTCCACAAAAACAAGTTTTTGCAGTTTAATAAACTTTTTCCATGTTTTTTTATGATAGAACCAATTAGGAAATGACCTTTATAACCCAGGAACAAAAATCTTTTACACAGTGTAATGGATGGAGTAATGTCCAGTGATATTAATCCCCTGGATGCCTATGTTCAAAAAATACATGGGTTTGTTTATCCTAGTTTAGATGGTAATATCCCTTTATATAAATGTAGAGATGTCTCCTAAGGAAATGCATTAGATATAAAGGTTACCTTACCTGCCATAAAGTATTAAATGTATGCCTTGCCTGTAATGAAAATAATGTCCTTAGACACAAAATTTTCTCTCTCTATAAAAAAAATGCATTGCTGTATATAATATGGTTAAGGTAAGGTTTCCCCTTGACATTAAGTCTAGTTGTATCCAACTCTGGGGGTGGGGGGGGGGGTGCTCATCTCCATTTCTAAGCCAAGGAGCCAGTATTGCCCATAGACGCCTCCAAGATCATGTGTGCTGTTATCTTCCCACCGGAGCGGGTAACTATTGATCTATTCACATTTGCATGTTTTTGAACTGCTAGGTTGGCAGAAGCTGTGGCTAACAGTGGGAGATCACCCCGCTCCCCAGATTCGAACCACTGACCTTTCAGTCAGCTAGGTCAGCAGCTCAGTGGTTTAACCTGCTGTGCCAGCAGGGGCTCCAATCATATGATAGCATGCAATAAATAATCAAAAACACTAAGAGAACCTGCTCCTTCTCCCATATAAATCTCCAAAACCAAAACTACAGAATGATGAAGTGTTGCTACTGCTAATTCTACATGTCTTCTGTCTAAAGCAGTGGTGCACAACCTGTGGCCCTCCAGGTATTTTGGGCTTCAGCTCCCAGAATTCCTGAACATTGGACAAGCTGGATAGGGCTTCTGGGAGTTGGAGGACCAAACACCTGGAGGGTCATAGGTCGTGTATCACTGGTCCAAAAAGACGGGAGTGCAGAACTGTACCTCTTTCAGTGTCTCTCCAACAGACGACCAGTTTAAAAAATCTTAGATTTTTGATCATTTTCTTTTATCATTTTAAATACAAAACTTAAAATAATAAAATTATTTTAAAAAACCATAATTTTGTTTTTTGTTTTTTCAGATTATAATGTTGCTTCGCATGAGCTGAAGAGCTTGGCAGAAGAGCTCAACAGGCTGAAGCTGGAGTTCTTGGAAGGCTTAAGACACAAATCTAACAAAAAAAATCAGTGTTGTCTACAAAATAATACATTTAATATAAATGTAACATCTTCATTCAGCCAAGAGGCAGATGACGTTGTTAAAAAGTATTTAAATAAAAAGTAGCAGCTTTCTGGCTTTGAAGAGATGATGATGTACAGATTAATAAGACTACTAAAAGTGAAATTTCATGCCATGGTTTTGTTGTACATATCCTATTGCTCTTCAGAAAGGAGTTTAAACAGGTGTTATTCTGGATAGCATTTAAATTTGATTCACTAAAGAATATATTGGAACTGGTGTTTTCCATGCTAGTTAAAGGAAACAGCATCACAGTCAAAATCATATTGAGTAAGAGAGGCAAGTTCCCAACCAACAAAGTACATTGGAACCATTTTGCTTCTTATCTGCTGTCTTAAATATATAGGAAGCAAAGAGGAAGTACTTTGGCCACATAATGAGAAGACACGAAAGCTTGGAGAAGATAATGATGCTGGGGGAAATGGAAGGAAAAAGGAAGAGGGGCCGACCAAGGGCAAGATGGATGGATGGTATCCTTGAAGTGACTGGTTTGACTTTAAAAGAGCTGGGGGTGGTCATGGCCAACAGGAAGTTCTGGTGTGGGCTGGTCCATGAGGTCACGAATAGTCGGAAGCAACTGAACAAATAAACAACAAAAAGCACTTTTAATTCATGCGAGTCCTTGTAATTAATCCGTAAGTTTCATCAGATAAGTTAGCCAAAATGCCACACTTTTTTTTAAACGGAAAAACAGGTAAATGTAATGAAATCACAGCGAGCAATACTTAAGCCATGACATTATGCTGGCTTTCAAGTGCTGAGTTCCAACCTTACTTTTGTTTGAGAAATCAGTAAACGATTTTTGTACTTACTAGATAGCATTTACATCTGATCATTCTTTGGCATTTTTGATTCTGATTACATTTTTTTGTCATTTTAGGCATTGGTTTAAATTAAACGTGTTCTTTGCTGTTCATTTGCTTGACCACACTTTGACAGGAAGTCCCTTAAATGAATAGAGTTACCATCACACCCCAAAAGAAACTTGAACTTCTAATACGTGTAATAACCTGAATATACCTGCTGGGAAAAGCTTTACATTTTATATATGATGCATCTGAGCCTTCCAAAACAAGTGTAACTTTTCTCTAATATAGTGGTCAGTTATTACTACTAATATACTAGCGATTGTAGAGCCCCCAGTGGTGTAATGGGTTAAACCCTTGTGCTGGCAGGACTGCTGACGAAAGGACCAGGGTGAGCTCCCATCTGTCAGCTCCAGCTTCCCATGCAGGGACATCAGAAGCCTCCCATCGGATGATAAAACATACGGGCATCCCCTGGGCAGCGTCCTTGCAGATGGCCAATTCTCTCACACCAGAAGCGACTTGCAATTTCTCAAGTCGCTCCTGACCACACACGCACAAAACCTAGCAGTCATTATAATCTGTATTTGTCCTACCACAGAGCAAGTATGCATCAACCAACAAAAAAACCTCCCAATATACAGTTCTCCTGCTTCAAGATGGTTTTGTGGGCATGCCTGCTTTTTTCAGTCAATCTTTATTTCCATTGCCTCTATTATCAACTTACTTATCTTTTCAATCTATTTGCCATTGCAAAGCCCACTGAGATCCACAAATCTCATTTACATTTCTGGCAATGGAGAAAAAAACAACCTGATGAAAGGTAGACCTGCTGCTGTCACTTGATCATTGCATTAGAACAGAGCATTGGAATTATGTGGCCTTCCAGAGGTTCCTGACCTACAACTCCTAGCTTGGTTTATAATTGTCTGGGCTGCAGTCCAATATCTGAAAAACCACATAATTCCACCCCAATGACTTACGGTATACTATTTAACAGAAATCAAATTGGTGTCCTGTTCACTGAAATTTCAAGAGGGCCAAATTAGAATATACAAAGCTTTTTATTTAGATGCTATTTAATTTATTATCTCCAGCACTGTAATTAAAACACACAGATTATCTTGTATTATGGCATGTTATCCCAAGTGGTTTTGTTACATTAGAGAGCTACAAGATTATAATTTGGTGGTCTATTTAGAATAGCAGAAGGTACTATCAAGAACATTGTTTAAAATACTTCTGCACCAAAATGCAAACAGTGCAGTTATATTGCACATTATGAGAAAGACACTAACGGTAATTCTAGAAAAAAGTTAAGACCTTAAAGCTGTTTCATGAAACCTTCTGCTCTAAAAAAAAACAAATCAAAACTTGAATAGGAAAGAAGTCTGACCTCATTTATCTAATTAGGCAGAGGTACCACCAAATTTATTTTTTCTCTGTGCTGCTTATCCATTTACATCCTGTAATTCCTAAGTGTACATTATGTTTTAAAGCAGAAATAGGCAAAGTTGGAGAATTGCAATGACTGCATCTTAATGTAAAAACCCCAAAAGCACATAAAGATCAGGAGGGAGTGGTTTCATCATGTTTCTGGCCTGTTAACAGGAAGTGAAACAAGCTGGAACATTTCCAGAGAAGGGTGACCAAAATTGTAAAAGGCCTAGAAACTATGCCTCATGAAGAGTGACTTGGGGAGCCGGAGAAGAGAAGGTTAAGAGGGGACATGACAGCCCTATTTAAATATTTGAAATGGCCTCGTATTGAGGCAGCAGGCGGCTTGTTTTCTGCTGTTCCAGAAACTAAGACACAAATTAATGGATTCCAACTACAGGAAAAGAAATTCCACTTAAACATTAGCATATCAAACATCTCTTCATGCAAAGTAGTTATTTTCCAATTCAAGAAATGTACTTAGCATAATCTGAAATAAAATCTGGATGTACATATTTACTTATTGTGCAAGAGCTTGGAGAAAAACTTCCCCTGAAGAAAATTATACAATAAAAGTGCATTGAAATGTATATGCTTTCCCCTGTATATTATTAAACTATACACTAGCACTAGTTTTGGCTAGCATGCTTTGGTTAAAGTGCCTATTCACCTTCCTAGACAGTTTTGCTAATACAGAAGACAGATTGGTACCATCACTTTCACAGTGAATATAATATCTGCTGCAATTAGTCGTCATGATTCGTCATTCATATTAACTTCTTGGTTTGCCGAATCCAGAACGATTAACAGACTTCCAAACAGTCTGGAATGTGACTCAATGACTGTTACACGATAATTTACAAATAAAATGCATTAAATAAATGGTCATAGTTAATATCTATTCATATTTACCATGGGCTATCATCTTATAATTTCCTTGCTATGCCATTTCCATATAAAATACATTGCTATTCAGAAGGCAAAACAGGAAACACATCAGTATTTCAAGGCAATGGAATTATTTGTAATGCACTGCAAGCTAGGCATGGAGAAGGTAGTACTTCTGAACACGTTACCCATTTTGTTCTAATGTTTTCTTTTTGTGCAGTTTTACATGTTACAGACATTTAATGCTAGGCACTGTTCCTTTGATTTCTTAAAACAGGTCAGTACTCTTGGAAAGAGGATCTCTGTAGTTTTTCACACTGTTACTCTTCTAGTCTTTTAAGTTGTTATGAGAGCTTTATTAAAGCTTCCATTTCAACTACATGTTTTGCTAATTGTAATTCAATACAAATTTTGTTTAAGCCTTACAAGAGATTTTGTATCACTGTAGGGGAAGAACCATTCATAGACACTCGCAGCTCCTACGCCAAGTTACAAAATTAATTAACTTACAAAGTTGCAGAATTAAGTTACTGGACTATGTTGTGGCACAGGCTAAAACGGAGCAGTTTAAGTTGTATTTGGGAAGTACAAGGCCACGGATCAATGTTATGTTAGGTCAGTCCTTATTTTGTTTCACCGCTGTTCCACACTTTTAAATAAGTGTAACTGCATGACAAGCCTCATCTTCATTTAAGAAACAGATAAGGAACGCCACCATGGTTAACAAGGACCTCTGCTGATCTCAACAGCACCTAAGAACGCTTGCCTACAATGGGAAACTGCTTAATTCAATTCCTCAGAAAGGACAAGCAAACTCCCCATGAGAAAGAAAATGACAGAAATGTGTTTAAACACACAGATAAATGGGACATAGTGTAACTTGTGTTCAATCAGTGCTGACTGTGCTGACCTCTGGCAAAGTGGCAAGCAAAGTCATATTTGTTTTTACATTTGCAACCGCATATGTTACATTGGAAAGGGTTCTCAAATCCATGGCATCCCATGTGAATAGTGTACAGGATATTGTCAGCGAAATACATATCACAGTGCTGGCAGTGGTGCAGAAGCTGCGGGTCCTGAACTGGAAGAGTGGGGGCTGGCGTACTGGGCTGGCTATTACTTATGCTTGGGGTGCTGGCATGAGCACTGTGGTCACTGCTGGGACCGGCCACCGGGCTGTAGTTCCTTTGAGAGTGCACAGGGCGTGGGTCCGGGCTTGTGGGAGAAGCACTCTGAGGAATACTGGCTGGGATGGCAGGGACCACAGCTGGCACAGCAGGCTGATGTAGCATAAAAGGCTTTTCGTCTTGACACGGCACAACATCGGGGGAAGGTGGGTTTTGGTTTTCAGGGGGCAAACTAGACAACTGTCCTGCTAAAGTAGATAGCTGGTTCAAAGGGTTATCGACCATAAGATCTTGTGGATCTCTCGGTAACCCACCAGTTTCTGTTGGTTTCGCCATACTTTCGTACGCTTCAGTTTGAATGTTTGGGATTTCATGGGTGAAGTCATTAAGATAGTCTGGCTTCTGAACCACCATAGAAGGCGGGCTCAAGTTAATTAGTGCTCTTCGGCTGAACCCCAAGTTGCTGGTCTTCTTCTGCAAAACACCCCAAATCTTCTTGCTACTAAGAGAAGGCCTCGTACCCTTTATAGGCACCATCTTATGCTTGCGTCTGCGATGATGAGATAGGTTGCTTCTGTCGCTGCAGCGGAAGGAACACAATTCACACTTATACGGTTTTTCACCAGTATGAGACCGCATATGAGCTTCCAGATGCCGTTCATAGGCTGACGCAAAGGGACACAAATGGCACCTGTGTGGCTTCTCACCTGAAAGAATACAAGATTTTTTTTAAAAAAAATAATTGAAAATCACTGTTGCAGAAAACATCCTAACAGACAAGAAGAAAATGGCTAAGTAGCAAGTATTTACTGTCTGGTTGTAACAGTGCAGGGGAAAAAAAATCAGTGTTACTTAAAATGCTTCTTAGATGAAAAATTACAATAAATTTTGAGGTTTATGCAACATGCAAAGAAAAATTCAGCAAAGTAAGATAAAGTTGGTAATTTAGAGGAGTAATATTCTAGATCAGTGGTTTTCAACATGTGAGTCCCCGGATGTTTTGGCTTTCAACTCCCAGAAATCCCAACAGCTGGTAAACTGGCTGGGATTTCTAGGCGTTGTAGGCCAAAACACCTGGGGACCCACAGGTTGAGAACCACTGATCTAGATCAAGGCTTCTTAAACTTTTTTCTATTCATGACCCCTTTTTGTTGGTATATAGATGGATATAAAATAGGTATACAAATCAAACATTTACTGATAATAAATCATAGAGAACTATTCTTTGGCACACATAGAATCTTAGCATTTATTAAAGATTACAGCAAATTTGCATACTAATTAGATGGATGTGCTTACTTAAAGAATTAAATCTTTGCTAAATATTGAAACTGCAGGACGCAAAGAATCTTCAACGTTTTTCATGTAACGCTAACATGCTTGGTTTGCAGTCTCAGTTGGTTTTTCCTGGGTTCATGTAAATGTCTAAAACAGCCACTAGGTGGCAAACCACACATTTTCTTGACCCTCAGTATCAGTTGCTGTTGTTCATTCGTTCAGTCGTCTCCGACTCTTCGTGACCTCATGGACCAGCCTACGCCAGAGCTCCCTGTCGGCCGTTACCACCCCCAGCTCCCTCAAGGCCAGTCCAGTCACTTCAAGGATGCCATACATCCATCTTGCCCTTGGTCGGCCCCTCTTCCTTTTGCCTTCCACTTTCCCCAGCATAATTGTCTTCTCTAGGCTTTCCTGTCTCCTCATGATGTGGCCAAAGTACTTCAACTTTGTCTCTAGTATCCTTCCCTCCAATGAGCAGTCGGGCTTTCGTTCCTGGAGGATGGACTGGTTGGATCTTCTCGCAGTCCAAGGCACTCTCAGAACTTTCCTCCAACACCACAGTTCAAAAGCATCGATCTTCCTTCGCTCAGCCTTCCCTAAGGTCCAGCTCTCACATCCGTAGGTTACTACAGGGAATACCATGGCTTTGACTAGGCGGATCTTGGTTGCCAGTCTGATGTCTCTACTCTTCACTATTTTATCGAGACTGGACATTGCTCTCCTCCCAAGAAGTAAGCGTCTTCTGATTTCCTGGCCACAGTCTGCATCTGCAGTAATCTTTGCACCTAGAAATACAAAGTCTGTCACGGCCTCCACGGTTTCTCCCCAGTATCAGTTAGGGGACCTCAAATAGGGTTGCAATCCACAGTTTAAGAAGCTTTTTTCCCTGACCAGTAGTTTGCAACCTTTGGTCCTCCCGTTGTTTTGGACTTCAACTCCCAGAAATCACAGCCAGCTTATCAGCTGTGAGGAATTTTGGGAGTTGTGAAGTCCAAAACACCCGGAGAACCAAAGGTTGGGAACCACGGCTCTATAAAAAGCAAAATAGGCTGTTTCGAGTGTTTTAGGTTTTTTTTTCCTAGATTTAATCTAAACTTGTTTTAATATTTAAATTTTAAGATCTTTGACATTTGTTTCCAGAAAAAGTAAGAGAGAAAAAGCACCCTAATACTGCAGTGTGCTTCCTTGATGGGAAATATCACATTTGTTGGATGCAATACATGGTACCTACAGAACAAATCAACATAATTAATTATACCTGTGTGGATTCTGATATGTTCTATGAGACGGGCTGTTCCTTTGCTGGCATAGTTACAATACCGACACTTTAACTTCCCATCAAAAGTTCTTTCAAACCCATCTACCAATACTCCTGCATTTTCATCCAGTGAAACCTCAACTGAAGAATGATCTAGTCCATTCTGATCACCATCTGTCCCTGCTGTAAAACAGAACATAGTGACATCAATATACAAAGTGACAAAGTTTACTCCTCTACCATATAATTATCTCTGACTATTGGGAGAGGCAAAAAGAACATTTCCTCGAGATTTCATAACCTTTCATTTAAACACCTTTAAGTGAAAATTAATTTGCAATGTGGTTAACTTACCACCTTGAAGAGTTTCTGCTTCTTTATCCCCACTAACAGAGCCTGAAATCATATTCACATGGTGAGTCTGCTGAGTCAGATATTCCTGAAAATCTTTTACAAAATCCAAAGGCTCTGGTTTCTTTTCACCCATATTCACACTACAACTTCACAATGTTGCAGGCCTGAAATATAAAATAAAATTAGCATTTACACAAAAACTATAGATATTTACTAATATTAGTAATTTCTTGCGAAGAATACAAAATTATAACCCTTCTGAAAGGTTTACCTTAATGATCCAAATCAGCTTCAAATAACTGAAATATCCATTTTTGAAATATAAGTTTCATCATACATGGAAATATGGGCTTCTGTTTAACTCCTTTCCAGACACTCTACAAAAAATAAGGCATACATTTGTATTAAAAGCTAAAATTGATTTACATGTTTTTGACAGCTTGATACCAAGTGATTATGCCAGTCAAATTTCAAAAGAAATCTGGTCCTGGTGAAAGAAAGATGTTGTTATTTATTGAACTGACATCTCATTGTGAAGATGCCAAGATTTTTCTTCACAAAATCCAGGCATCTGATTTTTTGATGTTGGTTGTTTATCTGCAATATCTGCCTACCTGCCTGCCTACCTACTAAGGTCTGTGTAGGACAGGCATGAAGATTTGATCCTCATACCAATGTAATTCGGTTTTTCTCCCCCTACTCCCCGTTCAGCATACTCACATAGCACCAAAAAGTTGTCATTGGTTTGGAATTATTAGGGACGTAATTTGACCCTTTTTTGCTGATGATGGAGATATCTAGTCCAAACAAGACAACCTCCTACACACAGAAAAGACAAATAGAAGTCCTTTAAATAGAAATTTTAACTTTTCACCTAAAGCTAAATGGAAAACTAAACCTCCATAATGGATTTATTACTTTATTTTCACTAAGTGATTTTCATCACTGAAAGAAAAGCAGGTACAGGCTTGTTATATTATCTCTGCAAAAGACCCAAATCTATAATCCAATTAAAAATCCAATCTGATTCCACTGATAGTTTAAAATGTGCAATATACAAAAAATAAGGAACATAAAACAAGGATATCAAATTACAGAGGCCCTGTAACTGCTTTGATGTATGACTGTTTGAAATGCACTGTGGAAGAAAAATAAATATTGTTCAGTATTATTTCTCTTGTCTTTGGCAGCAGCACGAGCCATTTTCTCATCTTTGCAAATCAAAGTGAGGGATGTGAATTGGATGAACCCTATGCAACCCCAGTCCTACAGTCATGAATCATGGAGCTGTAATAGGGCATAAACATGTTAGGCAATACTATCTCATCTCTTAATATGGGCTCAAGAACTTTTATTATATATTCTGAAACATAAGACACCACTTTTACATAATTATTTTAAATGAAAGCTGGACAGGAAGGGAGAACCCATAACAAACTGAACTTCTGTTCAGCAGGTAGCTACTAGAAAACATAGATTTAACACTGAGAAGAACTCCATGGGTACAATTATCCCAAAATCCACCTTTTCACCTTGAGTCACCTTTGGGTTTGAGAAAGGCAGGATAGAAATAGCATGCATAAATAAATAAATAAATTTAATGCCTAAGTTCAATAATTCCATTTTTCCTTACTTTCATGGCTCTTCTCCTATGCAGTTTGCCTTACTTTTGGTAAACCTATGTATCACGTGTTGCTGTGGCCCAGCCTGCGTATATGTGTTTTGTGTGTGTGTATATTTGTGTGTGTGTGTATATATATAGATAGATAGATAGATAATGTTTACATATATATATGTGATTTTGCGCGCACATTATAATGGTTTTTTTAAGTCTCTTCTGCTGTGTTTTTTAGTGTTTTATGAGGTTTTTTGTTGTATCAGGAGCGACTTGAGAAACTGAAAGTAGCTTCTGGTGTGAGAGAATTGGCTGTCTGCAACGACTTTGCCCAGGGGATGCCCTGATGTTTTTGATGTTTTATCATCCTTGTGGGAGGCTTCTCTTATGTCCCCGCATGAGGAGCTGGGGCTGATAGAGGGAGCTCATCTGCACTCTCCCGGATTCGAAACTGCGAACTGTCAGTCTTCAGTCCTGCCAGCACAGGGGTTTAACCCACTGCGCCACTGGGGGCTCCTCCAATGTTTTTATGAGTGATGGTCACTTGCTGGCCTGATAGGTTATTGTGTCCAAATTTGGTGTCAATTCGCCCAGTGGTTTTTGAGTTATGTTAAGTCCACAAACGAACTTTACATTTTTATTTATATAGATTATTCCTTGTGCTGAAAATGAATCTGACTTTGGGAGGCTTCCAAGGGCTACAAAATGTGAACAAAAAAGGATCGGGTAAGTACAAGTTTGATATGACTTACGACAACTAATGAAAAAATGGCACAGCCCTAATATATATATTCAGCTGGAATTACACATAAAAAATATACCTGTGCCAACTTCATACAAATTCAACTTATGAACAAACCTACAAAACCTATTTTGTTTGTACCTTGGGGACTGCCTGTGTGTGTGTATATATGTTGTTGTTGTTCATTCGTTCAGTTGTCTCCGACTCTTCATGACCTCATGGACCAGCCCGTGCCAGAGCTCCCTGTCGGCCGTCACTACCCCCAGCTCCTTCAAGGTCAGTCCAGTCACTTCAAGGATGCCATCCATCCATCTTGCCCTTGGTCGGCCCCTCTTCCCTTTACCTTCCACTTTCCCCAGCATAATTGTCTTCTCTAGGCTTTGCTGTCTCCTCATGATGTAGTCAAAGTACTTCAACTTTGTCTCTAGTATCCTTCCCTCCAATGAGCAGTCGGGCTTTATTTCCTGGAGGATGGACTGGTTGGATCTTCTCGCAGTCCAAGGCACTCTCAGAACTTTCCTCCAACACCACAGTTCAAAAGCATCTATCTTCCTTCGCTCAGCCTTCCCTAAGGTCCAGCTCTCACATCCGTAGGTTACTACAGGGAATACCATGGCTTTGACTATGCGGATCTTTGTTGCCAGTGTGATGTCTCTGCTCTTTACTATTTTATCGAGATTGGACATTGCTCTCCTCCCAAGAAGTAAGCGTCTTCTGATTTCCTGGCCACAGTCTGCATCTGCAGTAATCTTTGCACCTAGAAATACAAAGTCTGTCACGGCCTCCACATTTTCTCCCTCTATTTCCAAGTTGTCAATCATTCTTGTTGCCATAATCTTGGTTTTTTTGATGTTTAGCTGCAACCCAGCTTTTGCGCTTTCTTCTTTCACCTTGATTAGAAGGCTCCTCAGCTCCTCCTCGCTTTTGGCCATCAGAGTGGTGTCATCTGCATATCTGAGGTTGTTAATGTTTCTTCCAGCAATTTTCACCCCAGCCTTGCATTCATCAAGCCCCGCACATCGCATGATGTGTTCTGCATACAAGTTAAAAAGGTTGGGTGAGAGTATGCAGCCTTGCCGTACGCCTTTCCCAATCTTGAACCAGTCTGTTGTTCCGTGGTCAGTTCTTACTGTTGCTACTTGGTCCTTGTACAGATTCCTCAGGAGAGAGACAAGGTGGCTTGGTATGCCCATCCCACCAAGAACTTGCCACAATTTATTATGATCCACACAGTCAAAGGCTTTAGAATAGCCAATGAAGCAGAAATAGATATTTTTCTGAAACTCCCTGCCTTTCTCCATTATCCAGCGGATATCTCAGGCATGGGAAACTTGGGCCCTCCAGGTGTTTTGGACTTCAACTCCCACAATTCCTAACAGAATCAGGCCCTACCATTCCTAACAGTCTCAAGCCCTTTCCTTTTCGCTTAAGCGGCTGAGAGAAAAAGGAAGGGGCGTTTTAGGAACTGTGGGAGCTGAAATCCAAAACACCTGGAGGGCCCAAGTTTGCCCATGCCTGAGATATATCTATACACACTTATATATATTGTATGCCTTTGGCAGGAACCACTGCTTTTGGTTGTTCTGTGCTGTGGGACTATATAAACAAATGACAGTCACAGTGAGTGACCTGAGGGACTCACCTCCGCCGCATTTCCTCGCCTTCGCCTTCCCCGCCGCTCACCACTCCCGCCGCCGCCATGTTTGTTGTGTCTCCAGGCGCAACTCGCGTCCTCCCCTTCCCAAATCCCGCGAGACTTCCGCCAGCCTCTCGGCACCTCCGCTCGCATCACGCAGGAATGGCTAGGAGCACTTGGAAAGCCCCTCAAGAGGAATCTACTCAGCGTCAATTAACACTTCCGGTTCCCAAACGCAGCCTCTACGAATACCCAAGTTAGCACCACATTGAGGGACAGGACTTGCGAAAGCTTCTATCACTAACTTGTGGGGAAGCTTCGAATGGGAGCCGGAGTTTTATGAAAGTCGCTCTTCTTCCCTCACCTCTTTGGATCTCAATAGCAAATCTGTATTTGTTAAAGGGAGGAGTAGCATTGCTCTGTACATTAATTGGGCACCTGGTAGACCAGCAGTGAGCCCAGCCATGGCTGCAGCAGGGGTGCTTGCTTTGCTAAGGGGCTGCAGGAAGGTGAGTGAGAATAAAGGGAGCTTCAGCTGAGCTGTTCTGTGTTCAGATCCTACCTATGCGTTACATATATTATATAGGGCCCTTCTACACAGCCATATAACCCAGAATATCAACACAGATAATCCACAATATCTGTTTTGAACTGGATTATTTGAGTCCCCACTGTCATATAATCCAGTTCAATGTGGATTTTATACAGCTGGGTATAAGAGGCCCCAGAATCATAGAACTGAAAGAGGTTGCAAGCCCTGCCATTTAGGAACACACATTAAATTCTTGTTGTATACAAGATTTAGTCAGATCTTTGCCTTCCTCTGAGGCTGAGAGAATATGACTCTCATACTTTCCCATGTTCCAGCAGGGGTTTTGAAACCCAGCTCTGCAAACTCATGGCTTTTCCAAGGCAGATAATCCACAATATCTGCTTTGAACTGAATTTTATGTAATTTATCTTATATGTATTTGGTAATGTAATGTTGTGTATTATGTTTTAGATTTTTAGTGTTAGCACTGAATCTTTGCTGTCAGCCGGTCTGAGACCCTCTGTAGAGGTAGAGAAGATCGGGATATAAAAGTTTTAAATTATTATTATTATTATTATCTGTGTCCACACTGCCATATAATCCATTCCAATGTGGATTTTAGAAGGGGGCTTCATAGGCTTCTAAAAGCAAACATTTTATGAATCTGGATATTGATTAATTAATACCACAGCATACAAATAGCTGATGAACTAGCCAAGAAAACACCAGGCTTCCATTCCATATCAAGCACATTTCCATAAAAATGCACGCTGTCCCTTTTAAAAAGAAAACCATCAACAAGAAACAAACAAAACAAAAAAACACCTGTTAAGACTACAACCGCTCTGTAGACATTTTTTTTCTTTTTAGTCTAAAGGGCCACTTTCACTGCCATGTCTCAAAGTATAATGGATGGTTTGATAGTTGGACTGTAGGTGCATCTACATTGTGGAATTAATGCAGTTTTGATGTCAGGGCTCAGTACTATGGAAAACCTTGGGAGTTATTGTTTTGCAAGGTCTTTTTACTTCTCTGCAAAAGAGTACTAGTGCTTCACCCAACTACTATGAGATGCACAGCTAATCTTAAGAAATGTGGCTACAAAGTGGAGTCCGCAACATGCGAATGTGGAGACTAGCGAACCACAGACCACTTACTACAGTGCAGTCTGAGCCCTACCACATACACAATGGGGGACCTTCTAATAGCAACAGCAGAGGCACTCAAAATGGCCAGCTACTGGTCAAAGGAAATTTAGTATAATTCCAAGTTTTTAACTTTGCTTGTGGTTTTTTTTTTATTTACATTATAACTGTATTCTCAATTTGCTTCTGACACAATAAATAAATAACCCAACTACAGCTCCCAGGAGACTGAGCTAAGGGTGCATCAGTGTTGTAGAATTAATGCAGTTTGACACCACTTTAAGTGCCATGGTTTAATGCAATGCAATCATGACATCTGTAGTTTGATGAGACATCAGGACTCTCTGGCAGAGAAGGCTGAAGACTCCTGTGATTCCATAGCATTGAGCCATGGCAGTTAAAGTAGTGACAAACCAATACACTGTGTGGAAGGGGCCCCAAAATATCAAGGCAGATAATCCACAGTATATGCTTTGAACTGGATTATCTGAGTCCACACTATCAATATGGATTTTATATAGCTGTGTGGAAGGGGCCAGAGAAAAGGACTACATAGCTGAGAGGCAAAAAGTGCAACATTTACAGAAGCCCCCTTCCTTTTTTCTTTAAAAAGCCCAGATAGCAAGTGATGTGACCTGTATGCCTGAGGGTGCATCTACACTGTAGAATTAACCCACTTTGACACCTCTTGGACTGCCATAGCTCAGTGCTAAGTAATAATGGAGTTGGTTGGGGAACCAACACCACAGGGCAAAAAAGCCTAAGAGCTTCTAAAACTACATTCCCCATGATTCCATAAATTTGAGTCAAAGTGGTATCAAACTGCATTCATTCTACCGTGTAGATGTACCCTGAGATCTGAGAGACTTCCAGATAGTCATGGCAAAGCCAGCCGTAATGAACTTGGCATAATTTTGGGTAATTGCTATAGATGAAGTTGTTCCAAGCACACAACGAAAAGTAGTATGCGGAAATGTTTGCCTTCTGGAAGGAGGAGACAATCATGTGTGTTATGCAAAATTGGCATCTATCCATGTTTGGATTTAAAGGTGCCACTGGCAGCATATGTTCCACTTGTGTTTCAATCCTTTATAGCACTATTCATATTATTTATATCCCATACATTTCAAGACTAAGTTTCTACTCCTGGATATCTTTACCAAGGAGTTAACAGCATTCAACATGAAAAATATAATCCCACATCCCACAAGGAGTAAGCAAAAGAAGAAGGTTCTAAGGTAGTACTATGATGGTTTTTTGGTTTTTTGTTTTTAAAAAGTCTCTTTGTAAACTACAAAACTGTGTGGCAAAGTACTGTCTGACTGCATAAATATACATGGTGGCAGTTCTAAAGGCTGATTATTTTAGTAGCTATAATAATTTTTAGGAAAATGTTAGCAATGCTTTATTGTTGGACAGTCTTTCCTAAGGGACATCCAGATCCAGTCTGTGTGTAAGGTTGTGTTACACTTTAGAATTATGGCTATGGGATCACAGAAATTGCACTTTTACAAAATCTTTAGCTTTCTCACTACTGGTTCACCCAACTACAAGTCCCAGCATTCAGTAACACTGAGGCCAACTAAAGTGAGGTTAAAATGCATTATTCTGCAGTGTAGATCCACCCTCAAGTGGTAGGTAATTTTGTTGGGCCTGGAATACAAAATAAAAAACCCAAATTACAGTCAGAAACACATCACACTAGAGCATGCATCCACTTTAAATCCAGCTTCTGCCCCCTGCAGAATTCTGGGGCTTGTAGTTTTTAGGGAGGAAGCTTGAAACTGTTGCAGCCACACATATAGGGGTGCAAACTCCCTTAACTCATCACCCAAGCCTGCCTTGTCCCTTATAGTACAACAGAGACTATAGTGAAGTCTTATGTCTATACAGGCAAGGGACTCATGTGGCTGTCCAGAGGTTGTTGAACTGCAACTCATGGTCCCATAATCCTTTATTATTGCCTTTTCTGACAAGATTTCCTGAGAGTAGCAACCTCTGGAGGGCTGAACAATTCCCACCTTTCATCTAGAAACTCCAGAAATTGCTTTTTGTTAGTATTGTTCATCTTTCCTTCTTCATATGCTTTTTTGTCTACAGCTGAGATTGAATGCATATCCCTGTGTGGACTCTTGGATGACTCAGCCCTGCATATTTAAATCTTCAAAACCAGAAGCTTTACCGAACCTACCCAAAGATGGGCCAGCTCATGTTTCACTTCTTACATTTACAGAAGAGGAGATAATGATCAAAGAAATGGGTAACTTATTTGATTTAGTTAAACTTGTTTTGAACTCTGATGTAACTCAGTTCATACATTCTTTGTGCAAACATGCATACAAGCCTTATGAAGGGCCATTTTTCATTGCAGAATTGTTGGGGTTCCTCAGCCAAAGTTAGTATAGCCAGTGGTGAGAGATTATGAAAGTTGTAGACCAGTCCAACCTCATTTTTGTCATGTAAATACACTGCTTAATCATCACCTTGGAAGAGGCCAAGGGCAAGCTACTGCTTTCAGTTGCTTTCTTTCACTGACTCTAGAGCAGGTTTGCACAACCTTTGGGCTCTCAGATCTGCTAGGGAGGACTTCCTTTCGCTCCAGCCACTGTCACAAGCATGATTGGCGGGGATGAGGGAGAGGGCCTTCTTGGTGGTGGCCCCCTGACTGTGGAGCACCCTCCCCAGATAGATTAGGCAAGCGCTGTCGCTGTCCTCCTTCCACAGGCTTTTGGAAATGATTAATCCCAGGCCTTCCTTGGCCATCAGCTAGGACCCTGCCCTACACTTTATCCATTTCCCCGGCCCTATACTAGTTCATTGCACTAGCCCTTGCACAGCCCTTTCATAGCTGACTAAGTCCACTTTGAAATTCCTGGCCATTAGTAATTGAATTCCTGTTTGATGGAGAAAACTGAAGCTGGTTTTAAATGTTTGTGATTGCTTTTTGTAGGATTTATGTTCATGTTTTTATAATGTTTATTTTTGTATGGCTTTTGTGTTATTTGGCAATGGGCTCTAAGATAATTGAATGTTTTTTGCCTATGTTGGAAACTGTACTGATTCTTCTTGGGCAGATAGAGTGGTGTACAAATAAAGTTTTATTATTATTATTATTATTATATGGCCCTCCAGCTGTTTTGGACTTCAGCTCCCAGGATTCCTGACCAATGGACAAGTTGGCCAGGGCTTCTGGGAGTTGGAATCACAAATACCCACAGGACCAAAGGTTGGCTAGCAATGTTGTTCCCAACAAGATCTGGAGCACCACATGTTTCCCATTCTAGCCTTGTGATAATATATTGCACATCACAATTCATTCCTTTAAGTTTATAAATTCTGTTTTTCCATAGCTGCTATCTCATTTTTGCCATATGGGTTTCTTTATTATTAAATGTCACTTTAAAAGTTGATGTTTTCTTTGACACAGGAAGGGAGGAGATCGAGAGTGTCTTTCTCCTATTCTGAATAGTACAGGTAATTTCTGTGTCACATTTTAATACAGATAATAAAATCCAACTGTACCAGGAGTGCTACATTTTTAAAATGAGCATTAATTCAATTTCTGGTCCTATTGCATCTAGTATTGAATTGTTGTCAACACAGCCGTGACTCCCCTTCGAGGTTGAGAATGGTAGTATACAAATACCGCACATAAAAAATAAATAATAAAAATAAGAATGTTGAACTAAGAGACAGCCCACAAATAAGTATATAACGATAGTAAATGAATTCTTGGTATCCACTGGGATTTGGTTCCAGGATCTAAAACCAGTGGATGCTCAGGTCCCATTATATGCAATAGCATAGCAAAATGGTTTGTGCAATATAAAGCAGTAAAATCAAGGTTTGAGTTTGGGATTAAAAAAAAAAACAAGCAGTGGATGACTGAATCCGTGGATACAGAATCGGCTGATATAGAGAACCGACTGTAACAGGATTCTTTTTCTTTATTTCAGTGAAAAGGTTTGCACAAGAGCGTGTTGCACCCTTAGTACAAAAAATGGATGAGGAGGCAAAATTGGACGAATCTTTATTAAAAGATCTGTTTGAACAAGGGGTATGTACAATTTTAGAATACAACAAGAATAGGATATATAGGGTTTTTTTCTCTTTCAACATTGAGAATAGTATACAGCAAAGCTTTCTAAAAATTTCATGTTAGTGACAGCCTTTTCAGACGTGGATCTTTTCACAACACAGTAATTCAGTTTTTCTAGTAAACCAGGGGTTAAACCAACCACTTATATTATGTGTATGGACACATACGTAAATTGTAATAATGAAATGTATAGAGACACAGCATATCTCATGAAAACCTTTCATTTATGTATTTTAAAGATATGATGTATTGCTTATTTCACATAGACTCAGAGGTTTCTCATTACCTTTGCATGCAGCGGACACATGAATGCCCAAAGTTACCCAGTGCCTTTCCATAACTAAGTAGGGATTCAGACCCTAGTATCCTTGAGTTTTAGGGTACACATAGAAGTTGCGGTGGCGCAGTGGGTTAAACCCTTGTGCCAGCTGAACTGCTGACCGTGAGATGGGGTGAGCTCCCATCTGTCAGCTCCAGCTTCCTATGTGGAGACATAAGAGAAGCCTTCCACAGGATGGTAAAACATCCAAGTATCCCCTGGGCAACGTCCTTGCAGATGTACAATTCTCTCACACCAAAAGCGACTTGCAGTTTCCCAAGTCACTTCTGACACCAAAAAAGGGTACATCTAAACTATAGAATGAATGCAGTTTGACACCACTTTAACTGCTAGGACTCAATGCTATCGAATCATGGGAGTTATAGTTGTACATTACCTTTTGCCTTCTTTGCTAAAGAGTGCTGGTGCTTCGCCAAACTACAGACTCCAGAATTCCATAACATTGAACGATGGCAGCTAAACTGGTGTTAAACTGCATTTATTCTCCTGTGTAGATATACCCTAATCTCAACACTCAGTATCACTGCATCATATGACCACTAGATGTATTATAGAGCACATTTATGGTAAAATAGGAATGGAAGACAAATTACCAATTTTATCTTTGCTTTCCTTTGCCTACCTTGTATGTAGCAGATAAAGCTCCAGGTATTTGCTGACTTCAAGAATTTTGATTACCTTTTAGTTAAATAAGATGTCATAGACCACACGAAAATGCTAGTAACTTGTCACTCTGACTCCAAAACAGCAGCACAAACAAGTGTGTAGGTCATAGGCTCAAGGTCTATGCCAAACTCACTAGTAACCAATTGGATATCACCGGGTCCAGTGGTTTCAATAGGTTACTCCCATGTAAGCTTGACTCTAATTTGCAAGCTCATTGGAAATTCCTTTTGCAGACCATAATGCTTGCTTCCAATTGAGTTCTTGAGATTAGTTATTTCAGAATGTGTAGACTTTTTCTTCCTTATAATAGTTTATCTCTTTCTTAAGCTGATGAGCATTGACCTTGATCCCAAATATGGAGGAACTGGGGCTTCTTTCTTTTCAACCATTCTGGCAGTTGAGGAGCTGGCCAAGGTTGACCCATCTGTATCACTTGTGTGTGAGCTCCAGAATACGTTCATGAACAAACTATTGGCGGTGTATGGCTCAGAAGAGCAAAAAATGACTTATTTGCCCAAAATGTCAAGAAATTTGGTAAGTGAAGTATTCAGACAACTGTATTTATTTATTCGATTTATATCCTTGCTTTATCCCAGGGAGGCTCCCAACATAATTTTGAAAGCTTGAGAAATAATACATATTGAAATACAAATCGTACTATTTATACTGTTAAAATGTCAACTAAAACAATTCCAGAGCAGCAGGCCCATAGCCAGGATTTTGATTCGGAGGGGGGCTGAGTTTGATTTGGGAGCGGGCAGAGTCTGAGTGAGAGAGGGTCTACCCTAGCAAACCTTTTGTATCGTTACCGCAATACCCCCATGCATATGGGATATATTGAGCATGGTGATCAGATCATGATATGAATAACATAACAGTTTAAATAATGTACCAGTAAGGCCTTCTCGTGGACCACCATGAGAATTTGGGGGGGGGGGGACTGAAGCCCCTCAAGCCCCCCCCCCCCCCGGCTATATGCCTGCAGAGCAGTAATAATGTGTGGTATAATGTTAAAATGCAGCACATCCATTTAAAAATCTAGAAGTACAACATGTATTTTAGCTGTTGAAGAGCTATATGAACAGGAAGATCTGCCTCCTAGTAAAAGAATAATAGAAAGAAGACTAGACATATTCTAAGAGTATCAGCTTTCAGCCAGTGTTGACTGTGTATGTCATGAATAAGTTAATTTTTATTTTCTGAATTTGTAGTATTGTCAACTTGTTAAATAATTAACTACATGACCCTGAAAGAAATTCCACTAAGTAAAACAAATTTCAACTACTTTGGGTTTCTGTGGGTTTTCCAGGCTCTATGGCCATATTCCAGAACCACATTTATGCCAAACCCACTAGTAACCAAGTCAGATTTCACTGAGTTCAATGGGTTCAATAAGTTACTCCTATGTAAGCCCACATCTATAGCAGGCATCCTCAGAGGTTGTGAGGTCTGTTGGAAACTAGGCAAGTGAGGTTTATATACCTGTGGAATGTCCAGGGTGGGAGAAAGAACTCTTGTCTGTTTGAGGCAGATGTGAACGTTGCAATTGGCCACCTTAATTAGCATTTAATGCCCCTGCAGTTTCAAAGCCTGGGTGATTGCTGCTGGGGATACTTCGATGGGAGGTGTTAGCTGGCCCTGATGGATTCTTGTCTGGAATTCTTCCTGCTTTTTGAGTGTTGCTCCTTATTTACTGTCCTGGTATTAGACTGCTTTTTTAATACTGGTAGCCAGATTTTGTTCATTTTCATGGTTTCCTCCTTTGTGCTGAAATTGTCCACATGCTTGTGAATTTCAATTGCTTCTCTGTGTAGTCAGACATGGTAGTTGTTAGAGTGGTCCAGCATTTCTGTGTACTCAACTACCTACTCTAGGAGATTCTGGTACAGTCGCCATTTGTTTTTACCTGTTGTTTTGCTTCTGACCCTAACTTCAATTATTTCTTGACCCTCAATGACACCAGTGTTTTTGGAAATGTCTGATGATTTGACTTTCTCTTTTGTGATAGGTGGGCAGTGTCTGCCTTACAGAGCCTGGATCTGGCAGCGATGCATTTTCCTTGAAGACTCGTGCTGAAAAAAAGGGGGACTATTATATCATCAATGGGTCAAAGATGTGGATTAGCATGGCTGAACAAGCAGGAGTCTTTTTTGTGATGGCAAATGCAGATCTTTCTGCAGTAAGTACCTAACCGAGTTGTCACTGGGGTTTCTGTAAAATGTGACCGTATCAAGGTTAATGATACCTTGATACCTTTCCTTCTCTCTCTGTCTCTGCCCCTCTTCTCTTAAGGAGTATCTAACACTAATTGAAAGTTTGCTAGCAGCATTAATAGCAGCAACAAAAGAGCAGGGCAGAGAACTATGATTTTTACCCCTCTATTGTGGCTGGTGTTTTGATTCTGTTTATATTTGTAGAAACCTGCCTGGATGGTTTTGTTTTAGATCTGCATCATCATTGCTTTTTGAGCCTGTTCCATGCTAAGCTGAGAAAATTTCATCCATTAAACCAGAAGACGTGTCAAACTCAAGGCCTGTCGACAAGATCCAGCCCACCATGTCATTTAAGTGGCCCTTGAGATGCTGGACTACAACTCCTGTATTCCTTATCAGTTGACATCATGACTAAAATTGATGGGAGTTGTGATACAATAACACCGGGAAAGGCTGCAGTTTGTTCTGTTTTCTCAGCATAGTGAGGCTTGGCTTTAGATACAAGGCTTGTGGGTATGATATCTGACATTTAAATGTCCTGTAACCTTTCCCCAATCCCAGAGCACCAAGTGCTTTGGAGTTGCAATTCCCATTATCCCCAGCCCACATGGCAAATAATCAAAAGTGATGGAAGTTATTGTTCAATAACCGCAATTTAAGGGAGATGTTGACAAGCTGGAATGTGTCCAGAGAAGGGTCTGGAGAACAACCTCTATGAGGAGTGGCTTAAAGAGCTGGGCATGTTTAGCCTGCAGAAGAGAAGACTGAGAGGCGACACGATGAGAGCCATGCATAAATATGTGAGGGAAAGTCATAGGGAGGAGGGAGCAGGTTTGTCTTCTGCTGCCCTGGAGACAAGGACGCGGAACAATGACTTCAAACTACAGGAAAGGAGATTCCACCTGAACATTAGGAAGAACTTCCTAACTGTGAGAGCTGTTCATCAGTGGAACTCTCTGCCCCAAACTGTGGTGGAAGCTCCTTCTTTGGATGATTTTAAACAGAGGCTGGATAGCCATCTGTCGGGAGTGCTTTGAATGTGATTTTCATCCTTGGCAGAGGATTGGACTGGATGGCCCACTAGTTCTCTTCCAACTCTATTATTCTATGTGCTGTGAAGGGTTTTACATACTTACTTGGCTGTCTTGATAAGTGACATCTAACCAGTGCAGTTATTATTTTCCTTTTTCAGGGATATAAAGGAATTACATGCTTCATAGTAGATCGTAACACAGAAGGCCTGCATGTGGAAAAGAAAGAGAATAAACTGGGGATCAGAGCAACATCTACGTGTCCTGTCACATTTGACAATGTAAAGGTAGAGTACTCTTACTTTAAAGTTCTGACACTGAGAGAGTGTGACTTGCCCAAGGTCGCTCAGTGAGTTTCCATGTGTAAGCAAAGACTAGAACTCTGGTTTCCATAATCATAGTCCAACACTCAAAACACTACCCCATGCTGACACTCACTTTTAAAATGTTCTTGCCAGCCAAAAGCCATACAACATTTGTTTTGCTTCTTTAATGCAGTACAGTGACTTAAAACAACAACTGGCTTTGAAGAGAAGGGGAAGACTAGTTATTACAGCGTAATTTTTATTTACTCCTCAGGTTCCTGAGAGTAATATAGTGGGACAGTTTGGAAAGGGCTATAAATATGCAATCGAAATGCTCAATACGGGAAGAATTGGGATTGCTGCCCAGGTAAGTACCTGTTTTCTATGCTTGAGCCTAGTGGTGTGTTTGCCTAGTCTGTGTATTTTTATAGTCTGCCATTTACATCTTAGAATGGTTGAACTGGAGGGGAAAAGATCTCTTTTATATGCAGTATAAAAAGATGAAATATTGGTTTTTGGAATCTGACATACCCTCTGTCGTATCCACATGCCAATCCTGACTTCTTTCAGTACAATTACATTAATTTAATTTAATTCAGAAGTGGAAAACACTTGGCTGTGTACACCAATAGTAGCCCCTCTCCTGCCAAAAGGAGAGCTCTTGAACAGTGTAGAGTCATGCTTTCAAAAGCCTTTCCCACCTCAGTAACCATCCCCTTTCCACCGTCATTGATTGGATTCATATAGATTATGTTGGGCGAATGGGCTTATTAACAAGAGACCCTCCTCATAAATGCATAGTAGAATAACTTATTAGCAGCAGCATGACCCAACACCAGTAGCTCAAAGTGATAAAAAGAACAAAAACACACAGACCAATGTTGTCTCTTCCAAAGGAGACTTTTTGTTACAGCAAAATAATATGGTTGCACTATTTGCAAAAATAAGGCTTCCATAGCACAAAGTTCAACCTTCACACAGGAGCTTCATACACGAGGCTTTCTCATAACGAGGCCTATCTCACACTCTGAGGCCTATTCACCCACTGAGGCGTTCTCTCACACAGAGATGCTTCTCTCACAATGAGGCGTTGCTAAGCAACAGGCACACCTGCTTATATAAAACTTCAGTTTTTGCTGAGTCATTGCATCCATTTAATCCTTTCAGTGCTAGACTCACATTTTTGTAATGAAAAATACCTAGTTAATTTTTAATATTTCTGACAGATCAAATGAACATCCAAGGGCAGAGACTGTAGGGGGTCCTTTCACATTACACAGATATAGCACCTTAATCAATCCTTGGGTTTGCAGTTTAGAGAGGAATACTTAGGCTCTTTCTACACTACCATATAATCCAGATTATCAAAACAGATTAATTATTTATGTATTTACTATATTTATATCCCTCCAATCTCACCCTGAAGGGGACTCAAAGCAACCTTCCAAATAGGCAGCAATTTGATGCCATAAGCATACATATAATAAAATATACAGTTAGATTTTTTAAAAAGACATTAAAACAACTCCGTTTAAAACAATAATTAAAATCACACCATCCAAAATCATGATCCTAGGCTGAGTCTATACTGCCATATAATCCAGTTCAAAGCAGAAAATCAGGATTTTATACGGTAGTGCAGAAGGGGCCTTAGAATTCTTAGCCAAATATATATCTGTAGTGCCTCACTAAGCTGCAAACCATAGGATGTTGCCATGACAGATAACGTGGAATAGTAGCATAGTGTGTGGTCTGGCCCAGGAAGATGAGTGGAAGCAAGAAAGAGATTTAATGCTCTTCTCCACCAGTTTTAGGAATAGGAGTTAATAGCAGTATAGGATGTGAAAAGTGGGTTAAATCCCGATTCATTTTCCTGCTATGCGACCAATCCATGGATAGGAAAGAGAAAAGAATGCTCTCTATTGTAGAATGTGGACCTCTGATCCAGTAAACAGGTTTAGACGTTTCCTCAGCCCTGAGCAAATCCAGTAGGATTGCTGTATTTCTCTCGCTTTGGAAAAACAGACATCCATGCATTGTTACAAATGACTTCTGAAAGTTGCCCCTGTTTTGAAAGCGGCATGACAAGGGTGCTGTTGCTCTCATAGAAACTGGAAGCCATGTCTCTTTTGGGCACATGGAGTGACTTTCACCATTTGTGGAGTCCCAGGCCATGTCTCCAAAGTTTCTTTGCAATTGCTAACCGTTACTTTTTGTGTGAATGCTGAATACACACTTATCTTTAATGGTGGAAGTGGATGGAAATTTTATGAGCAAAGACCCATATACAATTTCTGTGAGTAAGACCTCATTAAAAACACACATATACTGTTATTACTGCAGTTAAAATGTTAATTGACACATTATGAAAACTATCAAACTTTTAAATATGGTTTCCAAGAGCTAAATATTAACAAGATGGAACCTTATTGAGGTATTATATATCAGAATGGTTTCTTTGTAACTGAATTCACATTATGCTATGCAGTAGGAACGTAAAAATTGGGTGCATGTGTAAACTATGTTAACTTCATGAATTTCAATTGATTTTCTTAGGAAGGGAATACTCAGAGGTGGTTTTCCCGTTCCTTCCTCTGAAATAAAGCCTGTGGCACCTAATTTTTGTTGATAATCCCCCATCCAGGTACTAACCAGGGCTGACCCTGCAACTTCCAAGATCAAACGAGATCTGGTACCTTTAATGTATTTAGCTATGGAAAACGGTTGTGATGAGGAGATCTTTACCGACCTTCTGGATTTTGTCAGCTGCATTGAAGAGACCATTGTGTTTACATATAAATGGATTTGCTGGTTCGATCCATGTAGAAAATAGGACCTTTCCTGTTCTGTTCACGTCCCACAAGTCCCTGCCAAGCAAAGTCATTGCTGGCAGTTCACACTTTGATTCTGAATTTAATAATCCCTTAAGCTGAGACTCCAGGTAATTTCACTAGTTTAGCTCCTTAAAGTTAGACCAAATGGTTTTACATTTTGTTATTTTTTATTTAAATCCCACTGTTCCTCCAGTGGGCTTGACGTACCACACATGACTCTTACTTTATCATAACAATATGTTGGATGACCATCTGTCAGGGGTGCTTTGAATGCAGTTTTCCTGCTTCTTGGCAGGAGGTTGGACTGGATGGCCACAAAGTCTCTTCCAACTCTGATTCTATGTGAAGTAGGTTGCGCTGAGAGAAATGAAATGGCCCCAAATCATTACCAGAAAGGGGATGTGAACCATGGATCTCTCAAGTCCTCGATCAGCATTTAAAGCAACACAGCACATGAGCTCTGTACTTTTACCACTTATCTCCCCACTCAGACTAGCCTCACCTCTACTATGTTATTTGAAGCAAGACTATAAGCTTATGCACGTGCACATATACATGTTTCCTGTTTCTAAGCATAACTCCTGTTGAACTTACTGGAAATTCCAGTTGTTGCTGGAGATCTCCTATCTTCCTTGCTAGCTTAGGATGCAGAGCCACACATTCCTTTAATATAAACATAGCACTGAGCTCTGTATCCTCCTGAAGTTTCACGAATTCCAGTGAAGTCTAATGTTTGTATCAGTAGGAATACCACCCAATGTTATGTTTATAAGCCTATAGCAAGGCATGTTTTGTGAGGACATGAGAGAGCCTTCTTGGTGGCTGCTCCCAAGTTATGGAATCCCCTTTTCCAGAAGATCTGTTTCACGCCCATCCATGCACTTTTTCCACCAGCATGTAAAGACATTTGCATTTAAGAAAGGCATTTCTTTTATATGACCTTTAACAGGGGACGGAGTAGTGTTTTATTGTATTATGTCTTAAGCACATTTTAATATTGTTTTTAGGTTGTGTTTTGTAAATAGAAATTGAATGTGTGCCTTAACTTTTGTACTAGCAGTTTTTAAATTGTAGCATTGGGCTTTTTTAAAGTCTCCCATCTTGTAATGGGAGAAAGGTGGGATATAAACTCACTCAAATCAACAACAGAGTGTGTCTACACTGTAGAATTAATGCTTGATATCACTTTTATTGACATGCTCAATGCTATGGAATACTGGAAATTGTGGTTTGACATAGTCTCTACCTAACAGTGATGGTGCCTCACCAAACTCCAAATCCCAGGATTCTATAGCATTGAGCCAAGGCAATTACAATGGTATCAATCAAGGTTTGCCTCAATTTTAACGGGACTGAGACACTGCTCTCCCTAACTGGCAATGTTTTTTGTGTGGTTCATTCACAGATGCTGGGATTAGCACAGGGATGTTTTGATCAAACAATCCCATATACCAAGCAGAGGAATCAATTTGGGAAAAGCATATTTGAATTTCAGGTATTGATTAGTACATTCTGTAACGTGTCTAACCATAAAGAAGAAATGTTTAGTACAGATGGTTTGTTATCACTAAAATATTGTAAGCACCTTACAGCTATCCATTGCTAGTCACTTTCAAAGAGTATATCACTAGAATCTGTACAACCAAGCCCTAGGAACTATACAGTTAACAATCATAACATTACTATATTGTCCTACTGTCATTATCATAATGAATTTTGGGTTAGATGTTTCTATGCCACCTTCTGTGCATACAGTCTACAGTTCTATGAAGTCCTACCTAGAAGTCAGGACCACTGAATTTACTTCTGGGTGAATATGCAAGAGATCAAAATGCACTTACTCATAAGATCAAGAACTTGGTATGTTATTGTCAGTTAAGGAAAAAAGGCTAAATTTGTTTTGTATTTTGTGTTCTTTTGTTGACCTTGTTCCTCTCAAGGGAATGCAACATCAGATCGCTCAAGTGGCCACACAAATAGAAGCTGCAAGATTGTTGACCTATAATGCAGCCCGCCTTGCAGAAACAGGAAAACCTTTTATAAAGGAGGCAAGCATGGCCAAATATTACACAGCTGAGGTAAAGTGGTCTTGTTCTATTTTTGTTTTCTTCATGCTGGAGCATAATGAAAGGAGGCTTGATTTTGACATTTACTCTGTGCATCTTTAATTATAGTTTTCTCCAGCATAAAAATAAAATTCTAAATGACTGTGAAAAAACATGTTTACATTAAAGGGTATATTGGCTTGAATTCAAAAGGCTAGTTTAGATATTGCTAATGAGTTTTTGGCTTGGAACCTCTCTCCATGCTGTGTGTTAAGGGGACAAGTGGTTTGTTATCATTTGAGAGAGAGAAAAAGAGCTCCAAAGTACATTGTCTCTGCCTGTTTCCATGGTTGTCTGAATCCCAGGCAGCAGGATGCAAAAAGGCCCTTAAGTTTTATAACAGAAGAATTATATGACTTATTTCACTACTTGTGCTACAACCATATATACATCGTCACACCTACATTTCTTCTTAAAATCTCAAGGCTTTTGTGTGTGAAACTTCCTGCAACAGATTTCAATAAGTAAAGTAATGCTAGTAAAACTTCCCTATCTAAATAAGAATAGCTTTTCCACAGAGCAAATTTTCATTTTACACTACCCTAGCCAATACCTTTTAGAGGCTTTGAGTAATTTTCCTTTGATTCCAATATTCCTTGGCTTCTAAAATAGTTCACAAAACCATAGAATTGGAAGAGACTCCCAAGGGCCATCCAGTACAACCCTTTCCCATGTAGGAAAACACAATCAAACCACCTCTGATAGATAGCCATCCAGCTTCTACTTAAGAACCTCCAGAAAAGGAGACTTGACTATGCTCTCTGTTAGCATTTTCTGCTGCCAAACAGCTCTTGCTATCAGAATGTTCTTCCTAGTGTTTAGCTGGAATTTCTTTTCCTATTGTTTCCTAGTCTCCAGAGTAGCAGAAAACAAGCTTTCCCGCCTCCTCAATATGACATCATTTCACATATTTAAACAAACTTACCAGGTCCCCTCTCGGTCTTCTTTTGTCCAAGCTAAACATACCCAGTTCCCTAAGACATGGTTTCGTCAAACCTCATTTCCAATTACTCTTAGATTTGGTTAAACTTGTGCCAGAAACCTTTTGATGCTTTCTTCTGCTGCCTACACAAAGCTTCATCACAATATTATAATACAGATCCCTGTTCTTTTTAGCCACTACCTTTGGGTCTTTCTGTTGAGTTCTCTCAGACTAGAAAGCTTTTCCATTATCAAAATTCTGCTTTCTCACTCACTGGTTTTTAGTCCAACTGGTTTACTCATCCAACTGTGTACCAACACTCTTCCAAATATCCTCAGTCTAACTGTTGTTGTTATGTGCCTCCTAACTGTTGTTAAGTTAGCTTCCACTAATGGCAACCCTGTCCTTGAGCTTACTTGCCAAGATAGAGAAAAGTTTGCCACTGCCTTCTTCTGCGACTGAAAGTGTATGAGTTGCCCAGGGCCACTCAGAGGATTTTGATTACTAATGTAAGATCCTGATCTCCCAGAATCATAATACAGCATTCAGACTACTACATCATGCTGGCCAAGTTCCTGCTTTGAGTCTTGTTTCTGTCTGAATTGAGAGGACCAATGAAATATGGATTGTTGGGTTGCTGTGAGTTTTTCGGGCTGTATGGCCATGTTCCAGTAGCATTCTCTCCTGACATTTCACATGCATCTATGGCAGGCATCCTGAGAGGTTTGTTCAGAGGACCTCTGAACAAGATATTGCTTGGATACTGCTTTTTATGTCAATCACAACATATAATTAACTCATTTTTCTGTCAGTGAAGCAGCACTAATTATTTGCTTTGGTAAAAGTGAGTCCATATGCTGCTTATTGCTTTAGTACAGGGTGGGCAATATACAACTCTTCAATTATTATTTGAATGTAATTCCCATCATTCTTAGCCAGCATAACCAACATTAAGAAATACTAGAAGTTACAGTTCGGAACTATGTAGAAAGCCATCTTAAGGAAAATGAATTCTTTTGCAGACCATAGAAGTTTCTTTTCATACTAAATAACTCTTCAATAGCTTTAAGGCAGTGGTTCTCAACCTGTAGATCCCCAGGTGTCTTGGCCTACAACTCCCAGAAATCCCAGCCAGTTTACCAGCTATTAGGATTTCTGGGAGTTGAAGGCCAAAACATCTGGGGACCCCAGATTGAGAACCACTGCTTTAAGGTATTGCATTAACAGTCTGAACACCACCTATGTAAAATGCACTCCTATCCATGTTTGTCCAGAATTAATCTTCATATTGTGGTACATTCAAGAACTTTTATGCTATTACAATTCAATATCCAGCCATGAAGTTGGCTGGATATCATCCCAGATAGCACTTTTTGTCCTTTAACTTGCCGCACATAATATTTATATTTGCATTCATTTGTTTGCATAATGCAGTGATAATAGAAACAGAGCAATCAACTAAAAAACAATTTCAAGCGCACATAATCATTTTGTGTAATTGCTGAAGCCGGTTGTCATTATTCAGTGAGCATGTGTTTTGTTGTGTGTGTGTGTGTGTGTGTGTGTGCTATTTGTTATCTGCACAACCAAATCCAAAATAATTTGCATCATGCCTGCCATCTATCTGGGGCGGCAGTGGTGCAAGGGGTTAAACCATTGAGCTGCTTCATTTGCTGTTCGGAAGGTTGGCTGTTCGAATCCGTGGGATGGGGTGAGCTCCACGCTGTTAGCCCTAGTTCCTGCCAACCTAGCAGTTCGAAAACATACAAATGTGAGTAGATCAATCGGTACTGCCTCAATGAGAAGGTAAACGCCACTCCATTCAGCCATGCTGGACACATGACCTAGGAGGTGTCTATGGACAACGCAGGCTCTTCAGCTTCGAAATTGAGATGAGCACCAATACCCAGAGCCAGAGATGAAGGAGAAACCTTTACCTTTATCTGTGTATCTGTGTTTCATTGTTTCGAATCATTGAATATTTGCCTTGTGTCTGTATATGTAAGAATTCGCCCTGAGTCCCCTCGGGGAGATAGGACAGAATACAAATAAAGTGTTATTATTATCTTTATTTATTTATTTATTCTGTAGGTTGCAACTCTAACAACAAGTAAATGTATTGAATGGATGGGTGGAGTTGGCTTCACAAAAGATTATCCTATTGAGAAATATTACAGGGACTGCAAAGTTGGTAAGTAGCAGGGGGTTTGCTGGCTGTTGCTTTCTCAAGATTCGTTGAATAACACATTTTGAATGTGTTATTGAATGTAACACATTTTGAAAAAAAAGTCTGTTCTTGGTTTGAAAGTGTCATTTCCAGTATAATTTTGCAAAAGTTTCTTTGAAAGCAGTTGTTATACTCCAGAAACTTCGTTTTCGTGGCTGCCACAAACTGTGTTTAATTGGTTGAGACTCTATGAGATATTCGTTGAAAAAAAATAGCAAAATGTACTGCAGGGTGTCCTGCAAAAACAAAGTTTTTGCAGCTTAATAAATGCTTTCTATGTTTTTCTGATAGAACCAATTAGGAAATGACATTTATAGCACAGGAACAAAAAATATGTTAAATAGTTTAATTCAAAAGTTTTCAGCAGGACATATTCCATTGTCTCATTTCCAGCCAAGTTTTTCAATATCAAATATGTAAGGTCATGAAAGTTAGCTTGTTAGTCAGTTTTTATAAGCTTAACTAATCATTAGATTCCTGGTCTTCCTTAAGTTACAGCAAGCAAATTGATTACATACTGTATTTTGTTGATTGCCCAGAATTAGAATCTAGATGAAATACAACGTTGATCACTGCACATATTGATTCCACTTATATGGGGGTCAGACCATATATCTCATTACTGAAATAGATGTACTTATTCGATGTTCATGAAATTAGTGCTTAAATCTGAATATAACACAAGTCTGTATGAGTACTGCTGTCTCATCAGTCAATGAGTCACCCTAATGTCCATTTAATAGTATTATGAGCAATACAATGTGAAACAGAGTTCATGAAAGCTGTTTTAAAAATACAAGTTGTTTTGTTTATGAGCCTTTGCATTTTCTGTTAATGATAAACTTTCATGTCCACTTTCAGAGTCTGTGTGCAATGGTTAACATAAACAAAAATGACTATAGAATTTTTAACCCTACTTTGTTGCACATTATAGAATTTGTAACTCTGCTTAGAGTACACATTGAATCTTTGCTTCATGATGGGGTGTTTATTGAAAAGGACTTTCTATGTTTCCTTGATTTATTCATCTCCCTGATTCTCTGTTTCAGGCACCATATATGAAGGAACTTCAAATATCCAGTTGAACACCATTGCAAAATGCATTGCTCCAGAATACTGAAATTCAAGAGATTTAATGACTGTTACAACAGCTGTTTCACAGAAGGCTTGAAAAAGCTTGCCTTAAGTGGTGGTATCATAGATTGTATCTCTATTTCCTTTTTCTAATTATTTTTAGCACCAAAATGCCCAAATTGTGGCTATTTTATATCCTTGAGTAAAATTGCAGTGGACTGGACTGGTCACCAGCAATGCATTATATACTTTCTTCAGATATAATACAAGAATATTCATACCTATCACTTTAAAAAATCTACCTGCTTTTGAATGCACATGCTGAAAGACTACAGAATGAATAACTTTACTTGATCCTTGCCTGGTGAAATTTGCCAAAGCTGCTTTGCTATATTATACTTTTTCTTGAAATCTTTGCATTGAATCTTCTTGAATGTGAGTTTATTATCCAGATAAATGTACAAAAAGTTAAATGTGAATTTATGATAAAGCTTAAGAATCTCTTATCAAAATGTTTGGCTCAAGATAAGTTCTGTATTTCTGATTTCTTTTTCAATAGTTGCATATTCAAAATGAGATATCTTGAAGTAGGAACCTAATTCAAACATTAAATTCATTTATGTTTCATGTACATCTTAGATATGTATGTTGTCTTTAAGGCAATTTTGTATACAATATTTTAGTAATGTTGTGTATGAAGCAGAGCTGGTGAACACTGAAACACCAGAAAGGTGAATCATCAGAAAGCAAATCTCATACACCGATATTGACAACTTTGGATTGTGGAATTCCAGATAAAGGATATTCAACCTGTAGAGAACTTGATATCTAATCACCCATACAGGAAATATCTGAAATTTTGTTCAAACAAGAGTGATAGATTTTAGTAATGCTCAAAGCATTCTGCAACATTTGGAAGATCAGTAGACTAAGTCATATAAATAGTATTAGAAAACACTGTTTTTGGAGAGAATGATTACATTTTCCCATGAAAATAACTGATAGATTGCCACTCCCATCAGTGTCAGGTTTCAGCTTCCATGAACCCCTGTCACCCAATGGGGGAGGATGCTGTGAATTGGAGTACAGCAGACCCGGTGTCACATTGCCAGGGCTCAGCCTTATTCAGGTAGAGGTGGACCAAACAAATGCCCAGTTTGTATAAAACAATTTAATTAAAACAGCACTTACTTTCTGACTGTTTTAATAGTCCAAAACATAAAACATAAATATAGCACTCAGCCACAGAATATAAAACAAAAACGGCAAACACTGTTGCAGGTTCAAGATAACTCCATTGTCAAAGAGTCCAGTCCAGTGGTCAAACACCAAGAGTTCAATGAGCAAAGTCCAGGGTTCAAGAGTCTATACCATAGTCAGAAGCCAGTCCAAAGATTCAAGGTTCCAAAGATTCAGGAGATAGGTCAGGACACCGAAAATCCAAACCTAAGGGAAACCCAGCAGCATCTACCACCAAGATAAGACAAATACTTTTCTCCCAAAGATCAGTCCCAAGGCTAGCTCATTGTATCCAGAAACACCCAGCTGCAACCCGTCTCTTGCATACCTCCACCCTTAATTGCTTTCACCCATGAACTCTTATTTACAGATTACTCAACCCTTTAGAACTAAAACTTAAATTAGCCCTTACATCACCAACTGCTAGGCCTGCCACCACCAACCACCCTCAACTACAGAATGTAGTTGCCTCCAAAATATTTGTAGATAAGGTTATTTAGAGATTGATAAAAGCCAATGGGATTTTGGCCTGTATAAATACAAGCTTTGTGTCTAGATCCAGGGAAGTCATCTATCCCTCTATTCTGCCTTGGGCTGACTACACCTGGAATGCTGCGTTCAATTCTGGGCACCACAGTTTAAGGAAGAAGTGGACAAGCTGGAATGTGTCCAGAGGAGGGCAACTAAAATGAACAAGGGTGTGGCGAACAAGCCCTAGGAGGAGTGGCTTAAAGAGCTGGGCATGTTTAGTCTGCAGAAGAAAAGGCTGAGAGGAGACATGATGGCCATGTATAAATATGTGAGGGGAAGTCATACGGAAAAGGGAGCAAGCTTGTTTTCTGCTGTCCTGGAGACTAGGACATAGAACAATGGCTTCAAACTACAAGAAAGGAGACTCAATTTGAACAGTAGGAAGAACTTCCTGACTGGGAGAGCTGTTCAGCAATGGAACTCTCTGCCCCGAAGTGTGGTGGAGGCTCCTTCTTTGGAGCCTTTTAAGCAGATGCTGGATGGCCATCTGTCAGGGGTGCATCTTGGCAGGGGGTTGGACTGGATGGCCCACAAGGTCTTTTCCAACTCTAGTATTCTATGATGCAAGCTGTCCCCAGATTACTAACATCCAACTTACATACAATTCTTACTTACAAAAAGGGGGGAGACAACAGGAAGTGAGAGAAATCTACCCCTAAGAAGGGAAAAGTTGTCTCTACTAAAGCTTGATCACTAGTCCTTGTTTTCATGACACCCCCAAATTTTCAAAATCCAATTATCACAGGGACAGAAAGTGTGAAATTTTCTGAACAGGGGCACAAACAGCAAAACAGACACCATAGGGGTGTTGACTATTCTCTATCCTATGCAAAACTGGGGAAAATTCGCTGGAATTACATTTTTAAAAATACCTGTTTCGATTTACATTCAAATTCAACTTAACAGATATGGAGAACCTATCCTGTTTTTAACCTGGGGACTGCCTTTACTTAGATGTGCAGCATTAAGACATAAGAATGCAGAATACTGTGTGTCACAATCTCAGTATGCAGAAATGTTGCTTGCAAAGCCTGGGGTATGTTTTCTACTGATGTCAGTGCGTCTTCTGGCTATATTTACTTCTAGATGCATTTTAATTTTTGTATTTCAGTCCTTCCTTCCTATATATATACCCTTTCTGATGCTACGTTGCACATTTCTGTTTTTTCTATCATTGCATTTGTATGATAGCCTTTAAGAAATATGCCTTTAATAGTAAATATTGATGTCACAGGTTGAAGAAATTAGTAATTAAATTTGCATACAAGAGTCCTGTACAATCAAGAGGGAATATTAGTCATCCACAGACTCTTCTGTTTAGAGTCTGGGCTTTACAGGGAGGGGAAACCATTAGGTTTAGAGGTATTCATGCAGATGTATTTTCTTGTACTAGTAGGACATGTCCCAACCTTGTGAGATTTACTGTTGTTAAATCAGAAGTAATATTAGACCATTCTGAAGTACACAGAGCTGATCAAGTGCCTGTTCTAGAAGAGAGAGAGCAGAGCTCTTGTACATTAAATTCTCCCAGCCTTCTCCTCTGTGAGACAAAGAGGTTGCTTCTCTCTTTGGATGTTCTTTCAGGGACAAAAAAATCCAGGGACAGTGGAAAGGAGCTAGTATTTTCAGGATAGTATGTAAGGATGTACAGTGTGTAATATAGTAAGCTCATTAGGTTTTGGTTTCCAGGGTGCACAGAAGAACTGAGCGCAAAGGTGAGAAACAACTTTGAAATGCAATTTGTATAATTTTGAAAGTTGTGTCTGTCTGGTGTGAAACTCCCAAGCCCCTTTATAAGAAAACAGGAGGGAGTATCTCAGGTGGATCTGTATTATCAGAGCTGGAGGTGAATTTAGGTATTACATTAGGCAATTGCACGTGAATAGAAACCAATCTGAGTAGATTTAAGCACACTCACTTGCAATGATCACTATTTTCTGCACCTCTTATGCCTTTTTTTAACATCAAGCTGTTGATCATCTGGAATAATTAATATAAGATAAAGCAAGCATTGGCAGACTTCAGCCCTCCAGGTGTTTTTGACTTCAATTCCCAGAAATCTCAGCCAGCTTTACCAGCTTTAAGAAATTGTGGGAATTGAAGTCCAGAACACCTGGAGGGAGGGGAAATTTGTCCATGCCTGAGATAAAGGCTAAGGAATCTTAATCTACAAAGACTAATGTAGATTAGTCCCATGAGAACAATCAAGGTCTTCAGATGATGGTGGGTAGAATCAGAATCAAACACGGGCAGACACGGGCCTGTTTTCTTTTATTAAAAGAAGTTGTGTGGGAGCTTTATTCCCTATCAAGGTCACAACAAAAGCGAAGGTCATTTTAGACTGCCTCCCAGTAACACAGGCTGGTGTATGGTTTGAGTATTGGACTATAACTATGGCTATGACCACAATCAGCCATCAAAATCCACTAAGTGACCTTGGGCAAGTCATATTATCTTAGTCTCAGAGGAAGGCAATGGTAAACTTTTGAACAAAATTTGCAGAGAAAATACTATACTTTACCAATAATACTACTACTACTGATGATGATGATCAGACTGGCATGTTAGTGGAGATGGGTGGAGATGAGCAATCAAGAGGAATACAGTATAGCAGTGGTTCTCAACCTGTGGGTCCCCAGATGTTTTGGCCTTCAACTCCTAGAAATCCTAACGGTTGGTAAACTGGCTGGGATTTCTGGGAGTTGTAGGCCAAAACACCTGGAGACCCACAGGTTGAGAACCACTGCAGTATAGTCTCACTTATCCAACATAAATGGATAAGTGATAATGTTATATAACAAGGAGGGATTAAGGAAAATCCTATTAAATGTCAAAATATGTTATGATTTTACAAATTGAGCACCAAAATATCAAATCGACAGAAAAAGCTGTTCAATACATGGTAATGTTATATAGTAATTACTGCATTTATGAATTCATCAAAATACCGCAATGTATTGAAATAGCTGTGGATTCGTTGGATTATACAGAACACTGGATGAGCAAAACTGGATAAGTGAGACTCTACTGTATATAAGTATTGCCAATTTGTCCTAGAACTCATCCACACTACACAGTCATAATACTTTTATTCCATTTTAACTACCATGATCTTGTTCTATGAGATCCTGGGGTTTGTAGTTTGACAAGGAAATGTCTCTTCCATGAAGCCAGAAATAAATTGAAGGCAGACAACAAGAAACTACAGATTTCAAGATTCCATAAAACAGGGTCATGGCAGCTAAAGTGGGATAATGGTACTATAATTGTTCAGTGTGAGTGCTTTGTGTGAAATAGTGCTTTGTGTGAAATTATCTCCTTTTCAACGCTGAAGTTGTATTCCAGTTCTTAGCAGTTAACATTTCGAGCTCAGGTCCCACTGAGGTCATCAACTTGCAGCTGGACTTCAGAACACCAAAGGGAACTCACTTATGTTCCCTTATGTAAAAATATTCCTTAAACACAAAAGGTCACATGTTAGCAGAATGAAAGGTTTATAGTCATTCTTCCCCCAGTCCAAAAGGGAATTATTTCATATGGCGAAAAAATTATGTATGGCATTTGCACCTGTAGTGTGGAAAGAGACACCTAAATCATATGTTTACCATAATAATAATAATAATAATACCTTTATTTTTGTATCCCACCACCATCTCCCTGAAGGGACTCGGGGTGGCTTACATGTTTGTTTCTGGGAGGGCAGAATGCATTGATAATACATTTTCAATGCAATATGTCCATGTTCTTTCCCACATGCTAATATAAACAGTTATTGCATAAGAATGAAATGCTGCACAGGAATCAGCCCTGGCTTTTTACTTTCTTGTGGGCACTTTGGGGTTTTTCCCTTCCTATCTTTAAACCAGCCACTAGAGGGACATCCATTTAGTTAGTAGGAAATGAGCTGAACATGACAGAATCTCTACAGCAGAGGGCATAGGAGCTCTTCCATATATGTCAAAAAGTATCTACATCATTGCTGCATCCAAGATACTGGAAAGGGAGAAAGACATGGGAAAGTGCGTCAGGCTCAGAAATATTAAATACGCTTCTTTCTGGAGTTGATGTTTCCTAACCAGTGTCACCTAATTCTTTTCAGTGACCTGATTTTTCCTATACTGAAATGTACACTCTTTTTTTCTTCTTGCTCTTTTGACTTCTGTCATTCTGGAGATGCTGTCTTCTTCCCAACTCTCACAAATGAAGCTGTCTTAGGGTGCATCTACACTGTAGAATTAAGGCAGTTTGAGACCACTTGAACTGTCATGAGTCAGTGCTATTGAATTATGGGAGTTGTACTTTTCTGAAGTGATTTGCTTTCTTTGCCAAAGAGTGCTGGAGTCTCACCAAACTTGAGCCGCCAGTAGCGCAATGGATTAAACCCTTGTGCCAGCAGGACTACTAACTGAAAGATAGGCGGTTCAGATCCAGGGAACGGGGTGATCTTCTGTCTGTCAGCTCCAACTTCTCATGTGGGGAAATGAGAGAAGCCTCCCACCGGGGATCCCCTGGGCAATGTCCTTGCAGACTGCAAATTCTCTCACACCAGAAGTGACTTGCAGTTTCTCAAGTCGCTCCTGACATGATAAAAACAAACAAACTTCAGATCCCAAGATTCTTTAGCATTGAGCCATGGCAGTTAAAGTAGTGCCAAGCTGCAGTAATTGTACAGTATAGATCAGGGGTCCTCAAACTATGGCCCGGGGGCCAGATACGGCCCTCCAAGGTCATTTACCCGGCCCTTGCTCAGGGTCAACCTAAGTCTGAAATGACTTGAAAGCACACAACAACAACAACAACAACCCTATCTCATCAGCCAAAAGCAGGACCACACTTCCCATCAAAATACTAATAAGTTTATATTTGTTGAAATTGTTCTTCATTTTAATTATTATATTGTTTTAAAGTGTCTTTTGCACTATAAATAAGATATGTGCAGTGTGCATAGGAATTCATTCATGCTTTTTTTTTCAAATTAAAATCTGGCCCTCCAACAGTTTGAGGGCCTGTGACCTGGCCCTCTGTCTAAAAAGTTTGAGGACCCCTGGTATAGATGCACCCACTGGTTTATCTAGCTTAGTATTACTTTATTCTGATTGGCAACCACTGTCTTGAGATTTCACCAAAGATATTTTCCCTACCCAACCTATAAAGTGTGCTTTGTCTCAAAAGGTAATCTCATCAGGTTATAAGTCAAGAAAAAAACTGAAGGAACTATACCAACCTTTCTTCACCAAAACCAATCCTCTTTATCAAAAACAGATTTACTATCTTTTATCCAAAATCCTCTATCCAAAATTATCTGCATAGCTAGCTGAGAGAATGCCACCTTTGCTTTCTGATATTTCAGTGTCCACACATATTTTTTACTAGCCATCCCCTGCCATGCGTTGCTGTGGCCCAGTCTGTGTATATGTGTTTTGTGTGTGTTTATATATGTGTGTGTATATACTTGTGTATATATGTGGATTTGTGCATGCATTGTAATGTATTCTTTTGGCTTTTTAAATCCCTTCTGCTGTGTTTTTCAGTGTTTTTATGAGTGATGGTCACACATTTGTGTGATAGGTGTGTTGTGTCCAAATTTGATGTCAATTCATCAATTGGTTTTTGAGTTATGTTAATCCCACAAACGAACATTACATTTTTATTTATATAGATGCACAAACATTAAGAATAGTGTTTATAAAAGGACTTTCAGGCTATGTGTATAAGGTATATATTTGTGTCCCATCTCCAAGATATCTCATTATTTATATATAAGCATTTCAAACTTTTAAAAATCCAGTATGTGGAACATATCTGGTCTCTAGCATTTTGGATAAGGGATATTCATATGCCTACAAATCTTTGGTTCATATCTGCTCTGCTTAATTGTCCTCAATTTGTTTGTGGTGAGATTTGGTTCTTCATAACAGCAAAAGTAACTGCACTGAATTTTTCTGTCAACGCTACTTATTGCACCAATCATGATATACTAACTTTTTCAACACATTCTCTTGTAATCATAAGAACAGACTGACTGAATGTCTATTGGCAATGCCTACACTGTTTATTCATTTTGTATGTCTTCTGAATAGGCAAACTATTGATTACTTTCTGTAATCACAGACAACCCTGTTTTTCTTTTGTTCAGTTCAAGTGCTGCCTTCATACCACCTAAAGGCATGACCATAAAGTATTTACTTATTTGGTGATAGCAGCTATATCATACCAATCAACATTTCTCAGATCAAAAGATATGTTATCAAGATAGCAAACGTTATTTATGAGGAAGAACACATACATTAGGAAAAGATGCAGTGATTTGCTTTTGCTTAAGCCTACAGGAAAAGGCAAAAGGCTGACACTTCTTTCTCTCCTGCTCAGTTAATTGAGTGCAAATTACCTTTTGCACTTTGAAATCAGTTTGCAGCAATTGAAGTGAATGGAAGACAAAAAGGACGGGAAAGGAACTGGTGCATTTCAAAAGCAGATAAAAAAGTGGGGTTGCAAAGGATTAATTACCAAATTGGGACAAATGGAGGGTATGCTATGACACTGACCAGACTTCCTCATCAGCTCTCCTGTTACTTTGAATTACAATTCCTAAAATCTATGACCATTAGTCATATAGACTGGTGCTTTTTTCGTGTCAGGAGCGACTTGAGAAATGGCTTCTGATGTGAGAGAATTGGCCGTCTGCAAGGATGTTGCCCAAGGAATGCCTGGATGTTTTGATGTTTTACAATCCTTGTGGGAGGCTTCTCTCATATCCCCACATAGGGAGCTGGAGCTGACAGAGGGAGCTCATCTGCACTCTCCCCAGATTCTAACCTCTGACCTGTCTGTCTTCAGTCCTACTAACACAAGGGTTTAACCTATTGCGCCACCGGGGGCTCCTAGACTGGTACTGATAGGGATACAAAATCTATATGGTAATAGGTTGGGAAGGATTATTATGCATCCTGATCAGATATGAATGAACTGGAGGATTTCAGTCTCTGGACTAACACCTAGAAAATTAAACAGGACCCAAGTGTATGAGACACTTCCTTGTTCAGGACTGAATTAACCCTTCTGTCAGTTGATCAGAAATATTCAATGTAATAATAATAATAATAATAATAATAATAATAATAATAATAATATTTCTAGACTGCCCTCTCTCCCAGAAGGTACTCAGAGCGGTTTATACACAGAGACAGGTAAACATTCAATGTCATATAAAGTACAAACATCATCAGAAATAATAGATAGGTAGCAATAAACCAATTAGTAAACCAACAGGAGTGAACATTAAATATATATCATTAAAAGCAGTTAAAATAAATTGCATTTAGAAATGGCTAACCTTTATTAAAATGTATAATCGTATATAGTACAAATGGGTTAGCCAGCGTTCCGGTGGATTAAAGTATCTTAGTCCTCCTCCTCTCTATAGGCTAAAGTGCATAAATGTGTTTTCAAAAGTTTCTTAAAGGAGAGGACGGTGGGGGGGATTCTTATTTCTTTAGGGAGGGAGTTCCAGAGATGGGGAGTGATCACGGGGAAGCCCCCCCCCCTCATTCCCACCAGCCGTTCTTGAGATGAGACGTGAGTGGGACCAAGAGCAGAGCCTCCTTTGCTAACCGCAGTGCACGAGATGGCCTATATTGGGAGATGTGATTGGACAAATAGCCTGGACCCAAACCATTTAGGGCTTTATAGGTAATGACCAGCACTTCGTATTTAGCCGGGAAGTGAACTGGCAACCAGTGAAGCAGCTATAGCTTGGGAGTAGTTCTCTCCCTGTATGGCACTCCAGTTAGTAAAGTCCACATAACAGCTATGTCCCCCTTTTAGGTATTTAAGTTTAAAGACAAAGCGTATTCTCAAGACAGCTTACTAAATAACAACGCTAGTATACTTCAATTAACCAAACCCCTACTAAAAAAGCTCGTTTATACAGCCTTTTTATGTCCCTTTAGCCTCTTTTAGCTTCCGAGACTTCTGTCTAGCTCATAGTTTTTACAGTTACCATTGGGAGAATGGTGAAGGAGGGTTGGGAAAACATAGGTCACATCTAGCACTGCAAAATTAATGTAGTCTGATAACAATTGAACTTCCAGGGCTCAATGCTATGGAATCATAGGGATTGCAGATATACACAATCTTTAGCCTTGTCTGCCAGAGCCCTGGTGCCTCACCAAAATTTAACTCTCATAATTCTATAGCCTTGAGCAATGACTGTTAAAGTGGTGACAAAACCGCATTAATTCTACAGTGTAGGTGCACCCCTTGACTTTCAGAAGCTCTCAAAGATTCAAAATATTTTTTCTTATACTAGGCTAACATGACTTAGTTGTTTCATTTCACATGTGCATACTATTGGTATTTGATTAAAAATTTGTTGAAATATACTTTTCTTTTTTATTGTAAAGGAAATTATTCCGATTAATTTCATGTTAGCAAATTTTCTGTTAAAGAAGTAATGTCCAGGAACACATCTACTTCATTAACTGAGATGTACTAGTAGTAGCAGCAATTGTTGTTGTTATTGTGTGCCTTCAAGTAGCTTCCGACCTGTGGGAACTCTGTCACATGGTTTCCATTACAATAATTGTTCTGAAGAGTTTTGCCATTGTCTTCCTCTTAGACTGAGAGAGTATGGGTTTCATGGCCAAAGGTACCTGTACAATAATAACACAGCTCAACAACAACAATAGGTTTTTAAGCCTCTTCCTAGGGTTATTTGGACTGCTGATTCAAAAAAATTGCATTGGATAGACTGCATCAGCTCTAGTTTCTTGGATATAGTTGTCACATTTTTTATGGGCAAGCAGATGAAGACTGCTGTATGTCTGTGGATGAAGAAACTAAAACTCACGTACTCCACAGAATTCAAAGAAAACTGGTATAAAATGTTCTACAGGTGGTATTTAACACCAGAAAAACTAGTAAAAATCAATAAAGGTAGAACAAGTGACAAATGTTGGAAGTGTGGGAAAGACGTAGGCACTTTCATACATTTATGGTGGAAGTGCAAAAAACCCAAATCCTTCTGCCGGTTGATACATATAAAGATGGAATTAATTCTACAGATAAAATTTGATCTTAAACCAGAGTATTTCCTATTAGGAATGACAGATTTCAAAATGGAAATAAATACAAATAGAATTTTTATCTATTATAATGGCAGCCAGGATTAAATTAGCACAATTATGGAAAACTAATGAAATACCAACTTTTGAAAACTGGCTATTGAAACTATGGGATATAATGAATATGGATCTACTTACACAAAGGCTAACAGATAATAATACACTAAGACAAAAAACAACTTGGGAAAGATTTACGGAATTCATTAGAAAAGACAAGCCAGAAATTTATTTTCAAAAGACATAAGAAATGTCAAAGACCAAAGATATAAAGAAACTAGATGGCAAAGAAGCAGAAAAAGGAATGAAAAGAATTGATAACACAATCCAGAAAAATTTGGAAGTCATCTTATTTTCCTTCTTTTTTTCTTTTTTTTTCTTTTTTCCTTTTTAGGTGCTTGGACTCTCTTCGTTCCCATGTCCCTTCTCCAACCCTATCCCATCCTTCCTACTGTCCTTACATAATTTGTTCCCACACTTTCATTGTAAATATATATATATTAAACTCCGTTCACACTCCAGTCTATTGGAGATAATCTTATTTTCAATAAAAACAACTTGAAAAAAAGGCTGCTGTATGTCATATGTTCTGTATCTCAAAAACTAGAGCTGATGGGGGAATCTGGTGCCATTTATGGAATCAGCAGGTCTGCTATACCCAGGTTGATGTGTGTTTTCCAGTGTAATAGTTCAGTAGGTATAACAAACCTATGATTTAAAGCAGTGGCTCCCAACTTGTGGTTCATGGACCACTAGTAGTCCTCAAGAACTAAAATATGGTCTACGGTTTCACTGTTACTATACTATTGCAATGAGAGCTACTGGTCTTGCAAAACCCTCTTATAGTGTCGAGGCTTATTAAATGTAGTTTTTTGTGAGCGAGCAGATGACGACTACTGGATGGCATACGTTTTGTATCAGAAAGTAGAACTGATGTGGCTATCCGATGCAATTTTCTGAATCAGCACCTCAAATAACCAAACCAAATCTGAAGTTGACCAAAAACTGATTCGTAATCCTTTTGGTGCTAATGTTGGAGAGTGGTCCCTGGTCAAGGTGGTCCCTGGTCAAAAAAAGATTTGGAACCACTGATTTAAAGTATCAAAACACTACGGTGTGAAAAGCACATGGCTGGTGGCTATATAGGCTAGGGAGTTGAGTCTTTCAGTGTTTTTTTGCAGCTAGGATCATGGTTGAATTACTTCGTTCTTTAGTGTTCCCAGAGCCCAGTCCTGTGTTTCTCTTCGAGCACATTTCCCTTAGAGAGGTTCATTTTTCCAGACTTTAATTACACATTCAGGATATATTTAATTAATAGAGAGCGAAGCCTAATTTCGCAAGGCCTTCATCGCCTGTCTGTCTCCCCCACCCCTCCACTTTGCTCTTCCTCTCTTTTAAAAGTACACCATAATAACTTCTAAACAGATAATGAACGCCTTGCCTGCCTCCTAAACCAATTGATTTATGGGCTGTTTGCTATTTTTGAGAACACAAAACAATTAATTTATGTGTGAAAAGAACAGTGAATTAATCCTACTACGCCCCGGAGCCTTTAAAGACCTGCATCGTATGTTGAGCTCGTTTAAAACTTGCATAAGAAATTAATGTAGACTCAAGCCCTTTCATTTGAAAAGTGCAGCTATAGTAGCTGTCCCTGGGATATCTGCAGGATCATTATTCAGAAAGGTTAAGGGGACTTTTATTATTTTTTTAAAAAAAAACTATATTCAGCATGTATTTCCCAGTAACAGCTCAACATGGTGCATTTCAACTTATACAGATTTTTTTAAAAAAAGAGAGAAAAAGAAAAAGAAAAAAGGAGCTTTTTTATTCAGTCACCTTCCACTTAATTTCCTCCTGCCATGCCAGTCCTGGCTTAATGAATGTAATTGCTACCTTTGATGAAAATACTATTATCAAGATCACACATTACACTGGAAAACAGTTTTTCTTTAAACACAGCGACTGAGGTCTCTAATTATGCATGTAACAAGTGGCTTCCGAACAAAAGACCATGTTGTCTACAATTGCTAGGAATTGGAGCAAGGCAAATTTGAACAAAGGACAGATTACATGTGCTCCAAGTGCCACAAAGCCCATTCCCCTGATTAATTTCCTGCAAAAACTAAAACAATTCTCTCTTTAAAAAGGAACTAACCCTCAGCTTCAAAATGATCCATATGCCGTTTGTGTCAATCTATAGCATGATAATGGCCCCAGATTTTAGCCCGCCTAATAGTTAATAATTTAGAAAAGGAAAGCTCTTTTATAAACTTCTCTTTTCACATGTAAATAAGTACTACAAGCTCTTTAGGGGGAAGGAACAAAGGAAAACTGACTTTTCTTCAGAAATCAGGAAGCAAGATGCACATTTATATTGCAAAACTGGTATCTCTGAGCCTGGAATCCTATTATTTTATCAGTTTATCCTATACGCATATATACAGACATAAAGACACTGGGCTGGAAAGAGTACTTTTTATAATTTATTCATCTGCTCTGAAGAGTGACATGTTTTACACCAGAATCCTTTTTAGTACAACTTGTAACCATTTTTTTAAAAACCACTTGTGCATAATGCGTATGATTTACTAAAAAACAAAATCTACTATTTCTGTTTTAATGTTTTATATATCAAGATAAATGAATCAAATGATCTAATGCTGGAAATTTAGTACAATTAGCCTCAACAGTTTAAAATTCATCATTAACTTTGTTATTGTCATTAAGCTGCTTTGTGTTTTCAGTGAGTTTCCTTGTCAGATATTTTGGACATTTTATTCATAACCATTACTCAGAGAGCAGCCTTCCCCTTCCAAGTTCCTCTCTACTGGATGTTTTGGACTACAGTTTCCACCATGCCAACCACCTTCTGGGCTGGTCAAGGCTAATAGCAGCTGCAGTCCCAAACTTTTGGGAAGCACCAAGTTAGGGAAGGCTGATTTAGGGCCCTTCCACACAGCCCTATATCCTAGAACATCAAGGCAGGAAATCCTACATTATCTGAGTGTGGACTCAGATAACTCAATTCAAAGCAGATATTGTGGGATTTTCTGCCTTGATATTCTGGATAAAGGGTTGTATGGAAGGGCCCATCGAGAATCAGTGTGATGTAATGATAACAGTGTTGGAGTTGAACCAAGGGGCCCTTCAACGCAACCATATAACTCAGAATATCAAAGCAGAAAACCCCACAATATTTGCTTTGAACTGGGAGCCCTTCTACACAGCCCTATATCCCAGAATATCAATCCATATATATGCATTGGTGAAGCACAGATTTGGACCCTTCACTTTAAAATTCCCTTGTTATTTTGTGCCACTTTTCTATTAAAAAATTTAATCCTGTTTTTAAAAATGCAAACATTCATAGTAATACATTTTTGAGGGGACATCATGTGTATGTATATTGTTGTTCATTCAGTCGCTTCCGACTCTATATGACCTCATGGACCAGCCCACGCCGGAGCGTCCTGTCAGCCGTCACCTCCCCCAGCTCCTTCAAAGTCAAGCCAGTCACTTCAAGGATACCATCCATCCATCTTGCCCTTGCTCAGCCCCTCTTCCTTTTTCCTTCAATTTTCCCCAGCATCATTGCCTTCTCTAAGTTTTCCTTTCTTCTCATGATATGGCCAAAGTATTTCACCTTTGCCTCTACTATCTTTCCCTCCAATCAGCAGTCGGGCTTTATTTCCTGAAGTATGGACTGGTTGGATCTTCTGGTGGTCCAAGACACTCTCAGAACTTTCCTCCAGCACCACAGTTCAAAAGCATCTATCTTCCTTCACTCAGCCTTCCCTATGGTCCAGCTCTCACATCCGTAGGTTAATATGGGGAATACCATTGCTTTGACTATGCGGATCTTTGTTGCCAGTGTGATGTCTCTACCCTTCACTATTTTATTGAGATTGGACACTGCTCTCCTCCCAAGAAGTAAGCGTCTTCTGATTTCCTGGCTGCAGTCTGCATCTGCAGTAATCTTTGCAACTAGAAATACAGAGTCTGTCACAGTCTCCATGTTTTCTCTCTCTATTTCCCAATTATCAATCTGGTTGCCATAATCTTGTTTTTTTTATGTTTAACTTCAACCTAGCTTTTTCACTTTCTTCTTTCACCTTGATTAGAAGGCTCCTCAGCTCCTCCTTGCTTTTGGCCATCAAAGTGGTATCACCTGCATATCTAAGATTGTTAAGGTTTCTTCCAGCAATTTTAATTTTATATACATATTTTCTCATATATGCTTACAAATACTGAATCGTTCCCGCCAGAATTAGTACAGCAGGTATTTTTCTACTTCCTTCAGCCGTACTTTAAAAAAGATTACGGCAACAGTTCCCTGGCTATACCAAGATGGTCTCACTTCAGTATTTGTTCGTAATTTGAAAACATACCAAAGGTGTGTGTGAAGCATAGCAGGGGGCTCTTCCTTTTTAATCTCATCTCTTTTTGTGTCTGGTTTTCCAACTGCTGAATACAGTCACTCAGCTAGAACTTTCCTTTGCTCATTCTCACACAATCAGCATACTAACCCCGGGGCAAGAAAGAGGAAGACAATGAGGGAAGGTGAGCGGAAGCATTCACAGTGAAAGCAGGAGACAACCTCTCTGATGGCATCATCACAGTCTGACAGGATGGTGTAATTTTAAATCACTGTCCTCAGCCGGTCCGCATCAAAGCTGCTGAGATACAGTTTCATCGGTTTCATCATCAGCGGCCCTTTTAGACAACTAGCCTTCTTTTCGAAGGGAGACAAAGGGGACCTGTGCTTTTAAACTCTAAAAAGTCTGTGCTGTACCATTCACTGCTGAAAGAAAGCCTCTAAGTGGCCAGAGCACAGAAACACCTGCACCATTCACAGTTGTGAACAATCATGGTTAATGAGAGTATAAGAATAAAAATAATTTAACATTCTGAGCCTCTACAGTGCGAGTCTATTGGGCTTTGTCTAATCTGCAAATGTCGAGAATCTTTGCACAGATGGAAATCTAGCTCACATTCACTTGTATAGCCCATTGGGGCTGATCTAGGATATTTTGCGGCCTGAAATTGAGCAGCAAAATTTCCCCCATTCCCATTATCAAAAGTCAAGGCATAAAGTCAACCAAGTTATTCTGAAACATCAGATAGAAACAAAAAGTTAGCATTTCTTCACTCAGCTGGACAAATCAGAAGCAGGTTTCCCTTGACTTTGGATACCATGCTTTCTGACAACTTGGTCTTTTCACACTTGCAAATTGCAAACAAATTCCATAAATTTGATGAGGGATCCATTCTCTCATTGGTTCTTCTTGCTTATTAGGGACTGTTCTACTGTACTCTATAGCATGTTGTGTTATGTTATTTATGTTTTCTGGCAGGCAAAAGGCATTTGCGGGCTAAAAAAAACCTGGGTTCTACTTTTCAACCAATTTCATTTTCTGACAGAGCTATGGTCCCTAATCTATCATACAAGCTTTGATAATGCCTCAAATCACTGTCCAAAGCAGGGGTCCTCAAACAAAGGCCAGGGGGCCGGATACGGCACTCCAAGGTCAGTTACCCAGACCTTCCTCAGGGTCACCCTAATAATAATAATAATAATAATAATAATAATAATAATAATAATAATCTTTATTTATATTCCGCTCTATCTCCCCAAAGGAACTCAGGGTGGATTCCAAACATAAAAGGCAAACATTCAATGCCTGAATACAACAATACATCCATACTAACAAAATGTATTCAACCCAACATATAAATACAAATTAAAACTTTAAAAACTCAAATTAAATAAAAAACACAGCCTGTTATACCAGACATAACCTAAGTCTGAAATGACTTGAAAACACACAACAACAACAACAACAACAACAACAACAACAACAACAATCCTATCTCACCAGTCCCCGGTGGCACAGGGGTTACACCCCTGTGCCAGCAGGACTGAAGACCGACAGGTCTCAGGTTTGAATCCGAGGAGAAGTGGATGAGTTCCCTCTATCAGCTCCAGCTCCTCATGCAGGGACATGAGAGAAGCCTCCCACAAGGATGATAAAACATCAAATCATCTGGGCGTCCCCTGTGCAATGTCCTTGCAGACGGCCAATTCTCTCATACCAGAAGCGACTAGCAGTTTCTCAAGTCGCCCCTGACACGACAAAAAAGGAAGAAGAAGCCAAAAGCAGGCTCACACTTTTAAATACTAATAAGTTTATATTGGTTAAAATTGTTCTTCATTTTAATTATTGTAAGCGTTTTTTGCACTACAAATAAGATATATACTGTGTGCATAGGAATTCTTTTTTTTTTTTTCAAATTATAATCTGGCCGGGTTGTTGTAGGTTTTTTTGGGCTATATGGCCATGGTCTAGAGGCATTCTCTCCTGACGTTTCGCCTGCATCTATGGCAAGCATCCTCAGAGGTAGTGAGGTGGCCCTCCAACAGTTTGAGGGACTGTGACCTGATCCTCTGTTTAAAAAGTTTGAGGACCCCTGGTCAAAAGGCAACCATTGCTCTTTAATGTAGTCATCTCCAAATATATTCCATGTTATTCCAGAGTAAGTTAGATGAAAATCTGGATGAAAACCTATTATATTTCACCCTTGCAAGAACACACCAAAAGTGCTTCAGTCTTATGTCATATATTCTTTCTGGAAGTGCAATTTTTAATTTTTAAATTGTCATTACTGATTTTCTTTCAAAAGCAGCAATGATTGTTGAGAGCTGATGTTGTTCATTACACCCCTGGCAGAACACAGAGCTGCTGCATTCATAGATGGACCCATGTATGTCCAATCCATGAATATGATATGACCCTCAAGTAATGATATAATTCTTTATTAATTTTATTTCCAAACAACAAATAATTTCTCCTGTTGTGAAAGTCTATTAACACATTAAAAACAAACAAACAAACAAACCAATCACTTCACAGTGCAGGTACTGTTTTCTGTGCAAAATAATTAAAGGGCAAATGTTGCACAGAATACGTCCCCAACTACATCAATGATGTCCAATTGATAATGCGAGTTATTAAAAAACTGTAAATTAGAAAGTAATAAAAGGAAATCAGACAGGATTTTGTTGCATCATAATTATTATATGATTATCCTTAAGGAATTTTGATCATCATTTGGAAATACAAAAAATGTCTGCAGTATTAAAGTATGGCCATGTTATAGAAGCATTCTCTCCTGACATTTCACCTGCACCTATGGCAGGCATCCTCAGAGGCTGTGAGCACCTCACCACTTCTGAGGATGCTTGCCATAGATGCAGGCAAAATGTCAGGAGAGAATGCTTCTAGAACATGGCCATATAGTCTGAAAAATCTACAACAACCTACTGATTCTGGTCATGAAAGCCTCCGACAATACATACTATTAAAGTAGTTCATCCACAACTATGGGTATATGCTTCTGCCATTACTTGACTTGCAACGAGAGCAATGGGCTGGAAGGTGCTAAGGAACCTCTTTGTCTGCCTTACAGTTCAAAACAAACCCTGCTTCTTTGCTTCCTGTACTTGAGGCACACTCGCTTTGGTATCCAGGTGCAAGAAAAGACAGTGGTACCATTATTATTTTTAATTTAACAATCATAAAGCAGAAGGCCCTTGGTTGGGTTTTATGTACCTTAGCTTAATAAAACGACATGGGACTCTGAAGGACCAGCTCAATAGACATTTATCAAAAGCGTAAATTGAGTAGAATAAAGGCACTTTGTCTGAAATCTATGATGTCAATGCATTGCTTTGGAGAGAGGCTGTATGGGGGAAGGAGGATTCTTTACATGTAAATGGTGAAAGCTTTTCAATTCTCAGCTTCTCCAGATAGGACGTGAATACCTGGCTAATTGCTGCCAATCAGTGTTCAATAGCACGGGGGAATCTTTTCCCCTCTTGATGTTGATGAACTGTTACTGCTATTGTGTATCACATTAGGCAGGATAGGTGGGACTGACAAGAATTGGGTGGTTCTCCAATTATGATGTTGACAGTACAGTAAAAACTCCATCTATGATAGAAACCTAGGCTTTATGTGGATAAATGAAAATGTGAACAACAGCAAACCCTAGTATTTTTAATAGGACTTGTTCCCATTCTACCACAAAGAATAAGTAAAAGTGAATAAGTGAAACCATGGATAAGTGAAACGGGGTATATTGGTTCTGCAAATATGGAGGTCGCACTGTGCAGTACTAAATGCTTAAGAGCCTGTCTCACTATAAGGCAGGATTTTTTTTTTGTCAAAAAGAAGAAGAAAAACAAATGAAGAGCCCCGAGGTAACACAGAACCACAACGACTGAAGACAAGTTGTTAGAAGCATCTAACTAAGGTCCCAGGGAGTTTCTGCTAACTTGAGTAGACAACAGTGAGGCAAATGAACAAGCAGACTTTGCTGTGAATAACATAGTAGGCTTGCTCCCAGATAAATGCACCAAGGCTGTAACTACACAGTAGTGTAGTTACGGTTTGACACCATTGTAGCTGCCATGGTTCAAATCTATGTAACTCTGGGAGTTGTAGTTTAGCCAGGTACTGACTCTTTGGCAAAATGGGTGCATTGCTGAATTGGCATTTTCATTTCGCATTCGGAAAAAACCCTGGTTCTTTTCTACCATTGATGGCAACTGGCAACTTACGAGGCTCCCCTTTCTCCTGGGAGCCTTTCCTTTCTTCTCTTCAAGGGAGCCTGGGTTTCAGCAACGGGATTAAGAAAGCACCCTATCCAGCCCATTACGGAAGGGACTTCCCACAGGCCCCCCTTCCATATCCTTCATTAAGACCTGGATTTTAAAACGCACCAGAGTTACCACGATTTCTGGATCCTTTCCCTTTGTAGAAGAGGAGATTGGATTTAATGCTTCTTAAAGCTCTTTGTTGGGTTCAGCCTGAGTTTGAACTTGAACCTGATTCTCTGTTTGTTCCTCCTGATGCTAATGAAAGTATATTTACTGATGCTAGTGGAAATGTACCTTTTGATGCCAATGCTCCTGAAATTAGTGAGGAAGAAACTGCTGTAGGTTTGGAAAATGCCAATGTTCCTGAAATTAGTGAGGAAGGAACTTCTGTAGATTTGGAAAATGAAAGTACCAGTGTTCATGAGAATGTTTCAGAGGGAGACCTTGAACTTTCCCTCCCTTCTGCACCTGTTAACTGTAATGACAACAGAAGGGGCCAAATTTGGGAAGACAGAAGTAAATCACTCAGTTTGCGTCGATCCTCCCGAATTCAAGAATTAAAAACATTGGCTTCAAAACAGAAGGGCGGTTCACGGAACCCATTCTTGAGTTTTAATTGCAATATGCCGAGCTGATTGTCTCAGTTCAGGCATCGTTTCAGAATTGATGAAGACCTTGGCAGTTCTCCCGGTTCCCTGGCCATAGTTTGGGAAGATTTCTAGGATATCAAGTACGGTTAGTGGATTGCTAACAGATTCCAGTATTTCCCAGTGAGGCTTTTGGTTTTGCTTTGTCCATTTAAATTCATGTTTGCTGATTTTGCTGTGGCTTTTGACTTGCATTTTTCCTTTATTTTGTAACCATTTTTCTTCAATAAAAAAGGATTGTTTTTCACAGCCAAGTGTGGTGGATAGTTATCTTAGGGCCTCGTTCCCTGCTTTGGATTGCAACACTCTTCTACTCTAGAGGAGAGGTAGGTGTAAGTGCTTTCTCTTCCAGGCCAGCACCGGCAGCTTTCCAAGGCATTTTAAGGAGGCCCAAGGAAAGAAGAGTGGTGACCCGGAGCTCAGTGGAGCTATCTTATCTGGACTACCTTAAAAATCCCCTCTCTTTCCTGCAATTTCTACTTGGGTTTTGCTTCCAGTGTTTCTGCTTTCTACTCTAGAGGAGCGGGTCAGCTTCTCTTTTTGTTTTCTGGGATTACTATTATTAATTATTATTAATAATTATCTTTTAGAAGTATTTTATGAAGGAGAGGAAGGGAAGGAGAAAAAGAAGGTTAAAGGGTGAAAATCCCCCAAATTCATCCCTTTTGCAGTGTAACTAACTTTTTAGTTACCCTTTCAAGATTCCTTCCTTTCTTCAGTATTACCTTTTCCAATAAATTAATAAAGAAGATGGAGATTCTTCATAATGACTTGCAGCATACCAGAAAATAAAGAATGATTGGGGGGGAAAGAGCTTGAAAAATGCTTTGTGGAAAATACAAGCTAAATATGAATAAAGAATCAAATTGAATACATGGTAGTCAGATAATGTCAACATATTTTGTAATGTTCTTCCACCTTTTCAGTCACCTCCTTCTGTAATCAATGAATGCACATCATGAATTTCAAGCTGAGTGCCTTTTCTCCCAACTATTCTGACTGTAGTCTTTTTACAGTTGAGTATTGAACCACTCCTTCACCAAGCAACGTCTTTGATTAATTCTGAGAACATGAAAGCCACTGAAGGACCTTCTGTTTTTATGATCAACAAATACTTCAAAATTTGTATAGTTTCACTATTGCTATAGTTCTCAACATTGTCGCGAAGATATATAGTTAGGACAAAATTTGCAATCACAGAAAATTTGGAAGTAGCAGGAACAAATGTCTTTGTTATTTTTGAAGTAATTTTGTCATAGACTCAGACGTTTGCCTTGTTCTTGACTATGGTACATCATGATACATCCAAAATCATAGCACTAGTGTGATAACTTTTAACAAAATGAGAACTTTGGTACACAGTACAAAATCACAAAGTGTTGGAAAATATTAATCCCCTTGAATATTGTGAAACTACCATTGTCTGGGAATGTTGCTTTTTGAACAAGAACTTCCAAATGCCCATAGGGAGGTTTGCAGAGATATAACTTCAAAAATTAACATTTCCAAAATCTATAAAGTCTTACTAATACAATAAATGCATTTTAAAAATACCTAAAACAGTTGACTATAGTGACAGTTTGAAGGCAGAATTTTACCACAGTTCACTAAGCAAATGACTTTGACCAAAACAAATAATAAAATGTGAAATGTGACTTCTTCCATTTATGAAGACATTCATAGAATTTGATGGCCGTCTTACACATTTTATTCTATACTAATTAAAATTCCTGGAACCTCCTGGATTAGAAATCACGCCCTACCTCAGTGGTTCTCAACCTGGGATCCCCAGATGTTTTTGGCCTATAACTCCCAGAAATCCCAGTCAGTTTACCAGCTGTTAGGATTTCTGGGAGTTGAAGGCCAAAAACATCTGGGGACCCCAGGTTGAGAACCCCTGCGCCTACAAAGATTCTCTCTTTGTCCCCTCCCCAAATTAATTTAGACATTCAGAAGACTCCGAGCAAGATATATGATTTTCTTTTTTTTCTTTTTTAAACCTTTTCCACTCCATCTGGTGCTGCTGGAGGACCCGGAAAGGCCCGGCAGCAACTGTACCCCAAACTATATCAAAACTGAGCCCTTTAATAAATGTCCACAATTGTATTTTCAAATTTCTATGTAATTTGTATCCATTGTGTAATGTATTAATTACTAAGTGTATATCAAATGTACTGCGAAGGTGTCAAGTCCCCCAATATCCCCTATTAGCATAATCTCCTGGGAACAGAGATCAGATCACTGAACCATCAGAAAACTACCCTCCAGTGGTCTCTCAGACTTCATAAAATAATCCGTTTTGTAAATATGTGAAAGGTCCTTTTACTGTCACTGCTGCTCCTAGTTGCCCATGAAGCTTCTTCCTTGAGCTCCTTGGCTGTTGCATGCATCTGCTGATGTCCATGAACCAACAAGAAGGACAGGAGGCCCACTAATCGTATTAAAAGCCAAGATGTGGTATGATTAGAATTCAAGTAAAAATGGATCAACCAGACAATATGGTGACTCTGCCTTTCAGTTTTTTCCTTTTTTCACTAGTTTTTTCTCCTCTTCCATCTACTCTGCTATTTATTAAAACTTTCCCACTATTCACTGTCCGTCCCCAACATATCAGGTAGCACTATTTAACTCTAGTTCTTTCATGCAGCTTCAATTGGCTTCTCACAAAAGTGTACATATATAGATAATACCTTTATGGTGGGCACACAGCCTAATGGATACAGGGGTTGAATAAATAGTCAATAAAAGAGTCATATGTCTCTACATATAGATACTCAGAACTTTATTGTGTGAGGCAAGCAAACCAGTATTAAAGCAGGATGATTCCCATCACATGACACCATGCACATCCCACTGCTGATCTTCCTCCTTCCCACAATTAACTTGTTCCATACTTCTGCCAATTCCACAATGTTCCCATCACCTATTCTGTGTAATGGGGTCATTCCACTTCTATGTTGGCATTCCAACACTGAATGACATCGGGTGTAGTATTATCCTCCATTCCCAGTCTCTCTCGCTCCTCTCGCTCTTCTAAAGCCATATAAATAAGGTATCATCATCATCATCATCATCATCATCATCATCATCATCATCATCTATTTGAAGTACTATTTGGCTTTTTAAAAAAATCACCATACCTGGAATTGTGAATTTGCTTTAGAAATATTATTTTAAAAAATATGGAGCAGCAGTATTGCTGGAGGACAGAGTTACAAAGCTATGCAGAAGGAAAAGTGCAGGACCATGGATCAGCAAATTGGCCCCATTGGGACAGTGGAGAGATGTGTGATGACAAGGATGCTCAAGCCAATATGTAGTATGTGTGTTGTTTGCATAACTGTCCAGTAGTAGTGGCTTTATGTGGTAAAGTCCTCACTACTTACATTCAAACCTATGAGATCATCCAGCATATTTTTGAAGTCAAAGGCCAGTATACAGTCATCTGTCTGCCAACTTGTCATGGGACTGAAAGCCAAAACCAAGGTCACAACAAAATCTGTTATAGAACTCCAGTATGCTGTTGATAATGTAGTCTGTGTGCATTTAGAAGAAGACCTACAAGCCACTCTAAACACCTTTGCTGAAGCATATGAGAAGCTCAGTCTCTCACTGAACATTGAGAAAACCGAAGTGCTCTTCCAGCAGTCACCTGCCAATACCTCTTCAATGCCAGAAATACAGCTTAATGGTGTAACATTAGAAAATGTTGACCATTTCCACTACCTTGGCAGCCACCTCTCCACAAAAGACAACATTGACACCAAAATACAACACCACCTGAACTCTGCAAGTGCAGCTTTCTGAATGAAGCAGAGACTGTTTGAGGATTGGGACATCCGTAGAGATACCAAGGTGTTTGTTTATAAAGCCATTGTCATCCCAACCCAGCTATCCGCTTTTGAAACATGGACTGTCTACTGATGTCATGTTCAACTCCTGGATCGATTCCATCAGTGTTGCCTCTGAAAAAGCCTGCAAATCTCTTGGGAAGACAGGCTGACAAATGTCAGCATGCTGGAAGAAGCAAAGACCACTAGCATTGGAGTGATGCTCCTACACCATCAACTCCGCTGGACAGAATGCCCGATCACTGTCTCCCATCACAGTTACTATACTCCCAACTCAAGAATGGAAAACATAATGTTGGTGGACAGGAAAAGAAATTTAAAGATGAGCTTAGAGCCAACCTTAAGAACTGTGTTATAGACACTGGGAACTGGGAAGTCCTGGCCCTTCAGCGCTCTAGCTGGAGGTCAACTGTGACCAGCAGTGCTGCAGAATTCAAAGAGGCACAAATGGAGGCAAAAGGGAGAAACGTGCCAAGAGGAAGACGCGTCAAGCCAACCCTGACCAGGATCGTCTTCCACCTGGAAATCGATGTCCTCACTGTTGAAGAACATGCAGATCAAGAATAGGTCTCCACAGCCACCTACAGACCCACCACCAAGACACTACCCTTGGGGGGCCATCATCCTTGGGCTACTTAAGTAAAGTAAAAGTAAAGTATACAGTGATGCTCTTCCACTAGCAAAAATAATGTTGCATTGATGTGTGGACATCAAGACCTATCAATGAAGCTTTCATAACTGACTTACCAAGTTCTGCTTTAGTTAGGACTAACAATGGGATTGAGGCCCACATTTGGACTCATTAGGTCCAAGAGGAGCAATTCAACTCTCAATGAAAGCTTCTGAACTATATGCATGAAAAGAAATGTAACACAATTTTCACATTTGGTTGGACAACAAGTGGAAGGACAATTTGTGCTAATGTTAGGGAAAACAAGACGAAATGTGCCACTGCATGTTCAACATAAAAAAATCTCCGTTCTATTAGCACACTGTTTTTCTTCATTGTTATGTTAGATTTAGGTCACCGAGATATTCAAGAGTGGTGAACAGGCTAATAAAAAAACTGCTTTAAGTAATCACGCATTTTCAATAATAGGTTAGTCCCTCTACAACAAGCCTGTGTATATCTGACTAAACTTTGAAGGTAAGTCGATCACCTCTCTGTGACTTTACTCACAAATTGTGTTTGCTTATTTCACAGTCCTCCCTTGTCCATCCCCAAATGAATTTGTATTATAAAGAAACAAAGAAGAAGTAGATCACTTATGGCGAAAGTGAGCCCCTTTCTACATTTTTTAAAAAGGAACCCCTTTCTGGACATCGTAATAGGAATGGTTCCAGGTCTCGTGTCATAAATTTGAGTGTGTAGAAAGAAGACTTATTGGTGAATTTAGCAGTATTTTTCGTTGAAGTGGCAGTTGCTAACCATTACACCAGTATTTATTTGATTCTTAAAGAGCACAAAAGCATGGACTACAAATAAAGAAGATGGAGTAATAGCTTTTGACTGGGCCACTAGCTTTAAACTTGAAATGAAGTGTCCAGTTTTGAGTTACTGTGTCCAAATGCCATTTGTACAGTTTGAAAAGTGGGAGCATTTTTCCAGCTTGTCAGTGTTAGCTGTAGTTCATTCCCATGAATGATATCGCTGAAGGAGCCTGTCGCGCTGCTATAAGTACTTCACTCATGACTGGAATGTATTAAATGTATTAATCTGTGCCTTTGAGTGTAATTTAGGGAAGCCCTACGTTTGACACATTCTTGTACATCCTTGTTTTATGGCCCTATCCTGCAGGTAACCATGTCTCAAAAGCAAAGTGACTGAATGAAGTTAAAATTGTGTGTCACAAACTATCATATGCACTTGTGTTGCTTATTTCACTGTCAGAATTATAGATATTAGATTAAATATGTCCACGGCTCTATTTTATACCACCGTTGCCAATATTAAGATCCATCGGGAAGCCCATTTTTCTAATGTTTCTTTCACCTTTGGAACTTAAATAGAACGGTGCATATAAAGCTTACACACATACAAACACGCACAGCACTACAACGTGAATAATCAAAGAGCACCACAAACAGGAAATACATTCTCAGCCATAATACCCAAAGATAAAACATGAGACTAAGCTCTGTTGCCAAATATTTGTCAAACCTATTTTAAGCCGCCTGAATAAAAAATGTAATCTTTTCTGTAGCAAGGTTGGCTCTTGTGTCAACCTACTGAACTCATAAAGCATTTATAGCCACCTTTTAACCATTATCTCTCATAAATCTGAACTCGACTTCCTCCAGAAATGTATGATTTTGAAATTAATGTGACTTTTACTACAATTCCTAAGCTGCTACATAGATCTATTTTGTCAGCATATATTTTTGCTTGTAATTAAGTAGTAGGGGTATTGTCACTATTCTGGAGAATGGGTGTAGGGTTTCTTCCACACAACTGAATAAAATCCCACATTATCTGCTTTGAACTGGAATATATGGCAGTGTGGACTCAGATAATCCAGTTTGTAGCAGATATTGTGGCTTATCTGCCATGATTTCTGGGTTATATGGCTGTGTGGTTCATTTTATTTTGCTACTTTATGTATTTTATTCTGATGTAATTTTTGTTGTCTATATTTTGTATTTTATTTTGCTGTATTGTATCTTTGGCCTTGGCCTCATGTTAGCCACCCTGAGTTCCCCTTGGGAAGATGGTGGTGGGGTATAAATAAAGTTTATTATTATTATGTGTGGAAGGGCCCTTGGTGTAAGAGAATGGAAATAAAAGACTGCATACCACTTACTGCTGAGTAATACTATTGAGGGTTATAGCAGGGGTCCTCAAACTTTTTAAACAGAGGGCAAGTTCAAAGTCCCTCAAACTGTTGGAGGGCCAGATTATAATTTGAAAAAACATGAATTCCTATGCACACTACACATATCTTATTTGTAGTGCAAAAAGCACTTTAAAACAATACAATAATTAAAGTGAAGAACAATTTTAACAAATATAAACTTATTAATATTTTAATGGGAAGTGTGGACCCGCTTTTGGCTGATGAGATAGGATTGTGATTGTTGTTGTTGTGTGCTTTCAAGTAGTTTCAGACATAGGTTGACCCTGAGTGAGGGCCGGGTAAATGACCTTGGAGGGCCGTATCCGGACCCCGGGCCTTTGTTTGAGGACCCCTGGATTATAGGATTATATTAGATGCTATACTTACATTCCTCAATATAAGCATATGGTTGGATTGGAGGACCTCTAACTACAGACCTGTTCCTACTCCATGCTTCTGTTATAAAGATTGTTCCAGGAGCCCTTCCCAACAGCTCCAATATAGCACTATGATTCCATTGTAACTACTATAGTTGTGTCCTATGGCATTCTAGAGTTTGTAGTCTGGTGAAGCACTACAGCAGTGATTTTCCAACTTTGACCTTCCAGGTGTTTTGGACTTCAGCTTCCAGAATCCCTGATTATTAACCAAGCCAGCTGACATTTCTGGAAGTTGAAGTCAAAACATCTTGTCCACACCAGACATGTTAATAGCTCACCCGATTCTTAGCAATTGTTCACATCTGTTCAGTAATGAACGGGAAAAACTGCAAGATAATAATAACATTGCTCCAAAAAGTGGGCTGGGAGACTTTAGAGCAGGCCTAAACAACCTGTGGTCCTCCAGCTGTTTGAGACTCCAACTCCCGGAAGCCCTGTGCAGCTTGTCCAATGGTCAGGAATCCTAGGAGCTGAAGTCCAAAGCAGCAGGAAGGCCATAGGTTGTGCAGGCCTGCACTAGAGTCAGTCAAAGAAAGCAATTAAAAGCAGTAGTTTGTACTTGGCCTCTTCCAAGGTGATGACTAAGTACTGTATTTACATGACAAAAATGAGTAGACTGGGTGAAGGCTGGATTCTTTCCATACTGCCCAGCTGTGTGAACTGGGACACACAAAAGTAACTTTTCCATGCTTTAGGCATGTCATCAATTTTTCTCTGACTTGGAATGTAATACTTGCTTATGTTGAAATAACCTCCCTCCATGTGCAAAAGCTGGGGGATAAGTGTAACTAAATTTAGATTCAGAATATGAATATAGGAATAGACCTTGACCTATTTTACTCCAAAGCCTATTACAGTATATACTGGATGTATTCATGTAAAAATCTTACAATTTTAGTTTAAAATTGACACAAAAAACCTGGGCCCACTTATCTATGGGTCAATATAAATAATGTAGCTTAACTCTCAATTTCATTTCCGAGAGAGGCTGATACCGAATGAGAGACTCCCCCCTGGGCACACAGAAAACTGGGCGACTCGAAAGGTGCTAAACAGACTGCACTCTGGCACCATGAGATGCAGGGCCATCCTTAAGAAATGGAGTCACAAAGTGGAGTCCACAACAAGCAAGTGTGGAGAAGAGCAAACCACAGACCACCTATTACAATGCAGTCTTCTTATAGCAACACCAGAGGTACTCCAAGTGGTCAGCTACTGGTCAAAGGACATTTAGTATAATGCCAAGGTTTTTTAACTTTGAGCTTTTTAAACACATTACAAATGTACCCTCAGTTAGCTTCTGATACAATGAAATAACCTTAAATCTGGATTCTAGAGTTTAAAGTAAGCCCGCTATGCTCACTTTACTATTTTATTTTCATTTCCTGTGTTTGACTTTGTATTTGTTGTTTATTTTTACTGTATGTATTTGATTTTGATTTGTTGTAACTGTTGAGCTTGGCATCATGTTAGCCACCCTGAGTCCCCTCTGGGGAGATGGTGTCAGGGTATAAATAAAGTTATTATTATTATTATTATTATTATTATTATTATTATTATTATTGTGAAGGCACAGCAGGTTAAACTGCGTGATGGGGTGAGCTCCTGTTGTTAGCCCCAGCTTCTGCCAACCTAGCAGTTCAAAAACATGCAAATGTGAGTAAATCAATAGGTACCGCTTTGGCAGAAAGGTAACGGCACTCCATACAGTCATCCTGGTTACCTGAATGCCCAGAGTTTTATTCGACTAGACTTAATGTCAAAGGGAAACCTTTACCTTTACTACCTTAACTCTTATCAAAAAAAGAAATATCCCCTACTCAGTGTACAGTGGCAAAAAGCAAGAACTAAGCCTGTCCCAGAAGAACCTAAAAGCACAAATCCCCCTGCATCTTCCAATGTTGTGCCACATCTAGCTGGGAAAATGGTGGTGGTGGCAACCAGGGACAACTGGCTCCCTGTGAAATGCTGGCACTTTCCCCTTTCCATAGAATGACCCTCAATATTACTACAGGTCATATGAAACCAATAAATATGGCATTTAATTTATATGTGAGGTTGATTTATACATGACCTCCTTTGAACCTGGGGGCCCTATTCAGCTGCAATGGTTATTATGTGGGGAAGGCCTTGTTTGGCACTCAAACGTTATCTCCTACCCTTAAAGAGCAGAAGAACCCACGTACACTGCAGTTCTTCTGCACTACCAGAAATGCTTCCACTGCAGAATTTTACTCTGAAGCCTTGACTCTCACAGCACCAGCGGTCATCCCTTGGCAGTGATGGAAGGGAAACAAATACTTTGCATGAGGCATTGTCCTAAAGTGTCTTTCTGTAAAACAAGCAACATCTATTATAGTCCTAACTGAAAATTAATGGGAAGTTTGGTAGAGAAAACAACTGTTTGAAAAATGCAGTGCTGAGTGTATCAAACTTTCACAAGACTATGATGCACACAAGGTCAGCTCTCACTAGCTATAGCTAAATGGAGTATGTGTTTCCCATAAAGGGCAATATTTAGACAAACGAATTGTTAGAAGTGGAGAAATGTATAACCATGCTACAATACCTTTAGAAGAAGCCATACGGGGAACCATTTGTGAGAGCTGTGTGGTGTATTATTTCTTTATCTTGTCAGCTTCCTTTACATAGGACTGCTATCCTCAGGCTTGACTTGATCATTGTTGTTCCTCTCTCCATCAGGTAGCAGTAGCAGCAGACTTGGACTTTATAACACAGAGTTGGCAAACAAGCATATTGCATGATGTTGTGAAATAATAATAAAGTATGGATTGTCAATGTCACAATCCCAGATGACAGCAGGATTGCAGAGAAACAACTGTAAAAGCTAACACAATATGACGATTTAAAAATCGAACTGCAAAGACTCTGGCACAAACCAGTAAAGGTGGTCCCAGTGGTGATTGACACACTGGGTGCAGTGCTTTAAGACCTTGGCCTGCACTTAAACACAATTGGCGCTGACAAAATTACCATCTGCCAGCTGCAGAAGGCCACCTTACTGGGATCTGCACGCATTATCCGCCGATACCTCACACAGTCCTAGACACTTGGGAAGCCAATATCTGTTGGTGTTTCAGTGGCCTTGGAGTAGCAAATTCTTTGCATATTGTCATTCAGGCTTTAAAAGAGTTGCCAGTGGCTTTAAAAGACTTTAAAAGAGCTGAATGCTCAGTGCAGGACCTTGGATAGCTCCTTCACACTAAAATGGAGCATATTTTCCCGTCACATCAGATTCCTAAAGGAGGCCTCCATGGAGCAAGAAGAGGTGAACCCAAATAACAGATTCCAGTCAAACATAGGAATTTGGCAGCCTTGTCCTGGAAGCAGATCCTGGAGAATCACATACAGGCTTAGGAGGGTGATCCATTTCCATCTTTGGAGTGTCATAGATTACTCATAAATCAGGAGAAACAAAAGCACAGACAAGGACATGGTCTGCCTTAAAAGAGAGAGGCTGGGATAATTAGGTCAACTGTGCTAAGTTTCATCTGGCAGTAAATTAGTAGTTTCTGTGCAACAAAATAGTATCTCTGTAACACGTTTGGCACTGTTCTCTAGTTGGGGGACTTTTGGCTTGTCCTTGACTCTTCTCTTTGATAACTCCCTGACTTGCATTCAACCCTGTTTGAACTGCTTTTCTTAATCAAATCCTGGAGTGCTTCAGCCCTGTTTCTGCTCTTATGACAAGGAAATACCCTGCTTTAAAAGAGATAGGCTGGAATATCTCCATGTATGACCTTGAACTGCCTTGGTTTCTTTATTGTTTGTTTTCTTGAACTGGAAATGTGGAAACAGAGCATCACCACTCAACCAGCATGGAAGACTAGACTTCTATGTCAATTGGTTGCAATGAATGTTGCAAAAATTATTTTCCTTGTAGAAGAATCAAATATCATTGCCATTCTGTTACCCCAGGTTTGTCCTTGTACAAATTCATGTGCCTTAGCAAGGAGAAAGAATCAATGTCTTATGCAAGTAAATCACTTTCCTTTTCAGTAGGTTTTCACTTTTGCTCAAGACCTCATCTCTGGTTGGTGCTGTTTCTTTATATATATTCTTTATGCATTCAAAGGTGGGAATGTATGCCGTGCCCATAGGTCAGGGCTGTTGTCTCCCATATTTTGTTGGACTACAATGCATGTCAATATCTTTCAGAACAGATGATAAGTGCTGGGATTTGTAGTTTCTTCTTCAGAGTGCTTGTAGGCAGAAGATAAAATAAATGGCAGGAAAACAAATGAGAATGATATATTGAAGATATTGCAATTTAGATCCAGTCATGACTCATGAACCTAGAGAAGAATTAACCCCCAAACAGTAGGGCAAGGGAGGCATCCTATGCTCAACTCATGTCAAGATCAAGTCTGGATCTCATGTCAATTTCTATGGTTGAACTTAAGAAATGGTATAATAAAAAGCATCACCTGAAGACATTCAGTACAGTAGAGTCTCACTTATCCAACGTACATGGGCCATCAGAACGTTGGATAAGTGAAAATATTGGACAATAAGGAGGGATTAAGGAAAAATGTATTAAGTGTCAAATTACGTTATAATTTTACTAATTAAGCAGCAAAACATAATGTTTTACATCAAATCAATAGAAAAAGCAGTTCAATATAAGCTAGCATTATGTAGTAATTACTGTATTTACAAATTTAGCACCAAAACATTGCAATGTATTGAAACAGCTGTGGATCCAGGTGGGAGGCAGACTACATTGGATAATTCAGAATGTTGGATGAGCAAATATTGGATAAGCAAGATTCTACTGTATCTCCAAGGATATTATTGCTGCCACTTTTCAAACTACCCCTACACTTTTCCTGCAGTGCACTATACAGTAGAGGATCGCTTATCCGCCATAAATGGGCCGGCAGAACGTTGAATAAGTGAAAATGTTGAATAATAAGGAGGGATTAAGGAAAAGTGTATTAAACATCAAATTATGTTATGATTTTAAAATTAAAAACCAAAACATCATGTTTTACAACAAATTGACAGAAAAAGCAGTTCAATACAGAGCAATGTTATGTAGTAATTACTGTATTTACAAATTTAGCACCAAAACATTGCAATGTATTGAAACAGTTGTGGATCCGAGTGGGAGGCAGACTGTGTTGGCTAATACAGAATGTTGGATGAGCCAAGGTTGGATAAGAGAGACTCTACTGTATCTTCAAGAGTACTATTACTGCTACTTTTCAAACTACCCCAATACTTTTCCTGCAGTGCACTATAAAGAAGAGTCTTGCTTATCCAATATAAACAGGCCGGCAGAATGTTGGATAAGGAAAAATGTTGGATCATACAGAGGAATTATGGGAAAGCCTATTAAACATCAAATTATGTTATGATTTTACAAATCAAGCACCAAAATATCATGTTTTACAACAAATCAATTGAAAAAAGCAGTTCAATACACAGTAATGTTATATAGTAATTACTGTATTTATGAATTTAGCACCAAAACAGACAAGGGTCTTTTTTGATCCCACCCTGGACATTACTCCGGGTGGGAGGCAGTCTGCATTGGATAATACAGAACGTTGGATGAGAGAAGGTTGGATAAGCGAGACTCTACTATATTTTTCTTTCTTGTTATTGACTTCTATGCCTTTCCTTGTACACACTTCAAAATAAGTATCTCTAACAATACACTCTGTGTGTGTGTTCCTAAGTCCTGCAGGGCTGATGAGCCTTCAATAGGACGCCAGGCAATTCATAAACGTAGAGAGCTGCAACGCTCCACCTGCAGGCATCGTTAGCTGGCAATGATGGGAATGATAGAAGTGATGGGAACAGTGACTGAACTCTGACCTTATCGATCGGAGCCACCTCTAACCAGCTGAGTTGCTCCAGCCCAGTCAGCTGAAAAGGAATTTAAAGGGTAGTCATCTTCCCTGTTCGACTTGCCTGTCATTAATAATGTTTTCATCCATGACAGTGATAAACACATGGTACTTGAGGAGAGTTTATTAAGGTCAATCTATAAATAAAAATTAAAATTTTAAAAAATGGGTTTACACAGATGAACAGATGGATGAATAAAGTGATTGGGAAAACAATAAATATGAAAATGGACAGATGGATAAAGTATATGGCAGGGATCATTCCGGAGGGGGAAGTGCACCAGCTCCCATGCCTCAAATAACTGGCAGCATCATAGAATACCTTTCTGTCCCTTAAAAAAAGGAAAGAGATTTAATGAAGCTGATTCAGAACTTATAGGCTTCGTGGCTCTATAGGCGGACTAATATTTTGTCATTTAATGCCTATTCTCTGATCTGGTAAAAAGGATTGCAGCCATTTTTCTGTGTCAGGGATATAACTGAGTGCTACTAAAATTTAAATGTCTCATCTGTCCTTGAATTAAATACTAAAGGCCTTAAAATCTGTGAAGTTTACTTCATATAAGATGCTATCAAATCTACTGTCTCCTTCCATTTCAGCGCATCAGAAATGGAAGCACCAAAACATCATGTTTTACAACAAATCGGCAGCTGCAGTGGTTTGAATGTTCGAATCCAGTTTTGAATCCCCATTCAACCATGGAAATCTACTGACTGGCTTTGGATAAGTCATGTTCTCTCAATGTAAGAAGAAGGCAATGGTAAATACTGCCAAATAATAAACTCTTCCAAGAAGCCCTTATGAAACGGTGACCATAAGCTGGAGTTGACTTGAAGGCATATATGAATTGACTCACTCAGTAATCAGCATGGAGACTGCACTCCAGAAATAAGAAGAATGGAAATTGGAAGGGTAGTTATGAAGGAACTAGACAAGATCCTCAAGTATAAAGATATATCCTTCAATACCAAAGTATGGCCAGTCCATGCCATTGTATTTCCAGTGTCTATTTGTGGTTAAGAAAGCTGACAGGAAGAAAATAAACTCATTTGAAATCCACAGAAAGTTCTATGGATATGGTGGACTGCTAAAAATGACAAATAAATGGGTCATGAAACAAATAAAACTTGGACTAACTATAGAAGCTGAGAAAGTATGAATGAGCCATATTTTGGCCATATCAGGAGAAAACATGCCTCACTAGGAGCCTCTGGTGGCACAATGGGTTAAACCCATGTCAGCGGTTTGAATCCAGGAAGAGCGGAATGAGCTCCCTCTATCAGCTCCAGCTTCCCATGCGGGGACATGAGAGAAGCCTCTGATAAGATGGTAAAACATCAAACATACGGGTGTCCCCTTGGAAACATCCTTGCAGACTGCCAATTCTCTTACATCAGTAGTGACTTGCAGTTTCTCAAGTCGCTCTTGACACACAAAAAATGACGCAGTAGAAAATACAGCAATGCTTGGTAAAGTAGACAACAGTAGGAAAAGAAGAAGGCAGCATCACAGGCGGATAGACTCAATGAATGAAGCCATGTCTCTACGTTTGCAGGACCTGAGCAGGGCTATTGATGATAGGGTTAACATGGAAGGGCTTATATAGAGTTTGCTATAAGTTGAAGTTGGCTTGATACGGGTTGGCTTGAAACGGTTCCGGCCCAAGATACCTAACTGACCGCCTCTTGGCCTATGAGCCCACGAGGACTTTGAGATCTTCCGGGGAGGCCCTGCTCTCGATCCCGCCTGCGTCACAGGCACGGCTGGCGGGGATGAGAGATAGAGCCTTCTCGGTGGTGGCTCCTCGGCTGTGGAACACCCTTCCCATGGACATCAGGCTAGCTCCCTCCTTGTTGATATTCCGCAGGAAGCTAAAGACCTGGCTGTTTAAGAAGGCATTTGAATAAGAAGTGCAAGGACTGGCAATTTGACCATAGGATTGGAACAACGGAAATGATATCGGATTGTGGGTTTGACGATGAGACGACTCAGAATTGGCTTTTGTAGTAATGTTGATGTTTTGATGAGTTGTTTTTTGATAATGATGAATTGTGGATTTTTATACTATGTCTTGTATTTTGCACCTGTTTTTCTATGTTGTACACCGCAATGAGTCGCCCTTGGGCTGAGAATTGCGGTATATAAGCGTAGTAAATAAATAAATAAATAAATTGATGGCAGTAAACGCATCATCATCATCATCATCATCACCTCTCTATCTCTCTCCATGAAATTCTTGAACTTGTAACTGAAACATTTGCAAGTTGTGAGAACTTTACATGCTTCATTCAAGTTGACAAACCACCAATATCAGAACCAAGAGATATTGAACTATATAGATTTGGAAGCACTAAGAACAGATAGGTTGCTCAAAAACCAATGTCATTGATTTAAGCCAGTAACATTTTAAACTGTATTTGACAAGTTATTTCCAGAGCTTAGAAAGTTAGGTTTAACAGTTAATTCAAGTGGGGAAATTAATTTGTTCTTGTTGATTTTGGAAGTGGTGGGAAATAATTAATTGCATTATCATTAGCTAATTGCAGAGCTCAATAATTAGTTTTTAAAGAAATAATGGGATGTATATATAGGACATAGGTATGTTTCTCCCATCTGACACATTTTGTTATTGGCTCCTTTAAAAGTGCTCTTTTTATAGTTTACACTGCCTTCCCCAAGTGGAATTTATAAATTGTAGTTATTTCCATATGCAAATATCTGTTTGTGGATCAATGACAATGAAGACTGTGTGCTATGAGACTTGTTTAAAAAAACTTATCATATATAGAAGTCAGATGAAACAAAATAGAATTACTGCCATAACATATGTTTTACTCACCTATGTGCCTTAATAATAATAATAATAATAATAATAATAATAATAATAATAATACACTTTATTTATACTCCGCTCTAGCTCCCCAAGGGGACTCAGAGCAGATTACAGTATACACATATATAGGCAAATATTCAATGCCTTTTTAATACAGTGAACAATGATATACAATACACAAAAGCAAAGGTTTCCCTTTTCATCTCCTGCATCTGGAGGCGGTGCTCAACTCTGTCCATGGGAAGGTGCTCTTGTTGTATTTTCCATGCTGAGGAGCCTGTTGTCCGTAGAACCTCCTGGTCATTTTTTCCTGGCATGGCTGCAGGCCACCAAGGCGGTACCTATTGATCTACTCACATTACATGTTTTTGAACTGCTAGGTAAGCAGAAGCTAAGGCTGACAGCAGAAGCTCACCCCAACGCATGGCTTCAAACTGCCAACCTTCCGATCAGCAACTTTTTCTGCAGCTAGCAGTTTGCATGTAGTGTGATCTGTTTTGAGATTGTCATTGAAAGGTGATCCTGAAATTCATTTGCAATGTACCTATCTGAGGAAATCCTAGTGTCTGAGGGGAAAACAGAAAGATCTATACCTTTGAACCAACAGTTACAAAATTTGATGGCTGATGAGATTATCACTGATGTGCTTGTCTTTATCATCACCACCACCACCATCATTACCATGAACACAACCTCAACAATGCAGATGGTCACTTTACTATCTTGCTATTAATCTCCGCAACAACCCTATAAAATAGATTTTCTGAGAGCAGCGTTGGTCAAAGGTCACATGGTCAATTCTACATCCAAGCAGAAATTGTTCCTTGGTTCCTAGTCAAGCACTTTTAACGAAACACCAAAATGAAGAGTAGGTATTTATTATAAACATGATACCATGTTTCAGACCAAGTGTTAGAAAATATGCCATTATTACCTCGCTAATTTTACATTAGTACTATATTAATAAATAATATGCATACTTGGTGTGAGAGCCAGGGATTTGGCTATCCTATCTGCTTGGTCTGATCTTACCACTCTCCTTAAGCTAGTCCACTACCACCATGTCTCATGGAGAATGCTTTTCTGTCATCATGGTTGAAATAAGGATGGATTTCCAACCTAGTTGAAATAAGGATGGATTTCCAACCTATTAGTTTTCCGTTCATAACATTTGTAGGGACATGATCTTGCCTTTGAGTTGACCATCCTGAGACTGTTCCTCAATCTTCATACTATGTGTACTTCTTGCAAGATCATACATACTGGTAAGTCGCTTTGAAGCATGTAGAATCTATATCCCTCATGTAAAATTTCCCCATAGATGGTGATTAAGAATGCCTGACTGGGGAAAAGGATATATGTGTGAATCCAAGAATTAATAATGATGATGATGTCGATTATTATTATTATTATTATTATTATTATTATTATTATTATTATTATGGTTGTGCATAGATGGCATCATACCCTCCCATTGTTCCAATTTGAAAGGGACAGTCCTTATTAATCTTTGGTTGTCCCAATTCTTCACTACTTTTAAAATTCATTTTTGCCCTTTGTCTTCAGCTTACTACAAACTGAATGCAAAGTACCAAAATAATTTATTACTCAGGGGTGAGAGGAGGGACAGACTTTTCTTCTTTCCAGGAAGGCCAAGTACAAACTTGTGCACCTTACAGATTTTAGAACTCGGTGAACGTTGGCCACTAGATTGGCTTTTTAATTGTTATTGTATTAATTGAATGTTTTAATTATTGTGGTTATTGCTGTTATGTATTTTATCTGATGAATTGTTGGCATCTAATTGTGCCGGTTGTAAGCTGCCCTGAGTGCCCCCTAGGGGGTTGAGAAGGGTGGGGTAGAAGTGCCCGAAATAAATAAATAAATAAATTCTCCAAATGTGTGTTTTTCCCCTTGTTAGTATCTTTGCCATCATGACAACAATTTGGTCTTGTTTGGCCACTTGTGCCCAAGTTTTCATCTGTGAAATGTCAGAACACATGTGGTGTGCTTGCAGCACTGGGACTGAGGAACTCCCAGTCTATACTACTAGATCTACTTTAACAATGGAAGTGTTACCATCCAGGCTTTTCAGCACTTTCACGTGGTTGTACCACCATTTGGAGAATGGATACTTATTTGCATTACAACTCCAAGAATCTATTAGCCAGTAAGGCCACTTACCATAATAGTTAGGGGATTCAAGGAATCATAGACTCCAGAAGTAACTTTTTCCAGACTCTGAGGCTGTACGCACACAAGTATTTGTTCATGAACAGGTAGAAAACAGGAAATTACTTCAAGGTCACTTTCTGTTGTCAAAACAAATGCTCTGACTGTTCCAATTTGACAGGTGCAATCCTGATTAATACTCATTTGTTCCAATGTTTTCAGTTGCTTTAAAATGTCTCATTTTCCCTCTCCTTCTTCTACTCTTCTCCTTTGTCCTTAGCTTTCTCTTGTTATCATCAATTGAGTTCAAAGTGCAAAAGTAGTTGGTATTCAATTATCTGAGGCTGACTCTACATTGTAGCATAAATGTAGAGTCAGCCTCAGGATGTGTGGGCTGCCATGTCCTTTTGCCATGAGGACAGGGAAAATAAGGAGGGCCTAAGATAAGCACCCAAGGGGGCCGCATCTGGCCCATGGACCTTAGTTTCCCCATGCCTGCCCTACACTGTAGAAGTAATGCAGTTGGACACCACTTTAACTGACATGGCTCAATACTATCGGATCCTGGGAGTTGTAGTTTGGAGAGGCACCAGAAATCTTTGGCAGGATTCAATGGCATTGAGCCATGGATGTTAAAGTAATGGCCAACTGCATTACTTCTACAATGTAGATCAAGCATGGGGAAATTAAGGCCCAGGGGCCGAATGCAGCCCTCTGGCTGTTCATCTTAGGCCGTTCTCATTTTCCCTGTACTCTTGGCAGAAGGACATGGCATCCCACTACATCCTTATGCCAAAAAGATGGGGGAGAAGACACATAGCAGCTGAAAGCCATATGGAGTGCTTTCAGCCACTGTGTGTCTCAACCTCCTCCTGACATAAGGAAGGTGCAAGCGGCCCCATCCTTATGCTGGGAGGATGGCTCAAAGAAGGCATGCAGTGGCTGAGATCCCTCTGGAGCACTCTCAACCACCGTCTGCCTCACCTTCCTCCTGGTATAATGCCAAGAGGACAGCCTGAGGATCAGGGGAGGAGAATGGGGAGGGAGGTCTGGGGGAGGATCGGGGCAGTCACCGCATGTCTCACCTTCCTCCCAGCATAAGAATAGGGCAAGCAGCCCCGACCTTATGCTGGGAAGACATCCTGAGGATGACCTGGATCGTGCCCTGCCCCTCCTCTCCCAGGACCTCCCCCTCCCAGGTCTGCCCTACCCAGCTTGTGCCCAGCCCCACTCCTTCCTAGCCTGGTCCTCCCAATGTGACCCCAAGACAAAAAGATTTGTCCATGCTTGATGTAGATACATCCTTGGTGGGCAGAGAGGAGAAAGGGGGGCTAAAATTGACCTTCCCCAGTAGGATCCGGCAAAAGCAAACTGCTTCAGCCACTACTAGCTTGTAACTTCTTCCTCATTTGAAACTTTTGTCATCTTAATCATATCTGATCTTGATCAGCCACATGTGCCCAAGTTTTCATGTTTCCCAGTTTTGGTTTATGAAATGTTAGAAAGTCTGTGGTGGCCCAAAGAGAGAACAAATTCAGAAAATAAAAACAAATTGCTAAAGCCAAAAAAAAATTGTAAGAGAAAGAAAGGAAGAAACAAAAACATAGTGAAAATTCACTCATCATATATTGCGCCGAAATGATTTGAAAATATACAGCTTCTGTTTAATGTTTAAAGCAAAAGAAAGTGGGAAAGTAACTGAGCATGAGATAGCTTTCAATAAATAATCATGGAATAAATGGGTAAATACGCATGGGAGCACTGTAAATGCACGAGTAGTTTGGTGCCAATAAAATGTGAAAGATAAAAATAAAATACAATATAGCTACAAAAGTATTTGTATAAATCATACAAATGTCGAGGAAAGACAGAGAGCAAGCCTGCCTGGTCTGTACACATTCCAGATTAGGTAATGCAAAGAACATAACACCGGCAACAAAGAATGCATCAAGAAAGTGTGGAACAACCAGCACGACCGAACCGAAATGCTTCCAAAGGTGACATTTTACAAATTTTATGATTTTAACTGCATATGGGCAATGCACAGTTACCATATAATAAAACCGGGATCTGTGGTCATTTTAAGAGGGGACGTTGTCTGGATTTTCAATTCCTTTAACCATCCTCGGTAATTGAAATCATTGCTTCCTGAACCTGGTTTTCTTAGCACACTTCAACATACATACAGCCTGCCAATTGAATCATACATTTCAATGGCAGAAACCAATCTGTGCATAAAAAGAAGTGATCATGCGGACCAGCTTCTTCCATTGAAGTCAGTGGGGATAATTCAGGAAATATATTATAAGTATCCTATAACATTGGAAAAGCTGCTGGCTGTATGTGAGAGTTGGCTTGGCTGTTGCACCTGGAGTTCTTACTTACTAAGGAGATCCCTCGTTGTCTGAGTAAGACTGCCCTTCAAGTTTGGTGTACTGGCAGTGGGTCCATAGGTGTCTGTGGAGCCCTATTCTTGACCTGCATGTTCTCCCACAGTGAGGGCATCAGTTTCCAGGTGGAAGGTGGGGGTCCCAATCAGGGTTGGCTTCACATGCCTTCCTCTTGGCACATTTCTTTCTTTTGCCCTCTATTCATGGCTCTTCAAATTCTACAGCACTGCTGGTCACAGCTGACCTCCAGCTAGAGCACTCTAGGGCCAAGGCTTCCCAGTTCTCAGTGTCTATGTCACTGTTTTTAAGGTTGGCTTTGAGCCCATCTTCAAATCTCTTTTCCTGTCCTCCAACATTCTTTTTTTCATTCTTGAGTTCAGAGTAGAGGAACTGCTTTGGGAGACGGTGATTGGGCATTCAGACAATGTGGCCGGTCCAGCAGAGTTGATGGCAGAGGACCATCGCTGGTGGTCTTTGCTTCTTCCAGCACACTGACATTTGTCTGCCTGTCTTCCCAAGAGATTTGCAGGATTTATCAGAGGCAACAATGATGGAATAATTCCAGAAGTTGCATGTGATGCCTGTAGATAGTCCACATTTTGCAGGCATATAGCAGGGTTGGGAGGACAATAGCTTTATAAACAAGCACCTTGGGATCCCTACGGATGTCTGTAGGACATCCTTGACTTAGGACTAGACTTATTGGGGGCCCTTCCACACAGTCATATCCAGAATATCCAGGCAGATAATCCACAATATCTGCTTTGAACTGGGTTAAGGCAAGAAAACTAGTTTTAAGTTAAATAAGAGCTGTTCAATAGTAGAACAGACTCCC
>NW_026846588.1:77465546-77588719 GCF_025583915.1 Anolis sagrei ordinatus
AAGAACTGACCATGGAACAACAGACTGATTCAAGATTGGGAAAGGCGTACGGCAAGGTTGTATATTCTCACCCAACCTATTCAACTTATATGCAGAACATATCATGCCATGTGCAGAGCTTGGCGAATGGATAGCTGGGGTGAAAATTGCTGGAAGAAACATTAACAACCTTAGATATGCAGATGATACCACTTTGATGGGCAACGTCCTTGCTGACAGTCAATTCTCTCACACCAGAAGCAACTTGTAGTTTCTCAAGTTGCTCCTGACATGAAAAAAAAGAAAGAAAAACAAAAGCATCTAGTTCCTAACTATTTAGGAACAACAGTGGTTTAATTGGTTTGCTAAAATGAAGATTCTTAGGGGTAACCATTGGTTCTCTTCGGTTTGAAAATGTGCTATGGCCACTCCAATCCTGAGTGTTCCCTGTGATTCAGTTTTGCTACTGAAAATACATTCTAAGGCCCTATCCACACTGCCATATAAAATCCAGATTATCTGCTATGAACTGGATTATATGTCAGTGTAGACACATATAATCCAGTTCAAAGAAGATAATCTGGAGTTTCTGCTTTGATAATCTGGATTATATGGCAGTGTAGATACAACCTTGGACTCAGAACATGCTCAGAGGCACCATCTTTTGTGTAAGTCTTGAATTTGTGGAGTTTGAAGTTCACCAGGGGCTCTATCATATAGCACTATGATTCCACTTCAGATTACCTGGTAACAGCTTTTGGGATCCCAGGATTTTTAGTTTCTCAATCAGAGATGGTGGTGTCCCAGCAAAGTACAAACCCTAGGAAGGAAGTTACCACTACAGTTATAGTGCTATAATTGTGTGTAAGATTCCTAGATTGGCTTGAAACAAAGCTCTGAGCATTGTTTTGGCACTACAACTCCCATTCTTCCAAAGTAATGCTTCTAAGCTTTGTTTCAAGAAGATATGATCTACTTTGTTCTTTTTTTTTTTTTACTAGTACTCAGGAAGAAACATGAAGCCTTCCCATTCTTAGATTAGACATGTCTGAGTCTATGCTCCAGTAGTATTTGTAAGCCTTATAGCTAATGAATGGGAAGTTAAGATGGAATGGCAACCTGGGCAGAAGCGGGCCAGTTTTGTCAAGGGAACATGTCGGCCACAGTGAAGCTTGTCTCCCCCTAGTGAGTGATTTTTACAACCGGCCAATACAGAGTTCCATAAAGTCACTCATCTTTGCTTAAAGCGTAAAGGGCCAAGCGAGGCCTTTCCATCTCCACTGCCTTGATTGGAAGTTGTGTTTCCTCTGGCTTTTTCCCCCCCTTGAAACATTTTATGTCTCTTGGTTTCTCCCTCCTTTCAGTGAGGAGTATAATTTCCAGTCCCTCCAAGCTTTGCAAGCCTGAGGGTTTTTTCTTGAATGAAAAGTTAAGGCCATTTTTTAATGGTCTCTCTAGCACCGACTTGTTCCCTCCCCTGGATGTTTTAGTGAGCCATTTGTCTTAGCTGAATGTACGTTTGGAAAAGGCACCGTGAGGGGGCCTTGTTACTGTCCCGTAAGAAGCCTCAACCGTAGAGATATCGAGTGAATTGAAGTAGCGTGGTGCAGGGAGCAAAGTGATGTAGGAGGGTGGGAGCATCATCACAATAAATACTTTGCAGTCTCCAACTTTAGATCCATAATAAGTTTTTAAAAATCTGTTTGATGGAACTATACCCTGCAGATATTCACCTATGATTATTTGCAACAGCACGGCTTGGAACAAGTTATCTTGCCCTATGTTGGGAGAATATGTGGGAGAAGCGCACTATAAAAGAGAAGGTATATGTGTTTAAAAAGAGGGAATGGTGACATGAGCCCTGTTGGTGTCACAGAGGTGGGGGCATCCTTTTTCCTACCTCCACTTTCCTCAATCTGCTGCTTCCCTGCTGAAATATGGCAATGTGCCGATATTGCAGGGGAAGCTACATTTCCTTTAGAAACAAGGGGGTTAGGGACATACAACTTTTCAGAAAGTATAACTTGCTCAGGAGTGTAATTCTGCTTTGAAACGTTGGGTGTGTTCAAAAGGAAATTTTTCTTTCTTTCATGCTGCTAAAATTTGGTGAGATAACCATGCCAGATGTAACCTCTTGTAGGCTGAGATAGGCAGACATCTTCCACCTCTCTTTTAGATATTTCTTCCTAAATGAAAGGACTTTAGGGAGAATTTGTACATTAAGATTACCCCATACATATTTTACTTATGCAACAAAGCTTATGGCTAAATATTACCATATTTCCCAGTGTATAAGACAACTGGGTGTATAAGACGACTCCCCCCCCCCAACTTTTCCAGTTAAAATATAGAGTCTGGGATATATTTGCCATATAAGGCTACCCCTCTTCCAATGCACACCAAATAATTTTTTTAAAAAATCAGATTTGATTTTAATATGGTAATTTTCCTATTACTGTACCTCCTTCTCTGCCTCTCAGATTTCACACATGCACACCTGCACCACTTCACTGAAGTCCTCAGGAGCGAGATCTGAGAGGCAGAGAAGAAGGTACAGTAATAGGATACAAGGACAGGCAAGATGGGTGAAAGAGGTGTGTTTTTCTGGCCACAGCACCACTCTATTTCTTTCTTTCCATACCCCAGGCATTCTGGACACCAGCAGCTTGCTCTGCCCTTTACTTAGACCTTCCCGGTAAGTTGCCCACTCACCTCGTCATGAGACCGCGTTAAGTCACTTCTTTCCACAAATCCTGTTGAGTGGATTTTCTTTTACCGCATTTGTACAGCACCGCCCTTGCTGCTTTCATACAGTTGCTGCATATGGCAGGGATGCAGCCTTGCCCATTTTTTGAGCTCCCTCTACCATATGTGGCAACCACAGATTCTCCAGTCCAACTTGGAAGTTTCAGCACCTGTCCTATAAGATGACACCTTGTGAGTCGCCCTAGGGCTGAGAACGGCGATCAACAAATGCAAATGCAAAATGCATAAGATGACTCCTGACTTTTGAGAAGGTTTTCCTGGGTTAAAAAGTAGTCTTTTTAAAGTAGTCTTTTTGCCAGAAAATACAGTACTCAAAAATATTTGGGCAATTTTTAAAAAGCACCAGAGGGGTTTGCCTGCATCTTGCATTATTATTTTATCAACCTGAAATTTTAAATATCTCAGAAGAGTGGGACAAAGTAGGTTGGCTGAAAGCAGAAACTAGACAAAGCTACTGGTATGGCTCCCAGATTTTACTTTTTAATTTAAAGCATCACTCAGAGGGCTGAATTGATCCTTCATTTAGGTTCAGCACCTTGGACACTAAGGACTTGATCTTTCACTTAGGTTCAGCACCTAGGACACTAATAAGCAGAATAGATTTTTCTCCAACATGGAAGACAACACTGCCACTGGTTGTGGAACATGTCTAATGTTAGAGTATATGTCTATAATCCCCTAAAGCCAGTAATATTTGAACTAACCTTTAATGCCATCTATGTAGGGCAGGGATGAAGAACGTAAAGACTATGGGTTATATCTGGCTGCTGGAGGCTGATTTTGCATGCTTACAACTTCTTTAAAGACTCCTCAAAGGACCCAAACTGGCCATATTTCAACCAGATCCTGGAACCACAAGTGACATGACATACTATTTCTGGTTGTATTGGTACAACTGTGTGACCTAAGGGAGGGGAAGGGAAAAATAGTCCCTGTCCCTTCTGCAGTTGCCTAGCTTTGATATAAATGGTGATATGAACATATCTGAATGCAAATGTGATGTCAACCTTCATCCTACCTGGTGATCTCCAAATACTGAAGCTGGTATAATCTCACAATGAGATACACTATGGGAGTTGTAGTCCAATACATTGGAAATACATCAAGATAGGAAACATAAGTTGCACCATTAAAATAGTTAGATAGATATGGAATGACTATTGGAACAGCCCGGATTATGCTTGAGGATTACATGATTAATTGTAAATATATTGTCTTAAATGTTTTAAATTGTTTTAATGTATTTTATAATTTTATTTAAATGTGCATTTTAATTGTATATTGTTTTATGGCTCTGAATAGTTGCCTATGTGAAAGCTGCCTTGAGTCCCCTCCGGGGTGGAGAAAGCTGGGGTAGAAATGTAAATAAATAAATAAAATCACTAGCTAAGCATAACTAGTGGTTGTCAACCTGTGTTTTGGCCTACAACTCCCAGAAGTGCAAGTCAGTTTACCAGCTGTTAGGATTTCTGGGAGTTGAAGGCTAAAACATCTGGGGACCCACAGGTTGAGAAACAGTGTTCTAGGGGTTTGCAGAATTCCGTTTGACAATTTGAGATTTGGGGAAATTCGACAATATGGGCAGCCAAATTGCTAAAAATGGACCGGGCAGGACCCAGTCAAAGCCTTAACTGGAAGAGATCATGAGCAACTGGATCTTTTGGCTAATGGGAACAATGTGGCTGAGCGGACAAAGTCTTACCAGAATGAAAATGCCCCCCCCCCTGATTTCAGAACTTTCCCAGAAAACAGTAGATGGAGGGGGGGGGGGGGAGAAGCCAAAAACAGAACTGAAAACAGTACATTTTTGGCCATTCGGCACACCCTTGTAACCTTCTAAATATATAGATCATGCTGCAACTAACTGTGGGTCCCACCTCACCCGTTGCCTGTAATGCTGACTCATAATCAGTAAAACTAAATTTCATGGGGAATCATGTTGTATCACTAGAAATAAATTGGATGCAAATTAATTTTATGGCCCACATGTAAAGAAATTCAGAGGAAAAGATGAAACCTGCCATCTGCACTTGAATGCCTTGGCACAGAGGATTCATTAAGAGGCAGTTAAGGGACTTCCCAGTTGTTGCTAGATGCTTGTGTACAGACATATGTTGCTTTTCACCCTTAATTTTTGGATTTCTTTGAGTTTATCGTTTCCTATACATCATAGCAAAATATGTTTGCCCAATAGGGGAGGCTCCCATTCTGTTTCATCACTTTGGCATTTCAGATATTGATGGGGCCAACTATTTGTGTTAAAGTGATACTATCCCCCTTTTAAAAACATTTGGCACTGGCAGCTATGAAAAAGAATTATAGTAAAATCTCAGGTGTTTCCTAACTGAGAAATGGAGGTTTATATTAAATCATATATCAACAGAGGTTTTTTGAAGACTTCCCAAGACCCGTTTCTCCATATTTTCAGCTTCCTCTGGACTAGGAATGGTCAATGTGTGTCTGTCCAGAGGTTATTTTAGATTTAAACTTCCATGCCTCTACATTAGCTTTACTGGTTATAAGTGATGGGAGTTATAGTCCAGTATGATTCAGGCCACACATTTCCCACTCTTGCCCTAGCTAAAAACAAAACAGACCATCAGCACTACTATTTGGAAACTAATTTTTAGCAGCAGTACCCATAATGCAACAGCCATGCAAGCTTGGGGACCAGAGAAGTTATTTTCTGGAGTAGTCCAAAAAGTAATGGTTCCCTGTTTGGTTTAGTATTCATATCCTTGAGCTTTCTTTTTCCACGGTCAACTTGTCTATCTTGGAGCTTGAAGTAGCCTCAGAAGGAGCTCCCAACTGGCTGGCTTACTTACTAAACTACAGCCTTGAAATTTCTATCCTTCAATTTCTTGTTAAGTCCTTGGAATCTGAACATCTGGCATCCAGGCTGATTTCATGGCAAACAAACAACAGAGATTAATATTGTTATGGTTGTTGTTGCATGATGTTGAGTCATTACTGACTTATGGTGACCATAAAATGAAGTATTCTGGGCTCACAGAATATGACTCACCCAAAGTCACCCAGTTGATTTCAATGGCTGAATGGGATTCAAACCATGGTCACCAGAGTGATAGTCTAATGCTCAAACTATAGACGTCAAAGTAAGGTGTCAGTCAGGTTCTCCTAAGAACATATAAGGAGTAGTGCTCGGGCCAGTCCTACCATTAGGCAGGACTGGCCCGAGAAAACCTTCTCAGGCCCCTTCCATACAGCTGAATAAAATCCCACATTTTCTGCTTTGAACTGGAACATATGGCAGTGTGGACTCAGATATCCCAGTTCAAAGCAAATATTGTGGAATTCTCTGCCTTGATATTCTGAGTTATAGGGCTTGTGGAAGGGCATTCAGATGGAAAGCAACAGCAGTAACTCTCCCACTGATCCAAACAATTCCCCCATTTCCCCAGGTATTCCCCTGACTTTGAGATGTAAATCACACACAGCCTAAATTGTCTTGATGCCTTCTGGTATCTTACAGGATTATCTCCTGGTGCCAGTGGTGACATGGAATTCAGGCCACACATGGGATTCACCTGCCACTGCTTCAAAATGCCCTGGGCCACCACTGAACAAAAGTATATTTCCCCATTAATCAGATACTTTTATTTATTTACTTTATTTATTTACTTTGCTTATATACCGCTGTATCTCAAGCCCGAAGGCGACTCACAGCGGTTCACAAACAGTAAAAACAGTAGAAACAGCAGTGGTTCCATACAACATATAACAATTGACTTAACACATTATCCATAAATTACCAATAAGCAATTACAATGCACAATTATTACAAAAAACAACCGTACCCAATCTTCTCATCATCCAAGCGTAGTCCAGGTTCGTCGTCCATTGTTCCATTCCTATGTTCCATTACCAGATTGCACTAAGTTACTCAAACGCCTGCACAAACATCCAGGTCTTCACCTTTTTGCGGAATACCATTAGAGATGGTGCTAGTCTAATGTCCGTAGGAAGGGCGTTCCACAGCCGAGGAGCCACCACCGAGAAGGCCCTATCTCTCGTCCCCGCCAGACGCGCTTGAGAAGCAGGCGGGATCGAGAGCAGGGCCTCCCCGGAAGATCTCAAAGTCCTGGTGGGTTCATAGGCAGAGATGCGGTCAGATAGGTAGCTTGGGCCAGAACCGTTTAGGGCTTTAAAGGCCAACGCCAGCACTTTGAATTCAGCCCGGTAGCAGATCGGTAGCCAGTGGAGTTGGCGCAACAGGGGGGTTGTATGCTCCCTGCGCTCCGCTCCTGTTAAAATCATGGCTGCCGAGCGTTGTACTAGTTGGAGCTTCCGAGCTGTCTTCAAAGGCAACCCCACGTAGAGAGCGTTGCAGTAGTCTAAACGGGATGTAACCAGAGCGTGGACTACCGTGGCCAAGTCAGACTTCCCACGACACATTTCCCACTCTTGCCCTAGCTAAAAACAAAACAGACCATCAGCACTACTATTTGGAAACTAATTTTTAGCAGCAGTACCCATAATGCAACAGCCATGCAAGCTTGGGGACCAGAGAAGTTATTTTCTGGAGTAGTCCAAAAAGTAATGGTTCCCTGTTTGGTTTAGTATTCATATCCTTGAGCTTTCTTTTTCCACGGTCAACTTGTCTATCTTGGAGCTTGAAGTAGCCTCAGAAGGAGCTCCCAACTGGCTGGCTTACTTACTAAACTACAGCCTTGAAATTTCTATCCTTCAATTTCTTGTTAAGTCCTTGGAATCTTTTGATCATGTTCTTTTGATCATGTTCTCCAGCCACTGGTATTCCAAGAGATGCTGCTTCTAATTTTGGAAATAAGATACACTTCATTATGTTGTTAAATTAGTATACTGTTGTGTAACTCCAATATTACCGCCCTGAGAGGGTGGTCTATGAATAAAGTCCTCTCCTCCTCCTCCTCCTCCTCCTCCTCCTCCTCTTCCTCCTCCTCCTATTACTCTAATTTGTGGTAAGTCAGAAGGTTTTCTTGGCAATATCTATTTCGAGGGACTTTGCCATTGCCTTCCTATAAGGCTGAGAAAATAAAACTTGTCCGGTGTCATCCAACAGGTTTCTATGTTTGTGTGTGGCATTTGCAGATATGGCACAGTTATTTCTGGGCTAAAGAAAAGGGGAAGAAGTGAGATATATTAGAAAGTAGTCAGATTTTATTCACTTAGTTGGAGTAAATTATTTATATGCAGATGTTCAACTTTGCTTCAAGATATTTTCATTAGCTCACTGCATTTAACTATTTGTTTATTAATTCAATTTCTACGCCATATCTCTCCCAAAATTGGCATGCATGGTGACTCAAAACAGCATTTAAACACAACATAAATAGAAACAGTAAAATGTAACATTAAAACACAATTAAAACTATTATGGTTTGAAAAACCAAGTGATTTAAAAAATCTTTAAAAGCACATCATTTTTTTAAAAGGACATTTTAGCCTAAATTTTAAATCAATGACAACTTGTCAAATCAACATTTATATCAATTGATTTCATTTGGTTAGGACAAACGTATATTTATGGTAAGTCTTTTTCGGCTAGCAAGACTGTGTTTAATATTTTGTTTAGTTTTTTTCTGTAATGAATATTATTTTCTAACAACAAGTGAAAAAATAATAATTTTTGCAATTGTTGTTAACTGATTCTAATAGAAGGCAGATTATTGAAGGCAAAATTATATATTTATATACATCTCTGTTTGTTACCAAGTCAACTGTTTAACATTTGATGATGAACAGCTGTTTATGTGAAAATCCTTCAGCGGAGAGGAGGGTGGAATCTGTATAAGAAGGATTTATTTTGCATTTAAAATATCTGGAACAGCTACTTACATATTTGTGCAAGCCAATTTGAACATGGATATGTCCCTTAGTCAATCAATTATAAGTGGAAGGTGAGCTTTTTCTTAGAAGGAAAGAGCAGAGCATGAACAAGGAAACAACTGTAACCATGGAAGCCTGACATTTCAACCCTCTCAGTCAACCAGAAGACTCAGAATCCAAAGCTAATATTAAGGGTTTAGAAAGCCTCCCTTAGAGACTTAGCTTCATCATTTCTAATATGTGTTTAATAAATACATATAATGAAAGTTATCCTGTGTTTATTGATCCTGCAGTAGAAGTTAAGCATGGGCCCTGAATTTGTCCAAGTGTACAGTGTTGGAAAATTTCAGCATTTTCTCTCACTGTCTAATGACCTCATCAGACAAACCACCGGCATCGCTATGCATCGTGGTGAATCTGGCAGTGCCTGTTGGAGGGCTTGGGGAACCTTTTGCCTCACAGCCCGCATCACCTAACTCATTCATTGCCTCATTCCATGAGAAGAAGTGTTGGCCATCCAACGTCCCCCCCCCCCCCCGGTTGACTTCTATTGAATATGAGACGCCTTCTGTGTTGCCACCGTGGCAGTGTGCACTGGTTTGCCTATACTTTTGCAACAGAATCTCACCATTGTGGGTTAGGAGTCAGCAGGCTCTGCCGTAAGAGTATAGGCGAACCAGTGCATGCTGCCACCTCGGCAGCACAAGAGGCTTCCTATGTTCCATAGAAATCAATGGAGGGAAGCTGGGCAGTAACGATGCACAGTGATTGACATATTATACTCGTAGGTAATTGATACTTGTCATTGCTATTTTCAAATCTGTCAGTGAGAATTCAAATGCAAAGTGTCCCCAAAGCAAAATCTGATGATCTTCAAACTCAGCCATTTAAATTCAAATCTTCCTTCACACAACATCCTCAACCCATCATTTTGTTTGTGTCAAATAGATTTGGAGTACTCCCCAGTCTTGGAGATGGAGGCTCCCCACTTTACTTTAGCATCAAAGAAGTCTGTTCTGAAGAGGACTTGGAAAAATTATCTTTTTGGAGTTCAGTTCTCATATCTACCCCAAGATCATCCAAGTCAGCTTGACCACCAAGAACTGTAGTTCAAAAAAAGCAACTTTTAACAGATATGGTTCTAAAGACCATCCTATTTCCACTAGCAAAAACCAATGTTTTCAAGGGCACACAATGTCTTCTGTGTTCCTAACCCTGTTTGCTGTGGTTAGGAACACAGAACCCCCATGAAAATGAAAATCTGCAAATAAAAAATGGTATTTTTAATCCGAGAGAATATTTCTGTAGGAATCTCTAGGTCCTCTAGTATGACTTCAGACGAACATTGACCAGAAAGTAGAGCTGAAGGACCTAGTGATTCCCAGAGCTCCTATATTTTAATAAAATATGTGAATAAACAAATCTGCAGAAGTCAAACCCATAAATGCGTAGGGCTGACTGTAATTGTATTTTCAACACAGATTTCCTTTTCTTTGGATCAAATCACCATTTATTTGAGCAGCAATGATTTTAACCATTTATCTCATATGGCCTCAGTGTTTGGAGGAGGGGGAAACAGTTACACTAAAGCTAATTACTCTGTTATGTATTATGAGGTGTGGGAGTGTAAAACTTTCACACCCGAAGTATCTTATTTTGCTAACTGCTTGAACATTAAACTTGAACAGAAAGGAATTGTTCCCATGACTCATATTTTTCATCATTTGGTCATTAAATTGTGATGGATATAAACCTATAAAGTACCTAAACTGAACCTTTTAACAATCCATGAGCAATACTATCATTTTTTTAATAGAACTCGCTGACCGTGCCTTTCTCAGATGCCATTTGTCACTTTCAGTGGGCAATAATCAATAACTTGGCTTTGAAATAAATAATATAGCAGTCGCAATATATTATCTTTCAGTCTAGCCTTATACTAACCATTAAATGGGGTCTGGAAAGATGGGAACTTTAGGTAAATATTAAAAAATGGAATGACACTGAAACAAAGAACCAAACAAATGGCCAGACAATCAAAACCTTACTCCATTCTCCCTCAGTTATTGTCACTTCTGTACCATTTAGGAGGAGACAGCTAGATCCTGCCTAGAAGTTAAACTTAACATGTGCATGAGAGATATGAGCAGAAGGGCCCTATTGTACCCATTTTCTACTTGTGGGCAGGCATGTAGCCAGGGAGGGGGGCTTGAGGGGCTTCAGCCCCCCCCCCCCCGAAATTCTCATGGTGGTTTGCGAAAAGGCCTTACTGGTGCATTATTTAAACTGTTATGTTTATTCATATCATGATCTGATCACCATACTCAATATATCCCATATGCATGGGGGTATTGGGGTAATGATACAAAAGGTTTGCTAGGCTAGACCCTCTTTCACTCAGACTCAGCCCCCCCCGAAACTCAACCCCCCCCCCCGAAACCACCCCTGAAAAAAATTCAGCCCCCCCCCTCCCGAAACGAAATCCTGGCTACGGGTCTGCTTGTGGGCTTTCCATAGACATCTGAGCAGTTACTATGGGGACATTGGTGGACTAAAAAGTATTTGGTACAAGGGCCAAGAGTGCTTCTTGTCTTATTCTTTTATGTTCTAATGTTCTTAGTGATTGCTCCTGGGCTCTGAAACATCCTATTAGGGAAAACTAGACTGGTCCAGAATGGGTACTGCATTTTTCTTATTTGATGTGCTTTTAAAAGGCAGTTTAAGGCCTGGATCCTGGTTTGAGTATTGTGCTATGACTCTGGAGACCACAAGTCAGATATCTGCCCTACCATAGAAATCCACTGAATGGTTTTGGGCAAACCACACTCTTTCATCCTCAGGTGAAGGCAATAGCTCGGGTCTTGCCTATCTTCATGACTGCACCCTCCCCTATGTACCAGCGTGGGCTCTAAGATCTGCCAGGGAGGCCCCCCTCTCAGTCCTACCACCATCACAAGTGTGGTTGGTGGGGACGAGGAGGAGGATCTTCTGGGTGGAAAGCCCTTCTCAGGGAGATTAGGCAGGCCCCATACTGTCCTCCATTCATAGGGACTTGAAAATGTAGCTATTTAAACAAGCTTTTGAGAATGCCTAGTCCCTAGTTGTTCTGGTTAACAGTAATGAAGCCTGCGCTTTATCCCATGCCCTCTCTCCATTGTTACAGCTCTGCACTCATCCTATTCCCTTGTCCTGTTGTTGACAGCCTGGCCATGTTTACTGCAGCTTACTGCCATTGGTTGATGAGCTCAGTTTTTTGAGTTTTGGTTGATGTTTCACGCGTATGTGTTTTATTTATTGTATTTTATACTGTGTTTATTTTATGTTCTGTTTTTAGGTACATTGTGCTGTGTGTAAGTTGCCCCAAGTCCCTTTGGAGAGATGGTGGCAGGATATAAGAATAAAGTTATTATTTTATTTATTAATTTACTGACACAAAAACACAAATGAGATCTATATGCTGGATTTCGTATCATAAATCACAAGTCGAATACTTCCCAAGCATTTAGGACTATGTGATGTATTTTTGACTGATGTGCGCAGATCCAAGTAAGGTGGCCTTTTGCAGTTGACAGATCGTGATTTTGTCAATGTTTATTGTTTCCAAATGCTGGCTGAGATCTTTTGGCATGGCACCCAGTGTGCCGATGACCACTGGGACCACCTGTACTGGCTTATGCCTGATAACAGCTGAGTTTTTCCTGTTGTTTTTCTTCAATGCAACTGTCATCTGGTATGGCAACATCAATAATCCAAACTTTTTTTCTTTTCCACAATCATGATGTTTGGTGTATTGTGTTTCAAAACTTTGTCAGTCTGAATTAAAAAGTCCCAAAGTATTTTTGCGTGTTCATTTTCCACTACCTTTGCAGGTTTATAATCCCACCAGTTCTTTACTACTGGTAGGTGGTACTTGTGACATAAGTTCCAATTAATTGTTTGGGCCACAGATTTGTGCCTGTTTGTAGTCTGCCTGTGCGATTTTCTTGCAAAAGCTGAGGATTTGATCAATGGTTTCATCAACTTCCTTGCATAGTCTCCATTTTGTGTCATCATCTGATTTTTCAATCCGGGCCTTAATGGCATTTGTTCTGAAGGCTTGTTCCTAGGCTGCAAGAATCAGGTCTTTTGTCTCCTTCTTCAGTGTTCCATTCATGAGCCATAACCAGGTCTTCTCCTTATCAACTTTTCCTTCAATTTTGTCAAGGAACTGCCCATGCAATGCTTTGATGTGCTAGCTGTCAGCTCTGGTTTGTAGTGTCGTTTTCTTGTACTGATTCTTTGTCTGCTGTGCTATAGAAGTTTTCAGTTATTGACTTCAATTAAAGCAGGGTTTCCTTTACTTCTTCTTCTTCTTCTTCTTCTTCTTCTTCTTATTATTATTATTATTATTATTGCAACCTGTCTCTGAATAAGAAAACCCTGTCTTAGGTTCAGCTTAGGGTCTCCATAAGTCAGAAATGATTTGAAGGCACACAACAACAACAACCACCACCATGACAGCAAGAACTAAGTGTTCTCAGTGGTTGTTGAATAGAGAGCCAACCTATCTGAATTGCTGAATAGAGAGTCAACCTATCTGTTGAGTCTCTATTCAACTATTCATTTAATAACTCTTCTCTAGTTGGGACTAATCAACAGAATTGTAGGCTACCTTTATTATATTGTTATATTTATTTATAACCTGATTTCCTTTGTTAAATGAGGCTCAAAATAGCTATTCATAGAATCATGGAGTGGGAAGGGGGCCTTTGCACAATCAGATCTGGCTCCCTGATCAGTGCAGGATCTCCACGCTCAAAAGCCTAGCCTGCTTTTGAAGACATCCAGAGAAAGGGACTCCACCACCTTTCTAAGTAATTGGTTCTAATGTTGGACCACTCTCACTGTCAAGAAGTTCCTTCTGATGTTCAATCAAAAACTATCTTTATGCAACTTAAACATATCAGCAATAATAGGTCTGCACCATCATCTTTGTGGAAGCCCTTGAGGCATTTAAAGAGTGTAGTCATGCCATCTCTCAGTTTTCTCAACAAACTGAATATGCCCAGCTCCTTCAACCTCTCCTCATATATTTTGTTATACATCCTTCTTATCATTCTTAATGCCCCTGTTCCAATTTGACTATAGCCTTCTTAAAATGAGCCATCCAGAACTGAACACAGGACTATGCTGAGGCTCAACTAGAATATACTATAAAGGGAATATTACTTCTCTCAGCTTGAAAAGAATGCTTTTATTCATGTGGGTTAAGATAGAATTTTCCATCTTTGCTACAGAATGACACTTTTGGGTCATGTTCAACATATGACCAATGATAATTCAAAGGTCCTTTTTATGTGCAGTGCGCTGGGCTAAATGTCCCCCATCCTATACCTGTGCATTGGGTTTTTGTGCCATAACATAGAATTTTGCACTTGTCTCCATGGAATTGCATTTTCATAATTTCAGCTGAGTTTTGTAGTTTATCAAGGTCCCTTTGACTTCTTTTCCAATGTGTTTCCTGCTTCTTCCAGTTTTATATTGCCTGCAGATCTATTAAGGATCCCCTCCATCACATCATCTAAATCACCGATAAAAAAATAGAAGAGTATCAGCCCCAAGACAGAACCCGGTGGCACTCCATTCATTTTATGTTTTAATAGTATTTCTAACATTTAACTCTAAGCTGAGCTGAGTCCCATAAATTGAATGAATGGATGCTACTCCATACATTTGTCATGCTGGATCAAACTTATTTCACCACAGGAACCAAAGATCTGTGAGACATTATACATTTTAATGTATCTCAAATATAGTGATATGGTATGTCTACCCAAAGTATATGTTCTCCTACTGTTCCAATTTGGCAAGGACAGTCCCAAGTACTCATATATCGTCCCATTTTCAGCCACTTTAAAAATGCTCCAGTTTCTCTCTCTTCCTCTCACTCTCTCCCTTTGTCCTTAGTTTATTTCAGTAAGTACAAAGGGAAAAGTAGTTTTCACCCAATTAATTTAGCAGAAGGGAGATGGTAGGAAATACGAGGGTGGAATCTTGCCTTTCCCTGTAGATTTAGGCAAAAGCAAACTGTAGTCTCTCTAAGCTTGTGTATTTTTCCTCATCACTGATAACTTTTACTATCTTGACCACACTCTGATATTGTTTGGCCATATATGTCCTGGCTTTCACCTGTGACATGTTAGTCTGAATAAGAGTGTTTTAGTGGCCACATATCATAACCTAGTGGGAAAAATACCTTACTCTATGACATTGTCTTTCAGTTTCACAGAAATCTTGGCATTTGAAAAATTCTAGAATTCCTCATGGCATGTCTTTTTCATTCTTATAGTGCTATGTAACAGATACAATGGTCATTGTTTCTACTAGACATAAATAGAACATAAGCAGAATCACAGAGTTGGAAGAAGCCTCAAGGGCCATCCAGCCTCTAAGTGAGGCTGGATCTACACTGCCCTATATCCCAGGATCTCATCCCAGATTATCTTCTTATCCCAGATTATCTGACAGTGCAGACTCATATAATCCAGTTCAAATGAGAAAATCTGGGTTCAGATCCTGGGATATATGACAGCATAGATCCAGCCTTACTGTTGAACATCAGGAAGTTCTTCCCAATTTTTACATGGAATCTAATGGGGAGGTGTGCTACTGATGCATGACTAGATGCAGCAATGTGTAGCAGGGTATATATGTTTAAATTAAATATATACTGAAATATATACTGACACACTCATCCACTGGAAGCAATGCAGTGTAAAGTGGGCATATAGCTAGGCTGCCTATCCGATTTATATCTGTTATTCCTGATCCAGCAGAATCTCTATAATCTCAAAGTGGTTGCTTGTGAACTATTGCCAGTCTGAGAGCTGTTGGGCCAATATGGAACTCCTTTTCTGAAAGACAACATTTGAATTCTTTGCATATCACAGATTCCATGAAAATGTGTAGAAATTGAAGCAAATAAAAAAAATCAACAACTGCATCGAGGTCATCACATAAGCATCATATTCTTAATGCAATCAAACCCACACCACACACTGTATGTCAAACAATGAGGAATGCAATTAAAAACGAGAAGGTGAGAGTTGGAACTTTTACATTTCACATTAAAGGCCCCATACTGGGTAAAGGGAAATACATCCATCAGGCATGAGCAGTAATTAGGCCAGTCCTCAGGTTTTAAAATAATGTCATGACAAAACAGAAAACAATTGAGCAATGCAACAGATATAGGAAGCCCACAGTGAAGTTTGGGTAAGTCGAGTGTTTCTTCTGCCCATGAGTCACAAATACAATCACTCTTCTCTTTAGAATACACAGATAAATGAAGTGAGATAGGATGTTTAGAGGCAAGCACACAATAATGGTAGCACATCAAGAATTGTGCCTTTTCCACCTGAATGATAGGACATAGTGTTGCTGTGCAGATATGGGCAGAGGATAATCTTGTTGTTGTTTACAGCTGTTGTTGTAAATGAAGCTAGTTGAACAATCTAGTAATGATTGTTCACATATTTTTACTTCCTAACCATGGCATATTTTATTATTTTTATTATTTGCCATCAATTTAGCTTTGACTTATGGTGAACCTATAGATGAGAGATCTTATCATCAATAGCCCTACACAGGTCTCTCGAGTTTACATCTGTGGCTTCCTTGACTGAATAAATCATTCTGTGATGTAGTCTTCCACTTTTCATATTGCTTTCTAGGGTTAACCTTGACCTATTTTGTGTCCTGGTTTTCTGTGGGGGCCCTAATCTATTTTGGGGGGGCCTCCCGAAATTGGGAGAGCAGATATTTGTTTTTGATTTTGGGCCCCGAAATATCCATTTTTTATTGGACCATGGGTGGGGGAGGGTTTCCCACTCAGGCTCCCCTTTCTGGCACACACTTTAAGGGGGTATCTTACCTGCTGTTTCTACTCTAGTGGTGGCTCTTGACTGCAGGCACTGGCAGGCATGCGTGCATTCCAGGCCTGCCCTGCACATCACGCCACACATGCACTCTCTTTCCAAGGAGAGCGTTTGTGTGTTGTGTCATGCAGGGCAGGCCCAGAAAGCATGTGCACCTGCCAGTGCCTGGCTGAACGCCTCTTACTATAGAGTAAGAGGCGCTTGGCTACAGATGCGTTTGCTCTTCAAGCCTGCAGGCCACACCACACACGCACTTTCTTTCCAAGGAGAGTGTACGTGTGGCGTAGCATGCAAGCCCAGAAAGCACACGTGCCTGCCAGTGCCTGTAGCTGAGTGCTTCTTTCTCTAGAGTAAGAGGCACTCGGCTGCAGGCACTGGCAGGTACGGTTGCTTTTGCATGCCCCCCATAAACTCTCCTTCAGAAAAAAATTTGTGTGTGTGGCACACAGGTCCAGAGTACCCATGCCTTCCAGTGCCTGCAGCCGAGTACCTCTTACTCTAGAACACAGGGGTTCCTGCATGCCTCACACTCTCTTTCCAAGGCAAGGAGACAAGTTCTGGGAGGCGCTTGGCTGCAGACGAAAGCAGGCTTGGAGCCACGATCAGCTCCAGCTTGCTTTCATGCCCAGCTCATTTTTGTGCAGGGCGGGGGCTTCCTGTTTCATGCTCCCAAAGAAATGGAAAAAAAAAACCAGGAGAAATGTATTTTGCACACAGTTCTACTGCCTTCTACTTTATCAAACATTATCAGCTTTTCTAATGAGTTATATTTTCTCATAACCTGTCCAAAGTTTGATAGCCTCAATCTAGTCATTTTTATTTCTATGGATAGTTCGAGCTTGATTTACTCTTGCATTTCTATTTTATGCTACCAAACTCACATTGAAATCCCTGCAAGCAGGCCTAAATGGTAGTCAGAACCAGTTACTTCATCTTGATTCTTGATGGTATGTATCAGAGGTTGAAAATATTAGTCCTAGAATACAGCTTCCAACATCTTGGATCCATTGTTCAGACAGTAAGTGTTAGGACATGCTGATGAATGCGAGGAAGATGGAATGTATCTCTAGTGGTGTGGCACTCAATGCCAAACTTATCGACCAGACCAAAAGCACACTCGTGTATACCTATCTACAGACTTTTAAAAAAAGAGTCAAAGTATCTTGTGACCATGGAAGTGGTGAAGTTATACTTTCTTTCTTCTTTGGAAAACTCCATTAATATCAAACTGCATCCTTCTATCTAATTAATACTGCCAGTAAAAGAAACACTGCAGTATTATAACTCTAGTAATCCCAATTCTCAGTGGTCTTTTCTCCAAAAAAAATCATTGTGGGTCCTTAAATATAATTCAAGGTCAGTGTCTCCATGCATGAGTAGAATTCTTGTTTACTCAAACTTCTGTTTATTGTTTTTCTCACATCCCCCAGGCAATTCAGATAAGTAAGGTTGTACTGTATTTAATATTTATAAGACTCCAGGAGAACAGCGGGGAACCCTTAATTATAATGTAAATGGAGATTATCTACTTAAATATACCAGAGAAAGGCTTTAATTGGTGCAACGTTTATTATAAATAGCACCTGCGTGGAAGTTTGAAAAAAATAATCTCATGGATGATGTGTGTGCATTTTAGAAAGAGAGAGGGAGAGATTTAAAAAATGACTGATTTAAAAGAACGTGCTTCATCTCCTTTGCCAAGTAAGAAGGCATGGCTCCAGTATTCTCAGGCTTAAATGCTTCCAGTATTTCATGTTCAGAGAGTCATAAAGTTAAAGGTTAATAGGCTGTACAAATGACAGAGTTTAAAGGGGAAAATGAGCATTGGGAAGATCTCTAGTACTTAGGCAACATTTTAAAAATGAAGCTTAGCTTCACTGCAATATCCTTCTTCATGATGTTGATCATTAGCGAGAATAATTCTATTTGCATAAGCAATATCTCTGTCCATAGCCCATCTACGCTTATGTGCATGCGGCTGAATGGAGGTATAATTGTGACACATACGGTCTCATAAGCCTTTGACACACACTGACTGGTAATCATGGCCAGTGACATAACAATCTGCTGCCATAGAAGATGTAATGGAGCACATTTAAAATGGTGGCCTCTGCCTGATGATAAAGGGCAAATACATACTGCACGCAGAAAAGGCTTTACGTATCAAAGAAGATGGACACGGAAAAAGGCAAATACCTATAGCACACGTTTGTGCAAAGTTAAGCATGATCCCAAACATCTTTAGTTAAATTCAACAAAGTTCCATTGAGTCTATTCTGTTTGTTAACATATCTAAGACTAGAATATTTGGGTTCATCCATACTATAATTAATGAAGTTTGGAACCACTTTAACTGCCATGGCTCTATAACATGGCATCCAGGGAGTTGCTATTTGGCTGCCAAAGAGAACTGGTGCCTCATTAAAAGACAAAGAAGGCTCTTTCAGCTCTATAATCAAGCCTATAGGGTTTAGGATACTAATAAAATAGAAATGTATTTGTGCGGTGTTTTTCAACCTTCCTATTGCTGTGACCCCTTAATACAGTTCCTCATGTTGTGGTGACTCTCAACCATAAAATTATTTTTGTTACTACTTCATAACAGTAATTTTGCTACTGTTATAAATCATAATGTAAATATCTGATATGCAGGATGTGTTTTCATTCACTAGACCAAATCGGGCACAACTACCCGATGCACCCAAATTTGAATACTGGTGGGGTTGGGGGTAATTGATTTTGTAATTTGGGAGTTGTAGTTGCTGTCATTTATAGTTCACCTACAACCGAAGAGCATTCTGAACTCCACCTACGATGGAATTGAACCAAACTTGACATACAGAACTTGCAGAATTGGGGGGGGGGGGTGAATCCCCTTAAGCCTCCTAACCCAAGGAGTGACCATCACTCAAAAAAAATGATTTTGTCATTTGGGAGTTGTAGTTGCTGGAATGTATAGTTCACCTACAATCAAAGAGCATTCTGAACCCCACCAGTGATGGAATTGAGCCAGACTTGGCATATAGGACTCCTGCAACCAACAGAAAATACTGGAAGGGTCTGGTGGGCACTGACTTTGAGTTTTGGAGCTGTAGTTCACCTATATCCAGAGAGCACTGTGGACTCAATCAATGATGGATCTGGACCAAACTTGGCACGGATACTCAATTTACCCAAATGTAAACACTGGTGGAGTTTGGGGAAATTAGACCTTGATATTTGGGAGTTGTAGTTGCTGGGATTTATAGTTCACCTACAATCAAAGAGCATTTTAAACCCAACCAATGATAGAACTGGGCCAAGCTTCCCACACAGACCCCCCCATGACCAACAGAAAATACTGTGTTTTCTGATGGTTTTTGGCAACCCCTCTAACATGCCCCTCATGGCCCCCTCCCAGAGGCCCTGACCCCCAGGTTGAGAAATGCTGTATTAATGTATTAGAAGCAAATTGGAGTGAAAACTTCTTAACTTCTTACCTAAAGGACAACAGTGATGTAGAAGCAATTGTCTTAGGAGTGAATTCCGCAATCAAGATGCAGCCAACAAGAAGGCTCTATTTCAAGTTTCCACCGATTCAGTAGTGACCACTGGGTCCACTGTCACAGGATTAGCCAATTCACTCTTGCCACCACTCTTGTTGTAGCTATGGTGAGAATTCTGCTGGTACTGAATCTGTTCCTTCATAGGTTTGGCTCTGATAGAGTTCAGCTTGAGACAGCTGTGAGAAAGGCGGCACAGAAATGAAACAAATTTCTCTCTCTCTCTTTCTCTCTCTCTATCATCTAAGTCGTATGTATGTATGATTGTATATTTGTATCACAATGGCTGTTTTGAGATAAAATCACTGGATTGACTATTGTTAGGTGGAGAATTGGTTTTTGCTAGGTGAAGTGACCCTTCGTGATGCACGAGAGGAAAGGATAAGAGGAGGGGAAGAGAAAAAAGAAAGGAAAAGAAAGAAAGAAAGAAAGAAAGAAAGAAAGAAAGAAAGAAAGAAAGAAAGAAAGAAAGAGGGAAAGGAGGAAGGGGAGAAAAAGCAGGGAAGGAAGGAAGAGAAAAAAAGAGGGAAAGGTATAAGGGAAGGGAATAAAGAGAAAGAAGAGAAAGTGAGAAAAGAGGGGTACCCTGTCGTCTCCCTTTTGTTTTCCTTCTTTCTCTTTCTTTGCTTAGTAGTGGTACAGAAAATACCACCACTAAGAAAATCCACCTGTACGATACTCATCCTTCCGATCTGTCTGTCTGTCTGTCTATCTATCTATCTATCTATCTATCTATCTATCTATCTATCTATCTATCAATCATCTATCATGTATCACCATCCACAACACAACATGAAGAGCAGCCCAAGCCACCACTTGGACCACGTGAAGTTCCTCTTCTACCACTGTGAAGCCACATCCCTGTACAAGTAACAAATATTTACTGTTGCAATTCAAAAGGAGTGAAATGATCTCTTCCTACATTACAGTCATAATGAAACTTAATTATACCATCATTTCTGGGAACTGCAAATAATTTATTATTTGCAACTAGTTTCTTCTAAACTTGAAGGATTGTGGAACGAGCAGTTCTTCTTTATGGCCACATTTTCCCTTTCCCTTTTCTGAAACCACAGGGATACCTCATTCTATAGGAACAAATACATATTCCATTGAGTAAATGTAATGTCTACCACAACAGATGCCTGACTTCAAATATATTCAGACACATTTGCCTTTACAATTCCTTAACTGGAGATCTAAGTGACCCATCTGTGCAGCCTCCCAGCATGTTAGCTATACAGGTATATAATTCCTTCTGCCATAAACTTGATCTCTAAATCTATCTGAGTGGCCACCAATATTCAATAATATCAGTTGTACCTAAGGTCAGAATCCGAGCTCCCATCTGTCAGCTCCAGCTTCTCATGTGGGGACATGAGAGAAGCCTCCCACAGGATGGTAAAACATTTGTTTATTTATTTATTTATTTATTTATTTTTACAGTATCTATTTACCACTTTTCTCACCCCTGGAGTGAGAAACATCCTTGGCAACATCCCTGCAGATGGCCAATTCTCTCACACCAGAAGCGACTTGCAGTTTCTCAAGTCACTCCTGACAGAAAAAAAATGTGTACCTTCTTGAATGACTTATTATTAATTGGATACAAAGCAAATGTGACATATAAAAACACATTAAAATGACACTTACCCAGTATTCCCAATTCTTTTCATTGTAGCAGAGTGTTTTGCAATTTTTTGGTATTCGACTATGGAGTGTTTTTTTAAAACAAACATTTCCAAGGTAAGTGATGGTGTTCTTTTTGAAAACAAGTCTGAAAATGACATGAAAAGAATCTGCTGGCTTTTTATTAGCTTTACTTTCAGCAGTATATCTGGTCTGAGTGCCTAGAAAAGTATGAGCAAATGGCACATTATTGGTTTTTCAATAATAAGGTTTTAAAAGGAAATAAAAAAGCATATCTTACCTGACAGTATTTATGAAACAATTAATATTGCCAATGTATTTTCCATTTCCTCAGTATTTCATATGCTGTATCTGTTTTGATATGCTTCAGGAAGAGTGAAGCAAGACTAATAGGGACATGAAGCAACATTTTAAAGTAGAAACATAATTTCCATGCCATCTGATCAAATTGTCTGATACAGAGTCAAGCAGAGCAATAATTTTTTTGAACTTTGGGGAAGCATTTCTGAAGTCACAACCAACCACAACATCTTTTTTAAGCCCGTACTCTTAACATTTATCCCTAGATCTGCAATTTGTAATTATATTTCTATGGAGATTTATAATTTTGACATACTGTATTTGCTTGAGTCTAAAGCACCATCAAATCTAATGCGCACCTCAATTTTCAAAACCCAGAAACCCCCAAAATATTTTTCATATTACACGAATCTAATGTACACCCTAATTTTGGGAAGGTAACTTAGTCCAAAAAGATGAGAATTAGAATCAAGTGAATACAGTATTTCTAATTCTTTGTTTTTGCCCTCAAGTGACACAAACAATTTAATATTTCATATAGATAGGAACAAATAGTAGACCTGATCCTGCAGCTCAGAATATTTGGACTTATTGATAGTTGTGTATTCCTTTAAAAAATCTCAAGTGATTTTTTCTCTATTTCTTTCTACTCTGCAAGGGACGTTTGCAATACATTGTGTAAACAGAGGATCTTTATTATATATTGCTTTTGGCTTTTTCCTGGAGATCTTTGTTAGAGCAACTAGTTACATAAAAATTCGACTTCTAGTTAGTACTGAAAGAGTAACTATGTTACAATATAATTATATATTTTTGTTTTTATATAGTGATATGGTGTAGCATCATGATATTGTCCTGAAGAAATACTACATGATCCGAGTGTTGGCTTATGCCTTGCCTCACACTGCTACACTCAGGGCCCTTCCAGACAGGTCCTATATATTCTAGAATCTGGTCCCAGGTTTTCTGCATTAAACTGGATTATATGAGTCCCCACTGCCAGATAATCTGGAATAAACAGAAAACCTGGGATGAGATCCTGGAATATAGGTCCTGTCTTGAAGGGCCCTCAGATGTCTTTTAAGAGTAACTAAAGCCAACAAATAAGCTATTTCTGAGTAATGGGAAATTAAATAATTAATTCTAACATAACTATGAGATTAAACAAATGTGTTTATGGAAGCTCTTAGAACTGTGCATGTAACAAATTACATTTAAAGGTAACATTTGAAGTTCTTTATGTTGCTTGTTGCCTTTGATGCATCTAGGACAGGCCTGCGCAACTTGTCCAAAACAGCTATGGAAGCTGTTTTGGACTTCAGCTTCCATAGTTCTAACCATTGGACATGTTGGCTAGGCTTTCTGGGAGATGGGGTCCAAAACACCTGAATGGACCCAGGTTGCACTGGCCTGATCTAAGATGCTTTCTTCAAAAAAAGACAGAAAGAAATGATTCCCAGATCAATCCTACGCATACTGATGATTCCTGGAAATTTCCAGGAAAGAAAGAAAAAAACAAACATTTGTAACCAATGGTCATAAACACTGAACTAATGTATGACATGTGCAGGGAAGAAATTGCCATTTCCATCCTAGTTTTGGATGTGCTCTCCTAGATGTGAACTGGCTGCTGTCCATGGTGCTGAACACTAAAGTAGTGCTAATGCTTAGTGCATAAGGCAGACCTTCACAACACCTTCCTGGCTTTATTTAATCAAGACTGATCTAGTAATAATTAGACTTGTGCATTTTTGAACTGAGTCTGAACAGGGGTTTCAGAGGGCAGGGTGGGGTTGATCGCCTCAACAAGTAGAATATAGTGCTTCAGAAGACATATTGCAGAGAATTGGTCAAATCGGGGAGTTATTAGTCTTTCATTCAGGGAAGGCACACTGGAACAACCAAGTTTTTAAGCACCTCCTAAAGACTGCCAATGATGGGGCTTGCCTAATATCATTGGGAAGCAAGTTCCAGAGATGAGGAGCCACCACAGAAAAGGCCCTCTCCCTCGCACCTGCGAAGAGGGTGGGAGCAAGAGAAGGGCCTCTTTGGACAATTGAAGAGATTGTGTGGGTTCGTAAATGGAAATGCGGTCACGCAGGTAGGCGGGTCTCAAACTGTTCAGGGCTTTGTAGGCAAGAACCTGCACCTTGAAAATAAACAGCAGCCAGTGGAGCTCCTTAAACAGGGGGGTTGACCGCTCCCTGTAATTTGCTTCATTTAGTAGTCTGGCTGCCACCTGTTGGACAAATTGAAATTTCCGGGCTGACTTCAAGGCCAGCCCCACGTATAGCGCATTGCAATTATCCAATCTGGAGGTAACTAAGGCGTGGACCACCATGGCCAGATCCGACTTCATGAGGTACGGTCGCAGGTGGCACACAAGCTTCAATTGTGCAAAGGCCTTCCCAGCCACCACCAACACCTGCGCTTCAAGCGTCAGTGATTAGTCCAGGAGGACACCTAAGCTGCGGACCTGCAACCCCATTAAGCACAGGTTGCCACCCTATACCCTGATCCAGCTTATGATCAACCTGGAGGACCTCTGTCTTGTCAAGATACCAAAGATACCAAAGGTACCAAAGGAAAACAGATCTGAGCACAAGTCTAGTAACAATAAGTGAACATTGGTAGTAGATGCTGCTTGTTTTGGGTTTGTAACGCCTGACATTGTACTGTGGAAAATGTGCAGCATTTGTATCATCATTTTTTCTCCCCATCCCTTCCCCTACAATTCTTGGTTCCAGTGTTTCCATTTATCCAGGGTTTTCCTTTAATGTAACTGTGGCTTTGGCATTGCTAAGGTCTGTGATATAAATCAGATATGAGAGCCTTTTTAAGAAACTGATTTTTAGCTCAATGGACCATAGCCACATTGAAATCAATGGTTATTTAGGAACTCTTAAAACTGTAGATAATTTAGCTGCTGTACACACACATATTGCTTCTGTTTTCTTCTTATTGCTTTACATGTGAATCATCTATATTTGTCTGGGTCTTGCCTATACAGATTCAGACTATGGATTACACCAATTCTTATTTTTAACACTCCAGCCATTGCTGTAAAATGCTGCCGCACCGTCTTCCAATAGGAAGGGACTTAAAGGGCAAGGCTTGAAAAGTTGAATGTTCTAGTTCTAATTGATTTCAATGGAGTGTAAGAAAGTTCAGTACCGTATGAAAAGTACCTGGCATTTTGCAACCTAAGCATTATCTCATCATATATATATATATATATATATATATATATATATATATCCCATCCAATTCACAGCTCCAGAAGTGTATCTCTGTTCCCGCATTAATATATAATATTTATTTGTTTGTATTAAAATCCTACTTTTCTTCTAAAAATGGGACCCAAGATACCTCACTAGAAAAGTGAATAAAACATCTAATGAAAGTACCAGATATGATCCAAGATTAAAACAGACTGAAGAGAGCCATTGAAAGTAATGAACCTTCTAATGGTTATCTGACTAGCACAAAACCAGGTGACTACTTTAGAATCCCAAGCCTTCCATGGCCTTCCATGTTGAGTCTCTAGTTCTCATTGTAAGAGCAAATAAAAAAAATTAAGTGATCAGTCATTGTTGTGTATTGTTGTTTTTAATTGTTTTTTGAAGGAAAGGAGGGAGGGGAGCATTTTATTTCATTAGGGAGAAAATTCAGATCACAAAGAAGGCTCTCTCTCTTGTTACCACCAGACGCGTTTGAGATGGGGTGGGACCAAGAGTAGGGCCTCCTCTGCTGGTTGCAGTGTTTGAGTTGGTGTATAGGAAGAGATTTGTCATATAGTCTGGGCCTGAGCCATTTAGGATTTTAAAGGTAATAACCAGCACTTTGTATCTAGCCCCAAAGCAGATTGGCAGTCAGTAGAGTTGCCACAACATGGGAATGATTCACTCCCTGAGCGGTGTTCCTGTTAGTAACCTGGCCGGTGATCTTTGTACTAACTGAACTGTCACCAAAGGCAGCCCCACATAGAGAGTGTTGCAGTAGTCCAAATGGGATGTAACAAAAGCGTGGACTACCAAGATACGGACACAGCTGGCACATAAGTTTTAACTGTGCAAAGGTGCTCCTGGCCAACACCAACACCTGGGGTTCCAGAGTCAACAATGAATCTAGGGTCACCTCCAGTCTGCTAACCTGCATTTCTAGGGGGAGTGTAGCCCCATCCAACACAGGCTGTAACCCTATACAAAAAAAGCCAATGGGATTTTAGCCTGCATCAATAGGAGCATAGTGCCTAGATCTTGGGAAGTAATGCTACCCCTCTATTACACTTTGGTTAGACCACACCTGGAATATTGTGTCCAATTCTGGGCATCACAATTCAAGAGAGATATTGACTAGCTGGAATGTGTCCAGAGGAGAGTGACTAAAATGATCAAGGATCTGGAGAACAAGCCTATGAGGAGTGGCTTAAGGAGCTGGGCATGTTTAGCCTGAAGAAGAGAAGGCTGAGAGGAGAAATGACAGCCATGTATAAATATGTGAGAGGAAACCACAGGGAGGAGGGAGCAAGCTTGTTTTCTGCTTCCATGGAGACTAGGACGAGGAACAATGGCTTCAAACTACAAGAAAGGAGATTCCATCTGAACATGAGGAAGAACTTCCTGACTGTGAGAGCTGTTCAGCAGTGGAACTCTCTGCCCCGGAGTGTGGTGGAGGCTCCTTTTTTGGAAGCTTTTAAACAGAGGCTGGATGGCCATCTGTCAGGGGTGATTTGAATGCAATATTCCTGCTTCTTGGCAGGGGGTTGCACTGGATGGCCCATGAGGTCTCTTCCAACTCTTTGATTCTATGAATTGATTCTATGATTTGATTCTACTGCCTTACAATTGACCAGGAGTACCTCTGTCTTGTCTGGATTTAATTTCAACTTGTTTGCCCTCATCCAGTCCATTACTGATGACAGACACCAGTTTAGGACCAGGACGGCATCTTTGATATTAGGTAGAAAGGAGCAATGGAGTTGGGTGTCATTGGCATTAATTTGACACCGAATTCCGGATGATCTCTCCCAGCAGATTCATGTAAATGTTAAACAGTATGGGGGACAGAATTGAATCCTGAGGAACCACACAGGCCACTAGCCAGGGAGTCAAACAGGAGTCCCTCAGCACCACCATCTGAGTTCACCCTCCAGGAAGGACCGGAGCAATTGTAATACAGTGCTCCCAAGTCCCATTCCAGAAAGCCTGCCCCGAAGGATACCATGGTCAATGGTATTGAAAGCCACTGAGATGTCCAGGAGAACCAACCTGGACACACTCCCCCTGTCTAGCTCTCTTTGGAGATCATCCACCAAGGCGACCAGTGCCATCTCTGTTCCCCAGTGCTGAATATAGACAATCAGATAGCTGTATAAAGCTTTTAAAGCCAAAACAGAACTTGCATAAAAAATGTGTAGAAACAAGGATAGGTCAGTAGGCTTTTCAGTAAGACCAAGAATGCTGTCATTTCTGGAGAATTTCTGTAAGAAGCATACATCTAAAATAATTACTGAGGGTATATGAGGCTCTATATGGTAGGAGAGTTGCCTGTTTTGGGTCCTACTGACATAGCTGCTTCTGTCTGTACTCTTGGATCCTGGCCAATGAATGAATCAGTTTGATGCCTCAACTATTATTAGCTTCCAGAATCAGTAGTTAATTATCTGTGATTCATGTTTCTGTTCAACCTCAGCTAAGGAAATATCTAAGTATAATGTGCAATTATCTACTCCCATAAGAGATGGCTCTATGCATTATTTGATTCTTGTAGAAGCTTCATTCTCTGAAGTTAAGTTAATGGGGAAAGATTTCAGGGTCTCAGTGAAATGCTTCTCTGGAGATGTTTGATAAACAACTTCTCCTTAGCTCAAGTAGGAATTGAAGAGGGACATCAATTTATTCACTGCTGTTTCAGCTTAGTCATATTGCACTGAAATCATTATGTTCTTTTGGACTTATAATATTAATATTTTGATCTAAATCCGATTGTTTAGTTCAAACTCATGTAAAATTGTGAATCAATTGCTGAACAGTAAATCCATTCTCTATTTGAAAGTAGCAACTGGATTTGTGACTTTAAGAGTCAGTGTGATGTGGTGATTTGAGTGATAGACTAAGGGCCCTTCTACACTGCCATATAATCCAAAATATCATCAGATAATCCATATTATCTGCTTTGAACTGGATTATCTGGGTCTACACTGCCAGATAATCCAGTTCAAAGCAGATAATCCGGATTTTATACAACTGTGTAGGAAGGGCCTAAGATCCTGGGAGACCAGGTTCTGAATCCCCACTCAGCTATAGAAACACATTGGGTGACCTTGGGCAAGACACACTCTTTCAGCCTCCATGAATAAAACTTGCCAATAAAACCCTATAAGGTCACCATAACTTGGAGTCAACTTGAAGGCACAAAGCATCTTCAAGATTATGTTTTAATGTGGTTTGTATTTTCCTCCTTTACTGTCTATTACTAACAATAGCAACAACAAAAATATCATCCTAAAATTATTTGATTTAAAATTCTGTATTCTGTAAAATATAAATATTTTTGTTAGCCAGCTGAGGGCACTGCTGTGCCATATGACATTACAAATTCCTAAATGAAAAGAAACAGTCAAACAATTTCATAAATGTATGAATGTATTTACTCATTTGCATTGTGTGTAGATTAGCAATGAAATAAACAATGTGCAATTGTGTATAAATATGTGTCTATATGGAAACAAACAATTCAAATTTCAGTCTAAATAAATAAAACCTAAATTGATATTTTCCTTGGCATGGTTTATGGTCCTCTTCTACAGAAAGTGTTGAGGAGTAGTTCAAGTCATTGCATTGGGTAATCTGGCCCAACTCTTTCTTCTGTTTCTTGTATTCTCTGAAAAACTGAGATGGAAGGAGGGGGGAAAATGGGTGGGCACTTCTACCCCCCTCCCCCCCTTTGGCCTTTCTTTCCCCAAACTACAAAGATTAAATCTAATTGATGATATCAAGAAAAGGAGCACAATTGAATTATATGAGTGTTGACCTAATTCAATCAGTGAGTCTAATGTACTTGAAAATGATATTTACTCCAGTAACGTTTTTAGTTTATTGCAAAGGTAACTCAAGCAACATTTCTTATTAGAGTAACTATTGTTCTTCAAGCTTATTACTTAGCTCACAGAGATAGTTTTCAGACAGAGTGAGGTTATTACAGAGATCCCTCCGCCATACCACAAACCAAGCAGGCACTTCCAATCATAAGAAGAAGCTCCCCCAAACATCACATTTACACAATTGATCCATGTGAACATTAGCTCATTAATTCTGGATTGAAACTGTAATAAAATGGTTGTATCAATCCAATTAAATCCAAAATCCAATCCAATACTATTTTAATAAATGCTAATTAGGTAAGAAATGCTATTTGCAAATGCAAATATGAGATAACTGGCCTAATGATTGATGATTAAATAGGATCATGAGTATTCTTTAAATACAGAAAACATCATAGGTGTATAGATGAATACGTGTCTTAATTGAGCCTTACATAAAAGCTTTAAAAAGTTTTATAATTCAGATTCGTATACACATTACTAATTTGTTGCCTTCCTGTCGTGTTTATCTCAGATTTGTGACCTGACAGTGCAGTTTTCTAAACAAAAGTCATTTTCTGGATCATTTGTAGAGTAAAGTATTATTCACGGGAAATTAATCCTGATGTTGTAGATCAGCCAGAGGCTGATGGTTTAATTGATGATTTTGAGTGGATTGTGGGATTTCCTGGGGCACAAAAGTGATAGGCTCTCAAGTCTGGGAAATTCATGTCTGAGAAATGATGTTTCTCTCTATGAGAAAACTGGCTCAGAAAGTGCAGGGCCTCAAGTCCAGTCCGAAGAGTCAGAAGTAGCAACAGCAAAGAAGGAATCGAGTGAAGAGTTGAGTGATATGGAGGGTTCACAAGAAAACCACTTGTAGCTACAGAGATCAAGAAAAGACTTTGTTTACAAATCAGAGCGAAAAATAGATTACGCCAGTCTGCTAGATTATGTGGGAAAGTTGGGGAGAAAATTCACAGTAGACATAATGCTTTCATTGTTGTTGTTCATTTGTTCAGTCGTTTCTGACTCTTCGTGACCTCATGTACAATGCTTTCATGGGTGTCTATTAAACAACAAGTTGTTTACCTTTACGGCAATTCGGGTAATGCTGCATTAGGAGCTAAGCCTGATTTCTCTTGTTATTGGTTCACGTCAAGCCTTGGTTTTGGATTTTAATATCCTGGAAGTTTTCTATGTTCCTGTTCATGTACTCTTGTTCAAGTTTTACTAGTTATACCTCCTTGTTTGTAGATTTAAGCTGAACCTGTGAATTCTGGCTGTTCCTTCACTTCTGGAACTTTATAGGACATTTATCATCTGTTGCTAAACCTTTTTGGATTATATATCTTATTTTCTTATACCTGCTTTTTGATATGCTTTTTGATGTGTTTTACAATAAACTGTTTGCTTACATTCCTGGACTCTTGTGTGGTGCAGTGGTCATAGTGTTTTCAGGCCTGGAGTGCAACATGTGACAAACAATAGAATGGGACAGCACTGTCACTACTATAAGAGTTCATTTGTTTTTATGGAACATAATACATTGTACATTGTAACTTCTCACCAATGCTGGGGGTGATTTCCAAGCAGAAGCTGGATGACCATCTTTTGGGGGTGCTTTAACTGTGTTTTCCAGCATGGCAGGGGGTTGAACTGAATGGCCCTTGTGATTTCTTCCAACTCTTATGATTTTATAATTCTATTAGCCGTCCCCTGCCACACGTTGCTGTGGCCCAATCTGTGTATATGTGTTTGGTGTATGTATATGTTTGTTTATATAGGTGGTTTTCCGCATGTGTTGTAACATATATTTTTTTTGGTGTTTTAAGTCTCTTCTGCTGTGCTTTTTATGAGTGTTTTTATGAGTGATGGTCACTTTTCGGCCTGATAGGTGCATTTTGTCCAAATTTGGTGTCAATTCACCCAGTGGTTTTTGAGTTACATTTTATTTATATAGATGAACTAGCTGTCCCCTGCCACGCGTTGCTGTGGCCCGGTCTGTGTATGTGTTTTGTGTGTGTGTATTTGTATATATGTGTGTTTGTGTATATATATTGTTTTACGCATGCATTGTAATGTATTTTTGGTTTTTGGCTTTTAAGTCTCTTCGGTTGTGTTTTTCAGTGTTTTTATGAGTGACTACCTGCCCCCTGCCATGCATTCCTGTGGCCCCACGTGGTGATCTGGAAAATAAACTAATGAGAAAGTGTTGGTTTATAATATATATATAATCTATTTATATAATCTATAATTCTGTGGCTAAACAGAATTTCTTGTTGTTTCTTTGTCATTGTTGATGTGGTCTGCCTACTCTGGAACATGCAACATATCATTGTCCTTCTTTAGGGGTCCCTTTCAAATCTATGATACTATATCAGTGTGTGTGCGTGTGTGAATAATATATATCTATCTGTATCTATGGCTGGATGGCTCTTTGTCAGGAGGGCTTTGATTACGTTTTCTTGCCCTGGTGAAGGGAGTTGGACTGGATGGCCTTAAGGCAGCATTTCTGATGATCATGGGAGTTCTCTGTGGGAAGTTTGACCCAATTCTCTTATACTAGCCGTCCCCTGTCACACGTTGCTGTGGCCCAGTCAGGTGATCTGGAAAATAAAGTAATGAGAAAGTGTTTCTAATATATGTAATTTATTTATGCTTGTGGGTAAACAGTATTTAATTACATTTTCTTGCCCTGGTGAAGGGAGTTGGACTGGATGGCCTTAAGTATTTTCTATTGGTCATAGGGGTTCTGTGTGGGAAGTTTGCCCCAATTCTCTCGTTGGTGTGGTTCAGAATGCACTTTGATTGTAGGTGAACTATAAATCCCAGTAACTACAACTCCCAAATGTCAAGATCTGTTTCCCCCAAACTCCCATCTGTATTCATATTTGGACATATGGAATATTTGTGCCAAGTTTGGTCCAGATCTATCATTGTTTGAGTCCTCTGGATGTAGGTGAACTACAACTCCCAAACTCAAGGTCAATGTCCACCAAACCTTATAGTGTTTTCTGTTGGCAGGGGCAGCTCAACCCATTATGCAAAGTAAGAATTTGCAGTATAGTTTATTTTGCCCAGGGGCACTCTTGAGGCTCTCATGGGGGAAAATAGACCTTGACATATGCAAGTTGTAGTTACTGGGATGTATAGTTCACCTACAATCAAAGAGCATTCTGAACTCCACCAATGATGGAATTGAACCAAATATGGCACACAGAACTCCCATGACAAACAGAAAATATATATCAGTGATTGGTTGGTGGGGGAGGGGGGGCAAAATACTGTTTGCTTACCGTTGAAAATTACCTAGGGCCGCCTCTGTCTGTTGGTCATGGGAGTTCTGTGTGCCAAGTTTGGTTTAATCCCGTTGTTGGTGGAGCTCAGAATGCTCTTTGATTGTAGATTAACTATAAATCCCAGCAACTACAATTCCCAGGTGACAAAACCATTTTTTTAGTGATGGGTTAGTAGGTGTCTTATGGCCAAATTTGGTAGCAATTCATCCAGTGGTTTTTGAGTTATGTTAATCCCACAAACGAACATTACATTTTTATTTATATAGATGGTCAATCATTGGCCTGATAGGTGTATTGTGTCCAAACTTGGTGTCTATTCATCCAGTGGTTTTTGGGTTATGTTAATCCCACAAACAAACATTACATTTTTATTTATATAGATTATTAGGACTGAATTGCTTCTCATGATTAATTGACTTTGAATTTCTCCCTACATGCAGTCAGCAAGGAATAAAGAAAAAGAGAAATTGTGATGTGAAATCTCTTTTCATTCTCCTTTATTCTTCAATTAATACATATTATATCATAAAGCCATACATAATGCTACAGAGTTTCATGCCTGTCAATCACGATGAGCAAGACTTTTCTGCCCTAAAACGGATAGATATATGACTTTTTCCTAGCCCCCTTCGCTGATCCAGCCATCTAATGCACATAGCTCTGCAATACAAGGTACCTCAGCAATATTTATTGCAGCATTCTGAGTAAGTAGCCCTCATTCTGGTGTGTTCTATTACTCACCATGTCCTTAAAAAAAGTTATCTCAATTGAAAAATATATGATCAATGTTATTAGTGTAATCCATTCATAGCTTTATAGACCCCAAGTCTTTCAGGGAGTGTCATAAATCTTCGGGATGACCCTGGCAGGCAGGAGTTTACTTCACAGCTGTGATTCAATGGATGGCTTCTGAAAAGGGGAAAGGAGGAAAGGAAGGAGGGGGAAAGATTACACTGCTGGACAGCTCCTTGCTAGATGGGAAAATCTGAAATCATTCGATCCAGAGCATTTCAGCAATCCGAAATCCTACCAGGGCTTGGAAAAGCGACTTTTATGGCGAAGACTTTTAAAGAATTGTGAAAATGATCACTTTTTGAGGCCATGACTTTTGGAAAGCCACCGATCACAGGAAAGGCATGACCTTGTTAGAGATCATAACCTTTTGCGAGAAATGGAAATCTCCATAATATTTTTTTTGGAAAATGTCATTTATTACCATTAGGGAAAATCAGGAATCCAACTGAGAAGAGTTAAAAACTCCCCTGAATCAACCTTCTCATTAGTGGTAAATCTCCACTAGCATCCAAGCGAAGTGATAAGGTTTCTCAGCTATTAACCTGATAGCCTAGACATCTCTTTGAACTGTTAGGGACAAAGATATGCCAATGCACAAAAATATATACAGCAGAGTTTCAGAAGTGTTCTTTCAGTTGCCCCCCTCCCAAAAGAAATCTAGGTAAAGGTTTCCCGTGACATTAAGTCTAGTCGTGTCTGACTCTGGAGGTTGGTGCTCATCTCCATTTCTGAGCCGAACAGCCAGCGATGTCCGTAGACACCTCCAAGGTCATGTGGTCAGCATGACTGCATGGAGTGCAGTTACCTTCCCATGATCTACTCGCACTTCCATGTTTTCAAACTGCTAGATTGGCAGAAGCTGGACCTAACAGCGGGAGCTCACTCTGCTCCCTGGATTTGAACCACCAACCTTTTGATCAGCAAGTTCAGCAGCTCAGGGATTTAACCCACTGTGCCACATCTACTCTCCCTTAAAACATCTTGTTTTAAATCATGCTCTTAAGAGACAAAAACAAAGCAAACATCATTAAAAGTAACATAGTTTGGTTACTCACAAACTTCATGTATTCATAGAATCATAGAATCATAGAATCAAAGAGTTGGAAGAGACCTCATGGGCCATCCAGTCCAACCCCCTGCCAAGAAGCAGGAATATTGCATTCAAATCACCCCTGACAGATGCCCATCCAGCCTCTGTTTAAAAGCTTCCAAAGAAGGAGCCTCCACCACACTCCGGGGCAGAGAGTTCCACTGCTGAACGGCTCTCACAGTCAGGAAGTTCTTCCTCATGTTCAGATGGAATCTCCTCTCTTGTAGTTTGAAGCCATTGTTCCACGTCCTAGTCTCCAAGGAAGCAGAAAACAAGCTTGCTCCCTCCTCCCTGTGGCTTCCTCTCACATATTTATACATGGCTATCATATCTCCTCTCAGCCTTCTCTTCTTCAGGCTAAACATGCCCAGCTCCTTAAGCCACTCCTCATAGGGCATACAGCATACAGGTACTTTGCATATCAATCCAGTAACATATAGGATTTGAAATAGTTTCTCTGTGTGGATAACACAGGGCATTTTACTTAGAATCTTAACAGTCCATAGTTTAAAGCAATGGTTCTCAACCTGTGGTTCCCCAGCTGTTTTGACCTACAACTCCCAGAAATCCCAGCCAGTTTACCAGTTGTTAGGATTTCTGGAAGTTAAAGGCCAAAACTGGGGACCCACAGGTTGAGAACCACTGGTCTAAAGCATCTCTTTGGTCTGAGAGTCTAATAGAGTCTTTGTTATCTAAAGCATTCAGTTTCTACAGACTTCCAAACTGTACTGTACTGATTCTGATGCAAACACACACTGACTTCTAAAATGGAGTCTCGGGTCTAAATATCCCCAGAAGTGATCACATGGTGGCACTATGGGTTAAACCCTTGTGATGACAGGACTGAAGACCAACAGGTTGGAGGATCGAATCCAGGGAGGACACAGATGAGCTCCCTATGTCAGCTACAGCTCCCCATGTGGGGATATGAGGGCAGCCTCCCACAAGGATCATAAAACATCAAACATCCATGAATCCCCTGGGCAACATCCTTGCAGACAGCCAATTATCTCACACCTCTTTAGATTCTCTGTCTCTGAAGTGTTGGGTAGATGTTAATCTTTCACCAGCATCAAAACTACTTCAAAACAGAAGCGACTTGCAGTTTCTCAAGTCGCTCCTGACACACACACACACACACAAAAACTGGTCACATAGTCTGCAACCCCTCCCACAACAGTTTAAGGAAAACTGCAAAGCAACACACACATATACAACACAGTAAGAAATCCAAATTATATACGTCACAGACAACTAGTATAGGAGGCTTGTAGAAGGTTGCTATTTCCAACAATGACTCCTAGAATCCTTTAAGCAGACAAGTTGGTTAAAGAATTCGATTGTCCTGAAAATAACTTTTCCAAGCTTTGTGCCCCGTTGGATCTCATGAAGTACAGATACAACTCACTTTGCAGGTCCAAAGGTTTGGGGGCATCTCTCTTCCTCCAACTATTGCTCCACATACACACTAAACTTTCAAAGACAGATGGCAGCAGGACTGCAGTTTTGGCCGTGTATATTAAAATTCTCAGAAACTCTGTTAAGAGCCTAGCCTTTGTGATATGGACCATTTATTTATTTATTTACTATATTTATATACTGCCTTTCTCACCCTGGGGGGAGGGGGAGAGACTCATATTAATGGCAAAACATATTAACATATTAATGGCAAACACTGAATGCCATATACATATAGAAAGAAAAAAATGTAATAACTAAACACTAACATATAAGTTAAAATCATTAAAACCATTAAATTGTGTGTGCAATTGTTCTGAAAAGACGACAAATTGTTTAGTTGCTTAACATACTTCTATTCCTAGGGAGAAATGTTTGTGGGATTTTCTGCCTCAGTTATTTACCAGAATGAATGGACCGGCCTTGGGTGCTATGCATCTTAACTGTGGTGTAGGTTGCCATTTGCTGTTCTACCGCAGGCAGAAAAATCTCTTCTGCCTGCCATGGCATGACATATTTCCTTCTGTTTATTCATTCATTACATTTATATGATATCTTTCTATTAATCCATTTGAGCTCCTTTTCTTAGATTTCTCTTCTCGTGCTTTCCTTCTGAGACACACAATTCCTGGGAAGCCAAAGGAAGGGCTGTCAAACCCAGGTCTCTAGAGTCACGATATGGTGCTCAGATCTCTGCACCACATGGGCTCTCATGTCCTGGACTCAACCCAATTGCTTGTTCCAGCTGGAGCAAACCCACTGAATAAATGAGTCTTGTTAAATCAATACTTGCATAAGTCTGATTGATTCAATAGGTATCCTCTAACAATTGGATTTAGTTTGTGCTTCAGTCCAGTTGCTCCCTCATGTAAAACTTAGATGAAAGTAAACTGGAAAAAAAGTATTTTAACATAGACATTTTAAAAATTATTTTCTCCATATTTCAAAGTGATTCACATGTTTAATCTCCATTATCCTTAATAATATTCCTATTTATTTATTTTTATTTATTTACAACATTTATATGCTGCCCTTCTCACCCCAAAGGGGACTCAGAGCAGCTTACAAGATATATATACATACAATATATTATATTATTAGCATAGTACAATATCAGTATTAAATGTTACTATATTGTACTATGCCATTATATTGTAATATTATTAGTAATATTACATGTAATCTATATAAATAAAAATGTAATGTTCATTTGTGGGATTAACATAACTCAATGAATTGCCGCCAAATTTGGCCACAAGACACCTACTAACACAAGGAGTGACCACCACTCAAAAAATAGTTTTTGTCATTTGGGAGTTGTAGTTGCTGGGAATTATAGTTTATTTATTTATTTATTTATTTATTTATTTATTTATTTGGAAGTTTTCTATACCGGCCTTCTCACCTCAACCGAGGGACTCAGGTCGGTTTACAGCATATATGCAATTACAAAGTATACAAATACAACCGAGTGCAACATCATTAAGGATTAAAACAACACAATAAAATACAATAAAACATCATTACAATTACCCAGGCCAGAACGTCAATACAATCACAGTCATAGTCGTAGTCACAGTTCATCAAAGATTCAGTCCTCAAAAGCCACATTCCAGAGCCAGGTCTTTAGTAATTTCCTGAAAGTCAGGAGGGAGGGGGCAGATCGGATCTCCAGTGGAAGGGAGTTCCAGAGCCGGAGAGCCACCACCGAGAAGGCCCTGTCTCTCGTCCCCACCAAGCGCGACTGCGAGGGTGGTGGGACTGAGAGCAGGGCCCCTCCGGAAGATCTTAATAACCTTGATGGTTCATAGGGGATAATCCATTCGGACAGGTAGACTGGGCCGGAGTCGTTTAGTTAACCTACAATCAAAGAGCATTCTGAACTCCACCAACAATGGAATTGAACCAAATGTGGCACACAGGATTCGCATGACCAAGAGAAAACACTAGAAGGGTTTGGTGGGCATTGACCTTGAATTTGGGAGTTATATTACACCTACATCCAGAGAGCACTGTGGACTCAAACAATGATGGATCTAGACCAAACTTGGCACGAATATTCCATATGCCCAACTAAGAACACAGATGGAGCTTGAGGGAAATAGACCTTGACATTTGGGAGTTGTAGTTACTGGGATTTATAGTTCTGAACCCCACCAATGATAGAATTGGAGCAAACTTCCTACACAGAACCCCTATGACCAATAGAAAATACTTAAGGCCATCCAGTCCAACTCCCTTCACCAGGGCAAGAAAACATAATCAAATACTGTTTACCCACAAGCATAAATAAATTACATATATTAGAAACCAACACTTTCTCATTACTTTATTTTCCAGATCACTAGACTGGGCCACAGCAATATGTGGCAGGGGACGGCTAGTACAAATATATAATTATAATATCATATTATTAGTAGTAGTATTATATTACATTACATTATAATATTATAAATATTATATGTATATACAATAGATTATATTACATTATTATTATTATTATTATTATTATTATTATTATTAGGCATGTCATCCCTCATGACAGTTATATTTAAGTCTAGACAGACAGTACTGAAACTGAAATATCCCATCTCCAAAATATCTCATTATGTACATATATGTAAATATAGATATACCAAAATCTGGGGTGAAATCAAAAATACTTGTGATACCAAGCATTTGGGGCAAGGGATACTCAGTAGTAGTCCCGTATTTTCCATCTTCATTGCTATGATACTTCATCTTGTTCATGGGAAGCTTCCCACCAAAGTGGAAATTGGCAAGCTATTTAACCTCACCAGACGGAAAGCCAAAACCAAGGTCACAACAATATATGTTATAGCACTCCAATATGCTGATGGTAACATAGTCTGTGCGCATTCAGAAGAAGACGTACAAGCCACTCTAAACACTCTAAGCACACATATAATTAACTGAATTAATCTTGAGGGTTGCTGACCCTTCAGGATACTGCAAGGATGTGCAGGAGAGGTTTTCCAGTAGGCTTTGAATATCAGAAATGTTTGCAGTTCCTGAAAGAGCCAAGTTAACAGTTCTCTCCCATCTTAAGATTGTAACCAAATGCAGACGCCATGGGTTTCTCTTCTGGTTTTGCTTCCATATCTGCTATGTCATCCCCAGGTACTTGGCATGCACTCCAATGTTATTCTATTAACTGCTGCAGTGAGCAAGGAATGCTTCTGTCCTATTGAAGTGAATGGCATTAAGCAGCCAAACCCTCTAAGACTGCAGTGCAAGAGACGTCACTAGGCAAGTGCCAGAAATAGAAGCTCGCTCTCTCTCAACACCACTCACTATAAATATTTAAACAAATATTGGGACAGAAGGCAAGATCGCTTGATCTTTGGCTCTGGCTCCCTTTTGATCAAATACCCAGCCCTCAGAGTACCTATATTTCTTTTGAGTATGCCCTTGTGCTGCTGATAAACACATCCTGGCTGAAACAAAAGCCTTATTCTGCTTCCACAAACTCATGCTCTTTTGCTCATGTAATACTAAGCTTGTGGTTCTTGATAAATGGTAGAGCAGTGGACATTTAAGTCCTGAATTGTTCTGGCCATGCCAATAACTCTGTGTCCCCTTCTATTCTGACATATAAAATCCAGATTATCTGCTTCGATCTGGATTATATGGCAGTGTAAACTGAAATAATCCAGTTCAAAGCAAATAATGAGGATTTTCTGCTTTGATAACCTGAATTTTCCGACAGTGTAGAAGGGGCCTGTGCGACATACATGAGATTGTTCTGCGTGGAAGCAGGGGGCCATAATAATAATAATAATAATAATAATAATAATAATAATAATAATAATAATAATAGCCAGCAGAGTGATCTTGTTTGCTTGTTGTGTTAATAATAATAAAAATAATAATAAATTAATAATAAATTATTATTATTATTATTATTATTAATAATAATAATAATAATAATAATAATAATAATAATAATAATAATGGTAAAGGATTCCTCTTGACATTAAGTCTAGTCATGTCTGGCTCTGGGGTGGTGGTGCTCACCTCCATTTCGAAGTCAAAGAGCCACCTCCAAGTTCATGTGGCCAGCATGACTGTATGGAGCGCCCTTATCTTCCCTCTGGAGTTGCATTTTTTCAAACTGCTAGGCTGGCAGAAGCTGGGGCTAACAGTGGGATCTCACCCCACTCCCTAGATTCGAATCGCTGACCTGTCGGTCAGGAAGTTCAGCAGCTCAGTGGTTTAACTTGCTGTGTCACTGGGAGGCTCCAATAATAATAATAACAATAATAATTAAGAAATAATAATAATAATAATAATAATTCTTACCCACCTCTCCCTGCTGCTTGAAGTGGGTAAGAAATACCCTAAAGGCATCCAATCCCACCAGATTTTGGAAGCTAAGTAGAATAAATTCTGTTAACTACTTGGATGGGAGATGACAAAAATACCCTATGAAATGAATGGGGTCATCATAAAAACACAGCACAAACACATATGTGGAAACAGGCCCCGGGGAAAGCAAAGGAACAGCCCTCTCAGGCCCCTTCTACACTACTATATAATCCAGATTATCAAATCAGATAATCCATATTATCTGCTTTGAACTGAATTATATGAGTCTACACTTCCATATAATCCAGTTCAAAGCAGATCATCTGAATTTTATATGGCAGTGTAGAAGGAGTCTAAGGCCTATTTCATATATGTTTTCTATCAACTGAATAATCTCAAAGCATACATTTAGCAAACTTTAGGTTGGGAAAGATATGCTCTGGATCATGTAGAAATATCATAATGATATTCAGACCAGAAGGAGATGCATGTTCTTGTCGTGCAACTACATTGCCATAGAATCCAGATTATCAAAGCACATAATCCACATTGGGTTGTTGTAGGTTTTTGGCTATATGGCCATGTTCTAGGAGCATTCTCTCCTGACGTTTTGCCTGCATCTATGGCAAGAACCTCTGAGGATGCTTGCCATAGATGCAGGCGAAACGTCAGGAGAGAATGCTTCTAGAACATGACCATATAGTTCAAAAACCCTACAACAATCCAACAGCTATCTAAATCGGAAGACCTTCCACCTAGGCTTTATGGACTCCCAAAAATCCATAAGGAATCCACCCCACTCAGTTTGCTCTAGGCACTGTCAGGCCATTATATGCTAATCAAGGTGGTCAGTTGAAACAGTCACACCTAGCTCCAACAGACAAGAGTCCTTTGTCTCACCCTGGTCATTCCACAGATATATAAACCCTTTTTCCTAGTTCCAACAGACCTCACTACCTCTGAGGATGCTTGCCATAGATGCAGGAGAAACGTCAGGAGAAAATACCTCTAGACCATGGCCATATAGCCCGAAAAAACCTAAAACAACTCAGTGATTCCAGCCATGAAAACCTTCGACAATAAATCCAGTGATTCCAGTCATGAAAGCCTTGGACAATACATAATCCACATTATCTGCTTTGAACTGGATTATAATAGTCAACACTGCCATATAACCCAGTACAAAACAGATAATTTGGATTTTATATGGCAGTGTAGGTTGGATCTACCCTACCCTATATCCCATGATCTGATCCCAGATTATTTGCTTATCCCAGACTATCTGGCAGTGTAGACTCATATAATCCAGTTCAAAGCAGATCTTTAGGACCTGGTGGATCTTAATCCTGTTTGCTTCTGCTTGTCCCAGGCAAATTCCCTGAAACAATAATAAACTATTTTAATGCCTTGCATGACCGAGAGAGGGCGCTGTCCGCTTTAGTTTTCCAAAGTAGGAAAGTTAAGAGGATATTTCTCCACGGATTGTGGTTTCAAAACAATGTTGTAATTCCCTCCTATTCACAAAGTCCTGGAAGAAATAGGAAAGAGGAGTAGCACTCGTTGATAATTCAGGGAAAAAAGCCCTATTGCTTGCAATGGGCTGAATCGCAAGTAAATGGCTCTCAGTACAAAAAAAAAGTACAATCCTTAAAAACTGTATTTTCAGAAGCATGCCTCTCTGGATGCAAAGGAGTGTATATAGGATGGCCGCCTAAAATAGTTTAAATTGGAAACTCTATAGAAGAATGCGTTTTTATTCTTCTCTGTAGTGGCAAAAATGATGACAGGAATCGCACCTTGGTGGGTCCGAGTTTATCTGTTTCCTATTTTGAATTTTCCCCCAGTCTGTGATATGTTATTGCTATTATTGTTGCTGCCATTATTGTTGTTGTTGTTGTTGTTGTTGTTGTTACTGTTATTGGTATAGTTATGGTTGTTGCTGCTATTTTATTACTATCATTATTGCTATTATTGCTGCTATTATTATTATTACTGTTATTACTGTTATTGTTATGGTTGTTGCTGCAATTACTTTTATTACTATTGCTGTCATTGCTATGATTGTTGTGACTAGTAGTATTATTATTATTACTATTATTACTGTTATTGTTAGGTTGCTGCTGGTATTACTATTATTACTATTATTGCTGTTATTTTATGGTTGTTGCTGCTATTGCTTTTGTTGTTATTGCTATTATTGTTGCTGCTTTTATTACTATTGTTATTGCTATTATTGTTGCTGCCACTATTATTATTACTATTATTACTGTTATCGTTATGTTGCTGCTGCTATATCTTTTATTACTATTGTTGTTACTGCTATTATTGTTGCTGCTATTATTATTATTATTATTACTATTACTGCTGTTATTATTATGGTTGTTGCTGCTATTACTTTTATTATTGTTGTTATTGCTATTATTGTTGCTGCTATTATTATTACTATTATTACTGCTGTTATTGCTATATTTGCTCCTGCTATTACTTTTATTACTATTGTTATTGCTATTATTGTTGCTGCTAGTATTATTATGATTATTATTACTGTTATTGTTATGGTTGTTGCTGCTGCTATTACTTTTATTACTATTATTGTTGTTATTGGTATTATTGTTAGTGCTCTTATTATTATTGCTATTATTACTGTTATTATTGCTGTTATTGCTATTATTGCTGCTGTTATTACTATTACTATTATTACTGTCATTGTTAAATTTGTTGCTGCTACTATTGTTTTGATTACTATTGTTACTGCTATTATTGTTGCTGCTCTTATTATTATTACTATTATTACTGTCATTGTTATGTTACTACTGCTATTACTTTTATTACTATTGTTGTTATTGCTATTATTGTTGCTATTATTACTGTTATTGCTATTATTCTTGCTCTTATTACTATTACTATTATTACTGTCATTGTTAAATTTATTGCTTCTACTATTATTTTTATTACTATTGTTATTGCTATTATTGTTGCTGCACTTATTATTACTATTATTACTGTTATTACTGTTATTGTTATGTTACTGCTGCTGCTATTATTATTGCAGCTATTATTACTACTATTATTATTGCTGTTATTTTTATGGTTGTTACTGCTATTACTTTTATTATTGTTGTTATTGCTATTATTATTGTTGAAGCTATTATTATTACTATTACTGCTGTTATTGTTATGGTTGTTATTGTTATTTTTATTACTATTGTTGTTATTGCTTTTATTGTTTCTGTTATTGTTATCATTATCATATGAGGACAAGTTTTTGCTGAGCGACCAGCATTTGTTTCCCTTTAGGGAGTAAAGCATTTCAGTTTCATGTAAGCTTTAGTCCTTTCACACCAAATAAATATAATACTGCATCCAGAACTGCTCCACTATTGTGTGTATATTACTATATATTATTTCTCAGAGGCCTCTCCTACTTCTGAGAAGACCCAATTCCTTCTAAGAAAGAATGCAAAACACGAAGGGAAAAGGAGGATCTCATCCAATGCTCGTTTTATTCCCATTTGTGATCTTAATTCTTAATTTTGAATGTATTGAAAATCAGAGATTCCAGGCTGGGTGGATGGGAATAAAATCTCTATCAGGGATTTATATCAATCAGGGATATTTTTCCTCTCTTTCAGATTCTCGATTTTCCCTCAACTTCCATCCAAGAAGTTTTAAATGGTATGAGTTTAATCTCAAAGAAAATGCCTTAAGATGTCCTTTGGAGAAGCAGGTGGAGTCCAATGGTGCATTGTCACTGTTGAGTTAATGCAGTTTGACAGCACTGTCATTGCCATAGCTCAATGCTGTGGCATCCTGGGACTTGTGATTTGATCAGCTCTGTCGCCTTCTCTGCCAAAGAATGCAGGTGACTTACTAAACCACAACTTCCAAGATTCCATAGAATTGAGCCGTGATGGCAGTGGTATCAAACTGTGTTAATTCTACAGTGTGGTTGCACCTTAAGACTTTGAGGAAACGGAGCCTGGCTTTTGAAGCTTTAAACCAAGTTGGAGGGGGAAAGGGAACTTTGTTGAAACGTTTGCAACGAGATAGGAAGCAAAAAATAATAATATTAATATTATTCATATTATTAATATTAATATTTATTTAATAATAATAATAATAATGGTGATGGTGATGATGATGATGATGATGATGGTCCCTTGTGGGGAGAAGGGCGGGATAGAAATGTATGTAATAAATAAATGTATGTAATAATAATAATAATAATAATAATAATAATAATAATAATAATCGTGTAAATTCAAATTCATTATTTTGATTGATCCAGCAGCGGTCCAGCGATTTCGATTCACTTCTAATGACCTTTGGACTTCACGGGGTGTGAGCAAAACCATTTCCTCTGGCAGAATTTAAAAGCAAAATAGTGTCCTTCCCTTCAAATAGACAATTATTAAAAAATAAATTAAAAATAAGTAGGTCTTCTTTTCGGTCCGATTTTCTTCCAGTCAAAGAAAATAGAAATAAAAACCCACCGAAAAAAATAGAAAATAATAATACTGATGATAATAATAATAATAATAATAATAATAATAATAATAATCCAATACAACAATACAATTTAATACAATATAATACAATACAATTATACACACACACACACACATATGATAATAATAATGATCAAATACAAATACAACAGCCATCAGAGTGTCTGCTGTGGACTCATCTTGTTGTGTTTCAAATAATAATAATAATAATAATAATAATAATAATAATAATAGAATAAAATAATTACAAAAGTCTGATTCCAAAACCATGAAGTTATGAGAGCGAATGAAGCTACACCGGTACATCCACACTGTAAAGTTCATGCAGTGTGACACCACTTTAACTGTCATGGTTCCATGAGATAGAATCCTGGGATGTGTAGTTGGCACCGCCTCTCCTTGGCTGAGAAGGCTTTGTAAAACTACAGTTCCCATGATTCTACAGCATTGAGCCTAGTTAGTTAAACCGCACCTTTTAGCAAGAAATATTAATGTTTACATCAAGACCAACCTCCCGCTTCCAAAATCCCCTTTTCTTTGCATCAAAGGCGTTTCTCTGAAAGTACAGCACACACAATTCCGTCAAAAGGTTTTCGAATCCGGGGAAGGGGAGGTGAGTTCCCGTCCGTCAGCTCTAGCTTCCCATGCCGGGACCTGAGAGAAGCCTCCCACAGGATGGTAACACATCCGGGCATCCCTTGGCAACATCCTTGCAGACAGCCAATTTTCTCACACCAGAAGCGACTTGCAGTTTCTCAACTTGTTCCAGGCAGGTCTAGCTTTAGTTCTATATAAAATCTTCGTTTATTTTGATTTCTCTTGGGAAAATCGCTCCACGAGAAGCTTTGGATTTGGAGCTCAAGGAGGGAGTTTAAGCATTCCTAATGACACACTAGGGGGAAAACTCCTAATGAAGATCATAATGGGCTGCAAAAAAAAAAACCTCTTATGGAGTCAATGAAGGGCTGGAAAAATCCTAATGAAGATTGTGATGGTGGGGGGAAATTCTTAAATAGGTTGGAAGAATGTCTAATAAAGACAAGAAAAAAAGAGTCCTAAATGAGGCCTCTTCTACATTGAATATAAAATCCGGATTGTCTGCTTTGAGTCAGATTATATGGCAGTGTAGACTCGTATAACCCGGTTCAAATAAGATTATCTGGATTATATGGCAGTGAAGAAGGGGCCGAAGTCAACAAGCAGCTGGAAAAGGTTTGTAATTAAATCAGTGATGGGCTTGAAATTTCCTACTGAAGACAATGATGTATGTAAATAAAATATTGTGGTTGTTGTATTGTCCAAGGCTTTCAAATGGCCGGAATCACTCGGTTGTTGAGAGTTTTCAGGGCTGTATGGCCATGTTCCGGAAGCATTCTCTCCTGACGTTTCGCCTGTATCTATGGCAGGCATCCTCAAAGGTGGTAGAGTCTGTATGAAACGTTTGCAGGCCAAACGTCAGGAGAGAATGCTTCTGGAACATGGCTATACAGCCCGGAAAACTCTCAACAGCCCATTATTATTTTTGTTACTATTATTATTCACTGGACAAATGACGGGCTTGAAAAAAAATCCTGATAGGGTCCTTCCACACAGCCATACAACCCAGAATATAAAGGCAGAAAAATCTCCCAATGTCTGCTTTGAATCGGATTATCTGAGTCCACACTGCCATATAATCAGGATTTTATACAGCTGTGTGGAAGGGCCCATAGAGACAATAAGGGGCGTGGGAAGGATCCTAATGAAGACAATGAAAACAGAGATGGAGAGAGAAAGCGAGAAAAGGAAGGAGGTAGGGAGTGGATAATCAGGATGAGTTAGAACAGTGTTTCTCAACCTTCCTAATGCTGCGACCCCTTAATCCAGTTCCTCATGTTGTGCTGACCCCCAAACATTATTTTCCTTGCTACTTCATAACTATAATTTTGCTACTGTTGTGAATCGTCATGTAAATATCTGATATGCAGGATGTATTTTCATTCACTGGACCAAATTTGGCACAAATACCTGATACGCCCAAATTTGAATACTGGTGGGGTTGATTTTGTCATTTGGGAGTTGTAGTTGCTGGGATTTATAGTTCACCTCCAATCAAAGAGCAATCTGAACTCCACCAAGGATGAAATCGGAATCAAATTTGGCACACAGAACTCCCATGACCAACAGAAAAAAATGGAAGGGTTTGGTGGGCATTGATCTTGAGTTTTGGAGTTGTAGTTCACCTACATCCACAGAGCATTGTGGACTCAAACAATGATGGATCCGGACCAAACTTGGAACGAATATTCAGTATGCCCAAATGTGAACACTGGTGGAATTTGGGGAAAATAGACCTTGATATTTGGGAGTTGTAGTTGCTGGGATTTATAGTACACCTACTATCAAAGGTCATTCTGAACCCCACCAACGATAGAATTGGACCAAACTTCCCACATAGAACTCACATGACCAACCGAAAAAAAATTGGAAGGGTTTGGTAGGCATTGATCTTGAGTTTTGGAATTGTAGTCCACCTACATCAAGAGAGCACTGTGGAGTCAAATAATGATTTGGACCAAACTTGGCAAAATACTCAATATGCCCAAATGTGAACACTGGTGGAGTTTGGGGGAAATAGACCTTGACATTTGGGAATTGTAGTTGCTGGGATTTATAGTTCACTTACAAGCAAAGAGCATTCTGAACTCCACCAACAATATAATTGGGGCAAACCTCCCATGCCCAACGGAAAATACTGTGTTGTTGTAGGTTTTTTCGGGCTATATGGCCATGTTCTAGAGGCATTCTCTCCTGACGTTTCGCCTGCATCTATGGCAAGCATCCTTAGAGGCTGTGAGAAAAAAACCAACAACAACCCGGTGATTCTGGCAATGAAAGCCTTCGACAATACAGAAAATACTAATGGTTTTTGGTGACCCCTCTGACCCCCTTGCGATCCCCCCCCCCGGGTCCCGACCCCCAGGTTGAGAAACGCCGAGCTAGAACATTGTCTAATGATGTTAGAGTTAGGGTTAGGAACTCAACACTTGGAACATAAAGAAATGGGGAAGAAAACCCGCTTTTCCCCCAAAGCGACTTTTTTTGGGCCCTTCCACATATCCCAGAATATCAAGGCAGAAAAACCCAAAATGTCTGCTTTGAATTGGGTTATCTGAATCCACACTCAGATAATGTGGGATTTTCTGCCTTGATATTCTGGGATATAGGGCTGTGTGGAAGGGTCCTTACATGAGTATTTGAAAGGGTCTTAAGAAAAACGAAGTGACATATTTCCTCTCCTGTGATATTGGATTTGGGATATAGGGCTGTGTGGAAGGGCCCTGAGTCCACACTGCCATATATTCCAGATCAAAGCAGATAATGTGGGATTTTATTCAGCTGTGTGGAAGGGGCCTGAGTGCCCTTCCACACAGCCCTATATCCCAGAATGTTGTTGTTCATTCGTTCAGTCGTCTCCGACTCTTCGTGACCTCATGGACCAGCCCACGCCAGAGCTCCCTGTCGGCCGTTACCACCCCCAGCTCCCTCAAGGTCAGTCCAGTCACTTCAAGGATGCCATCCATCCATCTTGCCCTATATCCCAGAATATTAAGGCAGAAAATACCATAATATCAGCTTTCAACTGGGTTACCTGACTCCACACTGACATATATTCCAGTTCAAAGCAGAAACTGTGGGGTTTTATTCAGCTGTGTGGAAGGGACCCCAGTGTTTCCCAGTCTCAGGAGTTTTGGACTTCAGCTCCCAGAATTCCCAGTCTTCAGATAACCCGTTTCAAAGCAGATAATGTGAGATTTTTCTGCCTTGGTATTCTGGGATATAGGGCTGTGTGGAAGGGCCTTTAGATAACCCAGTTCAAAGCAGATAATGTGGGTTTTTCTGCCTTGATGTTCTGGGATATAGGGCTGTGTGGAAGGGCCTTCAGATAACCCAGTTCAAAGCAGATAATGAGGGATTTTGTGCCTTGATATTCTGGGATATAGGGCTGTGTGGAAGGTCCCTTTTGTAGATAGGAGCAAACTTTCACCCGCCTTGTTCCGAACTTTCCCAAATAGGGAGACCCCTCTTCCCCCCCCCCTCTTTCTACCCTCCCTCCAACCCCTCCCCCGAGTGTGTGTGAGTGTGTGTGTTTGAGAGAGTCTTCTCCTTCTCCTTTGTGGTGGGAAGAGCGAGGAAGTGTCTCGGTGAGGAAGTGGGGGAGGAAGAGGCGAGGCCACCCCCTTTTGTGCCGAGACGGAGCCTTCTCCCTCCTTTGCTGCCTAATTGGACTCTCTAAAGCCAATAAGAGGCGAGCTCTCTTTCGCCCGGAGCCAAGAGGACCAAATCGAAGGGGGGCGTGGAGATGGCGGGCTAGAGGAGCCCGCGAGGGAGGGGGCGGCTGCCTGGCCTCCCTCCCTTCCTCTTTCCTCCCTCCCTTTCCCTCCCTCCCTCCTTCCTTCCTTCCTTCTCTCGCTTTCTCTCTCTCTCGCCCGGCTGCCAAACGTGAATCGGGGCGTCCTGGTGGGGCCTTCGGAGCGCAGCATTCGCACCCGACGCCGGAGAAAGCCACCACGACGAAGACTACTACTACAACGCCCTCCAGTCTCCCCCGAAGGACGTCCCAAGCTTTCTCGATGCTGCCGGCTAATTGGGAGCCACTCCGGAGCCCCGTGTGAACGCCACAGGGGTGGGAGGGAGGGAAAGGAGGAAGATGCCGGAGACCGGACCCGACGCCCCCAGCCCCCCGGCTTCGCAGCCCCAGCAGCCGCCGCCGCCGCCTCCTCCTCCTCCGCCGCCGAAAGAGTCTCCCTTCTCCATTAAGAACTTGCTCAATGGGGACCCGCACCCCAAGGCGGCCCCCAAGCAGCCCCGGGCGCTCTTCCCGCCGGTGGCCAAAGGGGCGCTCGAGGGGGCCGGCTTCGCCCTCTCGCCCGTGGCCGACCTCGCCTTCCCCCGCTTCGAGATCCCCGCGCAGAGGTTCGCCCTGCCCGCCCACTACCTGGAGAGGAGCCCGGCCTGGTGGTACCCCTACAGCCTGAGCCCCGCCGGGGGACACCTGCCCAGGACGGAAGGTAACCGCCCAGCAGACTCCCCGCCCCTGGCACTGGGGCCCCTCCGCGGTGGGAAGCCCAAGGAAGGCGCTTCCTGGCCTTCCTCTTCCCAGGCATCATCCCCTCCTTCTCCTCCTTCCCTGGTTGCTTTCCTTCCTGGCCCTCCCTTGACCCACTCACCCCTCTTGCCATTATTATTATTATTATTATTATTATTATTATTATTATTATTATTATTATTATTATTATTATTATTATTATTATTTCTAGTCTGCCTTTCTCCCCATAATGACTCCATCTCACATTGCCATTTGTCCCACTCTGGGAAGCCCAAGGAAGGGTCCTTCTCCTATACACCAGCTCCTACCTCCTCTTCCCTTGACCCACTCATCTCTCCTGCCATTATTATTATTATTATTATTATTATTATTATTATTATTATTATTATTATTATTTCTAGCCTGCCTTTCTCCCCATAATGACTCCATTCCACATTGCCCCTTCCACTCTGGGAAGCCCAAGGAAGGGTCTTACTAGCCTTCCTTCTCCTAAACATCAGCTCCTACCTCTTCCCTTGTTGCTTTCCTTACTGGCCCTCTTTGAGAGAAAGTCCCTCCCTTGACCCACTCATCCATCTTGCCATTATTATTATTATTATTATTATTATTATTATTATTATTATTATTATTATTAGCTTGCCTTTCTTCCCTAGTGACTCCATCCCACATTGCCATTTGCCCTCTCCACTTGGGAAGTCGAAGGAAGGGTCTTCCTAGCCTTCCTACTCCTAAGCATCATCTCCTACCTCTTCCCTTGATGCTTTCCTTACTGGCCCTTTTAGGGACAAGGTCTCTTCCTTGCCCAATCATCCCTCTTGCCATTGTTATTATTATCTTTATCTTTATTATCTTTATTTCTAGCCCGCCTTTCTTTCCATTGTGACTCCATCCCACCTTGCCATTTGCCCCTTCCACGCTGGGAAGCCGATGGATGGGTCTTCCTGGCCTTCCTTCTCCTAAGCATCATCTCCCACCTCTTCCCTTGTTGCTTTCCTTACTGTCCTTCTTAAAGACAAGGTCCCTTTCCCTTGACCCATTCATTCCTAATGCCATTATTATTATTATTATTATTATTATTATTATTATTATTATTATTATTATTTTCTAGTCATCCTTTCTCCCCATAGTGACTCCATCCCACCTTGACACTTGTCCCCTCCATTCTGGAAAGCTGAAGACTCTTCCTGATCTTCCCTTCCTGTCCTTCCTAGGGAGCAAGGTCCCTCCCTTGACACACTTAACCCTCTTGCTATTATTATTATTATTATTATTATTATTATTATTATTATTATTTCAATCCCGACTTTCTTCTCATCTACATTCCATCCCACCGTGCCACTTACACCTGGATCTTCCGGGTCTTCCTTATCACAGGCCACTCCATCTTCTCCAGGAAGGGCCACCTTATCCTAGATCTTCTCTTGTTGTTTTCCTTCCTGTCGGCCTTCTCCAGGGACTTCTCCTTTCATCTATCCATCCATCCATCCATCCATCCAGTCACCCCTCTCCATCCATGTATCCCACACTGAGAAGTTGGAGGCTCTTCCTGCTTTTTCTCATCCCAGAGAGGACCACCTTCTCCTAGATCTTCACTTGTTGCTTTCCTTACTGTCGGCCTTCTCCAGGGACTTCTCCTTTGATCCATCCATCCACCCACTCACCTCTCTCCATCCATCTATCCCACACTGAGAAGTTGGAGGCTCTTCCTGCTTTTTCTCATCCCAGGGAGGGCCACCTTCTCTAGATCTTCCCTTTTTGCTTTCCTTACTGTCGGCCTTCTCTGGGGACTTCTCCTTTGATCCATCCATCCACCCACTCACCCTTCTCCATCCATCTATCTCACACTGAGAAGTTGGAGGCTCTTCCTGCTTTTTCTCATCCTTGGAGGGCCACCTTCTCCTAGATCTTCCCTTGTTGCTTTCCTTACTGTCGGCCTTCTCCAGGGACTTCTCCTTTGATCCATCCACCCAGTCATCCCTCTCCATCCATCCCACACTGAGAAGTTGAAGGCCCTTCCTACGTTTTCTCATCCACCTTCTCCTAGATCTTCCCTCGTTGCTTTCCTGACTGTCGCTGTTCTCCAGGCCTCCCCCTCAAGACCAGGCCACCATTTCTTCACAGATGGATCTTTCAAGATCAGCTAGGAGGAAACCTCTCAGCCATCTCTGGTTTAGTGAACTCGCCTGGTGTGGATAGCTAGGGTTGTGAGTCCTCCAAAGTGGTAGACCATCTAGCACTTTAGTCCCATTTCGAGCCCGATTTAGCTCTCCATTCGCCATCTATTACCTCCCTCCACCTTCTCCCATTGCAAGATCCTAGGCAAGCAAGTGGGGTTTATTAGTCCCAACGGGCGTGTGTGTGTGTTGTTGCTTTTGAAAAACCGGTAAGCGTCAAAGGCCGGTCTTCAAACTGTCCAACCCGGGCTTCCAGGTTGAGGCCCCTTGATCCCAGAGCCTCTTCATCCTTGACTAAACCTGACCCGGGTTGGCAAAGCTTGGCTTTCTGGAGAGAAACTCCGCGAGAAGCGGGCGTCCTTCTCCTGGCCTGGTTTACTCGCGCGTCTTTCCAATTGGGATCCCGGCAGTTGACTTTTTATCCCAGCCTCTATAGGGGAGAAAGTGGGGATTTTAAGTCTCAGGGAGGTGAGCTGAAAAGGGCAACAAGGCAAGGCTGATAAGCTCTTTCTTTTCTTTCTTTCTTTTTTACTTTTGTAAACATGAACTTTCACTTTTTTAAAAAAATGTTGATTTTTTAATTCCATAAAAATCAATATTTTTATGGAATTAAATCTCCTTTTTTGAGCCGCTTTGGATCTAGAGCGAGAGAAAAAAGCGGGGTGTAAAATATAATAATAGGAGTAGTAATAATAGTAATAATAATATTAATAGTAATAATTTCGTAATAATATTTAGTAGTAATAATAAGCGGGGTATAAAATATAATAATAGTAATAGTAATAATAGTAATGCTATTATTATTGTTGTTATTAATTAATAATAATAATCGTAATAATAAGTGGGATATATAATAATAATAATAATAATAATAATAATAATAATAATAATAATAATAATAATAATAACGGGGCCCAACAACAAAAGTTTTTAGGCCTGTTCCTGGGGTTATTTGGGGCTGAGTCAGAAAATCGCATTGGATAGACCGCAAGAGTTGTAGTTTTCCAAGGCCCTAACACAGTCATCTAACCCGGAATATCAAGGCAGATAAATCACAATATCTGCTATAAACTGTGTTATCTGAGTTCACACTGCCATATAATCCAGTTCAATGTGGATTTTATACACCTGTGTGGAAGAGGGCCTTAGATAAACTATCATGGTTTTCTATGGACGAAAGACTGGTGGATGGCATATGCTTTGTATCACAAAAACTAATAATAGCTTCCTATTATTATTATTATTATTATTATTATAGATGGCATATGCTTTGTATCTCAAAAACTAATAATAGGTTCTTCTTCTTATTTTTTTTATTATAGATGGCATATGCTTTGTATCTCAAAAACTAACAATAGGTTCCATTATTATTATTATTATTATTATTATTATTATTATTATTATTATAGATGGCATATGCTTTGTATCTCAAAAACAAACAATAGGTTCCTATTATTATTTTTATAGATGGCATATGCTTTGTATCTCAAAAACTAATAATAGGTTCTTCTTCTTATCATCATCATCATCATTATTATTATAGATGGCATATGCTTTATATCTCAGAAACTAATAATAGGTTCCTATTGTTGTTGTTGTTGTTGTTATTATTATAGATGGCTACGCTTTGTATCTCAAAAACTAACAATAGGTTCCTATTATTATTATTATTATTATTATTATTATTATTATTATTGATGGCATATTTCTTTGTATCTCCAAAACTAGAGCTGATAGGAGAAACCTTTGTGTGTGTGTGTCAGGAGCGACTTGAGAAACTGCAAGTCGCTTCTGGTGTGAGAGACTTGGCCAGAATTGGCCGCCTGCAAGGACGTTGCCCAGGGGAAGGCCCGGATGTTTGACGTTTTACCATCCTTGCGAGAGGCTCCTCTCATATCCCCACATGGGAGCTGGAGCTAACGGAGGGAGCTCTCATGTCCCCACATGGGAGCTGGAGCTAACGGAGGGAGCTCACCCGCGCTCTCTACCCCGCTGGGGGCTCCTACTGGGGAAACAGGTGCTCTTTGTAGAACCAGCAAGTCAAATATACGCAGAAGCAGGTTCAACAACTTGAGGCATCCAAAAAGAGACAAAGGAGCAACAGCAACTCCTTTGCCTCTCTGGGAGATTTGCTGAAATGCGCAAGGCAAGGCTCTAAAGTCTCCTTTTTCCTTCTTCCCCCCTCCCTCCCTTCCTTCCTTCCTTCCTTCCTTCCTTTTCCCCCCTCTGGCTCTGCCTCTGGGCTGTGCCTGCCCGCCTTCCCTGCAGTGTCGCTGGAGAAATCCCTGCGGAGAGACTCTTCCCCGGCCTCGGGAGGCACGGACCGGGACTCCCCGGACGAGGCCTTGGCCAAGGCGGAGCGGGAGGCCAAGGACTTGCTGGACTCCAAGAGCCCCGAGGAGATCATCCTGGAGGAGAGCGACTCGGAGGAGGGCAAGAAGGAGGAGGAGAGCGGCGCCGAGGACTGGCCCAAGCGGGAGCCCGACGGAGGAAGCGGCGGAGGGGGAGGCGACTGCGGCGCCGAGAAGAAGCCCTGCCGCAAGAAGAAGACCCGCACCGTCTTCTCCCGCAGCCAGGTCTTCCAGCTGGAGTCCACCTTCGACCTGAAGCGCTACCTGAGCAGCTCAGAGCGGGCCGGCTTGGCTGCCTCCCTCCACCTGACCGAGACCCAGGTCAAGATCTGGTTCCAGAACCGGCGCAACAAGTGGAAGCGGCAACTGGCGGCCGAGCTGGAGGCGGCCAACCTGAGCCACGCGGCTGCCCAGCGCATCGTGCGCGTGCCCATCCTCTACCACGAGGGCGAGGGGGGCGCGGGTGGGGGGCCCAACGGGGGCCAAGCGGGGGCGGGAGGGGGTCCCACGGGGAGCGCCCCCGTCAGCCAGCCCTTGCTCACTTTCCCGCACCCGGTCTACTACTCGCACCCCGTAGTCACCTCCGTCCCGCTCCTTCGGCCCGTCTGAGCCCAGAACGAGACAGAGAAGGAACCAGAGAAAGGGAGAGAGGGGCTTTCACAAGAGAGGGAAGGGAGGGAGGGAAGCCAGAGAGCGGTCCAATACTCCCTTTCAATCAGCCTCTATTCCCTCTCGATCCGGATTGCCATCTCCTCCTGCCAGAAAGGATCCCTATACATATGATCTCTCTCTTCTCCCCCCCCCCCCCACCTTTTGTCCGTGCCATTCTTCAGAGACTCCCTCACTTTCCTGCCTGGGTTTGGATGCCTTTCCTGGCGGGGTTGTTCCATCATCATTTCTGATGATGGTTATTATTGTTGTTTTAAGAATAATGCGCTTTTTCTCCCCCCAAAAGAACGGTCGCTCCTGATTTCTTTGAAAATAATATTCTCTTTGGAAATGGAGCGAAGGAGGGAAATCTCCCTGTTGTTGTTGTCCCGATGGTGCCAAAACAAGGCTCCCCAAAACGCAAGGGGAGTTTGGGGAAGGGGGAGCTGTCCGGCTCGACAGCCTCAACCGATTTGGTGCCGTTTCAAAGAGACGCCGTCGATCTTTTCAGGGCATTCTTTTCCTCTCAAGGTGTGAAAGGCGAGAGAGAAGGCGGTTGAAACGGACTTTTTTGAAAATTCCCTAATTATTTATTGCAAGTTTTTTTATGTTGCTATTTCGGGGCGCGTTCTACTTCCTTTCTCTTACCTCCCTCCTTCCCTTCCCTCTTTCTTTCCTTCTTTCCTTCCTTATTTCCTTCCTTCCCTCTTTCTTTTCTTCCTTCCTTCTTTCCTTCCTTCCCTTTTTCTTTTCTTCCTTCCTTCTTTCTTTCCTTCCTTCTTCTTTCCTTCTTTCATTCCTGCTTTCCTCCCCCTCTCCTTTCTTTCCTTTCTTTCTTCTCTTTCATTCCTTCCTTTTTCCTTCCTTCCCTCTTTTTTTCTTCTCCTTCTTCCCTTCCTTTTCTTCTTTCCTTCTTCCCTCTTTCTTTCTTCCCTCTTTCTTTCTTCTTCCTTCTTTCCTTCCTTTCCTTCTTTCATTCCTTCTTTCCTCCCCCTCCTTCTTTCCTTCCTTCTTTCCTTCCTTCCTTCTTTCTTTTCTTCCTTCTTTCATGCCTTCCTTCTTTTCTTCCTTATTCCCTTCCCTCTTTCTTTTCTTCCTTCTTTTATTCCTTCTTTACTTCCTTCTTCTTTCCTTTTCATTCCTTTTTCCCTCTCCCTCCTTCTTTCCTTCCTTCTTTCTTTCCTCCTCTTTTCTTTTCTTCCTTTCTTCTTTCATTCCTTCTTTCTTTCTTCTTTCCTTCTTCTTTCTTCTTTTCCTTCTTTTCTTCCTTTTTCCTCCTTCCTTACTTTCTTCTTTCTTTCTTTTTTCCCCTCCCTCCCTCCTTCCTTCCCTCCTTTCCTTCCTTACTCCCCTTCCTTCCTCCCCTTCCTCCACTTTCTCTTTCCTCCTCCTTTCATCTTCTTTCCTGGAAGACCTTCTCTGGCTTCTGCCGCTGCTGTGTGTGCAATAGGGAACAATCCTTGAAAGCGAGGGGAGTTGGGGGATTTGTCACGAGATGATATCTCCTTTTTTTGAGGGGGAAACGAGCTGCACAAAATAGAGGGGGGGGAGAGTAACCAACCCGGGGCGACTCCACGCCTGGTCTGCTTCCTGAACTCTCGGCCAGTGTTCGGGGCGCTTTAAGTGATGGACAATCAGACTCTTCAGAGGAATTGTTAACTTCTTTGCTATATTCTGTACAGTTTTCTTGTCTGTTTTGGGGAGGGGGTGAGGGTTGGGGGCTGTGGGAGCTCATCTCCCCGTTATTTTCTTCTCTGTATACTCCCCATCCTTCTTTCCGTTTGTTTCTTCCCTCCCTCTATTATTATTATTATTATTATTATTATTATTATTATTATTATTATTATTATTATTATTATTACAAATGGTTCTAATACATCCGTGTCTTGTGGTTGAAGGGAGGGATGGGAAAGCCAATAAAGGAAACTTGTTCATTCATGAGGATGGTCCTGGTGGTGGTGTTTGTGCTGGGATGTGTTTTGTGTGTGTGTGTTTCCCCCAAAAAGAAATATTAATGAGAGGCGGAGACTTGAGGGAAGGAGAGTGAACAGGTGCCTTGGAGATGGGAGACACAGAGGCAGACAGAGGCGGCATTGTTTCCTGACCCAAAAAAAGGGGAACTAAGTTTGCCTAAGCAGCGAGCAAAGCTGGCCTGGAAACTAAGCCCTTTGCAGCCGCCACAGACCGGAAGAGGCGACGCCAAGGCTGTTTGGAGGCTACTTGGGACTCAGGTAAGCTTAGCAGGATCCCCCATGGAGCAATGGGTCAGCAGGACAGCTGACCGAAAGGCCGGCCTTCCAATCGGGGAGTGGGGTGAGCTCCCCTCTGTCAGCTCTAGCTTCTCATCCGGGGACATGAGAGAAGCCTCCCACAGGATGGTAAAACATCCGGATGTCTGGGGGAAAATAAATGGGAAGTCTAGCTGGGCCCCTATTTTATTGAATGTGAGATGAGCCTAGGTCTGGGGTTTGGAGACAGATGGGCTTTCCTGCATGTTTGTATGTGTGTGAGTTGCTGGATCTACATCACCATACATTGAACTGCATTATATGGCCCTATACTGGCATTGAACTGCATTATATGGCCCTATACTGCCATTGAATTGCATTATATGGCCCTATACTGGCATTAAATTGCATTATATGGCCCTATACTGGCATTGAACTGCATTATATGGCCCTATACTGCCATTGAACTGCATCATATGGACCTATACTGCCATTGAACTGCATCATATGGCCCTATACTGGCATTGAACTGCATTATATGGCCCTATACTGCCATTGAATTGCATTATATGACCCTATACAGCCATTGAACTGCATCATATGGCCCTATACTGCCATTGAACTGCATTATATGGCCCTATACTGACCATATACTGCAGTGCAGATTCAGCCTTTAAAGTGCTTTAAAGTCGCCTGTCTATTTCACAGCCTTTCAGTTTGAAGCTAGTTTCCAATTTGGGAGGCCAGACAACAAACTCCCACCAAAGCAAGTGCAAGAAAGCCCTGTGGTTTGTGTCATCCGGGACTCAAACTGGTTTCAGGATTTCCTATGTAATTATCTGCAGCGTGAAAGCACTTTCTTCAATACTGATGTGAAACTGATCTTGGCTGGATTGACACTGCCCTATATGCCAGGATCCGATTCCAGATTATCTGCTCTAAACTGAATTATATGTGGCTGGATCCACACTGCCCTATATCCTAGGATCTGAATCCAAATTATCTGCTCTTTGATGAATTATTTGTGGCTAGATTTATACTTCTGGAATCAGATCCCAGGATCTGATTCCAGATTATCTGTTCTGAACTGTATTATATGTGGCTGGATCTACACTGTCCTATATCCCAGGATCTGATTCCAGATTATCTGCTCTGGACTGTATTATATGTAGCTGGATCCACACTGCCTTATATCCCAGGATCTGATCCTATATTATCTGCTTTGAACTGGAATATATGAGTCTACAATGCCAGATGATCTGGGATAAGCCGATGATCTGGGATCATATCCTGGGATATTGGGTAATGTAGATCCAGCCTAAGACCCCGTCTACAGGACCACATAAAATCCATATTATCTGCTTTGAACTGGATTATATGGCAGTGTAGCCTCATATAATCCAGTTCAAAGCAGATAATATGGATTATGACAGTCTGGAATTTATGGCAAGGTAGAAGGATCCTTAGCTGCATGACAAGAACAAGCATATCCTCCAACCTTTGTGCAGATCCAACCCTAGTCGTTTGCCATTGCCTTCCTCAGAGGTTGCTTGCTAGTGGGTTTCCAAGACTGAGAATACTAAGGCCATCTACACTGCACTTAGATGCAACTTTAAGTGCTATTGACTCCATACCATGTGTTCATAGGATGTACAACTTGGTCATACAACACTTCGACCGTTCTAAGATGCCCAACTCTTAGGATTCCATAGCATTGAGTTGTGGCAGTGCAAGTGATCTCAAACTGTATTCTGCATAGAGATGCACCCCACGTCCAACACTCGAACCGAGCTGTAGAAGGAGCGCGAGGCTGCCGGCACACAAAGGGTTAAACTCCCTCTGGCGTCACAGGCCCAAAGCCAGAGATAACAAGAGAGGAAGCAGTTTTGCAGCCGGGTGGCAAAAAGAGAGGCCAGAGCGCGCGCGCGCACCGCTGAGTCAAAAGGCGCGAGACGCCGCGCGCTCAGTCTCTTCCTCCCTCCCGGGTCCCTTAGAATTCTAACTCCGAACCCTGGGAAGGCCCATATTTTGCCGGGCTCTGATTGGCTCACCAGAGAGTTCGTATCCAAGCCGGCGCGCGCGCTTAGCATCCGAGGAAGCCCTTGCAAGAGCCTCTGCGCTTTTGGTGTCTCCATTGTAGAATTAATGCAGTTTGGCACTTCTTTAACCGCCAGGACTCAATGCTACATCGTCCTGGCATTTGTAGTTTGGTAAGAGATGGTTAAAAAGACTTTGCAAAAAAATAAAATAAATATACAGCTCCCACTATTGCACAACATCAACAAAGTGGTGCCAAATTGCATTAATTCTATAGTATAGATAACTGCTTCTTGTGTCGCTTTTTTACTTGAGAGCTCCAGAGTGCAGGAGTCTCCAGTCCAATCAATTTCAAATCCAGGCCTCCCTCAAAATGAACATTCATTCACCTTAATGGAAGTCCTATCTAAGTATCTATCCTCCCTTTAAATCCGATCCTATTCCTAATATCCAGGATTATTCACAATGCCAAAGCAAGCGCATTCGGTTTGGTACCAAAGATTCCACAAAATCCCTGAGGTTTAAATTTGCAACTTTAATAATAATAAATTAAATAATAATAAAATTATTATTATTATTTGAAACACAACAAGATGAGTCCACAGCAAACAAGATCACTCCGCTGGCTGTTGTATTGGATCACACGTCGGACACTTCCCAAGTATCTAGGACTGTGTGATGTATGGGCGAATAATGCCTGCAGATCCCAGTAAGGTGGCCTTTTGCATCTGGCAGATGGTAATTTTTGATAGTGCTGATTGTTTTTAAGTGCAGGCCAAGGTCTTTAGGCACTTCACCCAGTGTGCCGATCACCACTGGGACCACTGGGACAATATGAGGATCTTAAAATCCTCATATTGTGTCAGCTTTTCTAGTTGTTTCTCTTCAATCCTGCTGTCACCTGGGATGGCAACATCAACAATCCATACTTTGTTTTTTAACACGATGGTGATAGTATAATAATAATAATAATAATAAATGTTATTATTGTTGTTATTATTATTATTATTATTATTATTATTATTATTATTATTATTTTGACTCATGCAAATACTAGGAAGAGACTGCGCTGTGATGGTTCACTCCACCAAAAATTGACTCAGTATTTTCCTTGGTGCTTTCTTTACTTTCTCCCCCTCTTCAGCTACAATTGGTTGGTGTGTTATTGAGTCTTGGGCCGGCTTTGGAGAGATAATATCGTTTTCCGTTTATAGAAAACGGGCATGAATCATTTGTGTGTGTGTATGTATGTATACAATTGAGACAAAGTTTCAGGTTGGAGAAAAAAAATCACAAAGAATAGAAACAACCCAGGAGAAAAAGATCGCCCTTTTATTTTCCCTTCGTTTGGGATTAAAACCACCCGGCCTACGTGATAAATGGAAAATAAACAGAAATTCAGAGTCAAAATACCATCTTCCTTGTGTCACCTACAAACACGCGGATGCCTTGGGCCTGTTTGCAATACTAACTTTAGGCCAAGCCGCGAGCAATCCATTAAAAAAGGCCTGTTGCAAGAACAAATACCCCTTCCCATTGAGCAGCGCCGGGTCGCAATGTTATCAAACGCCGAGAAAAATAACTTCTCTATTTGTGGTTAGTGCCTTCAAAACGGTTCCTCACTCGCCCTGCCTTTCCTCAATCGAGATTGGACCAGTTGGAGGCTTGTTGTCCCCCTCTTAGGGCTTGATCTGGCTTTTTATGGGTTACACCTGCTGCAAATGGGCTTCCCCTCCAAAGCATCCCAGGCCCAAACTGCAACTTCAAAACCGCCTGGAACTGCTCCCAGGGTTTAGATCTATTGACTGAAAGAGTTTCAAAAACACACATTTTGGTGCCTCAAATATTGTGCCTGTTTCTGGGTATGTTTGATCTACTGGTTAAAAAAAAGTGGCACCGGTTTCGTCCTATCAGCTCTGGTTTGTGAGATACAAAACATATATATGCCTTCATCTGCTCACACACAGAAAATCATGATAACCTTATCTAAGAAACCAGAGCTGATGCAATCTAACCAAATGCAGCTTTCTGAATCAGTACCCCAAATACCCCAGGAACAGACCTAAAAACCAAGGGCCCTTCCACACAGGCCTATATCCCAGAATATCAAGGCAGAAAATCCTACAATATCTGCTTTGAACTGGGTTATCTGAGTCCACACTCAGATAATGTGGGATTTCCTGCCTTGATATTCTGGGATATAGGGTTGTGGAAGGGTCCCAAGACACCAAGACTTTTATTTGCTTTTTCTTGGGCTGTGCAATCCCTTTTATAACCCTCGATAAAGGTGTGGGGAGAGAAATTATTTTGGAGAGTCAGTGGTTCTCAACCTGGGGTCCCCAGATGTTTTTGGCCTACAATTCCCAGAAATCCCAGCCAGTTTAGCAGCTGTTAGGATTTCTGTGAGCTGAAGGCCAAAAACATCCGGGGACCCCAGGTTGAGAACCAAGAAGGTAACAGCTTCTTCTGCACTGCCATATAATCCAGTTGAGGAATCTGAGCTGTTAGAGCAGGAGGAGGAAAGCCCTTTTGGGAAACATGCATGGTAAAGTGGGGAAAGGAATCCCTCAGTTTAATCCTATCTCTAGTCTCATTGAGGTCTGGAAACTTGAGGACACAAGAGACTTGAGCAGTCCAGGGATGAAACCCAACAGAGCCCAATATTGCAATGGGTTAAACCTTTATGCTGAGCAGGGTGAGCTCCCACCCGTCAGTTCCAGCTTTCCATGGGGGGGACATGAGAGAAGTCTCCCATAGGATGGTAAACAGGCAACCTCCTTGCAGACGGTCAATTCTCTCACACCAGAAGTGACCTGCAGTTTCTCAAACTGCTCCTGACTATATATATATATATAATCCAGATTATAAAAACGGATAATCCACATTACCTGATTTGAACTGCATTATATGCATCTACACTGTCATATAATCCAATTCAAAGCAGATAATATGGCAGTGTAAAAGAACCCAACCTCACTCACATCCAACCAGATGGCCTTAGACCCCTTTCTAACCAAGGCCTCTTCCACACAGCCCTATATCGCAGAATATCAAGGCAGAAAATCCCACAATATCTGCTTTGAACGGAGTTATCTGAGTTCACACTGCCATATATTACAGTTCAAAGCAAATAATGTGGGATTTTATTCACCTATATGGAAGGGGGGCCAAGTTAGCAGACACATTCCATTTGGAGAGGTAGGCCAGGTCCACACTGCAGCATTAACGCAGTTTGGCCCCACTTTACGGTTCGAAGCTATGGAACCAGGGGAGTTGTAGTTATACAAGGTCTTCAGCCTTCTCTGCCAAAAGAGCACGGATGCCTCACCAATCGACAACTCCTAAAATCCCATAGCACTGAGTGCAGGTTATGTCAAACTACATTCATTCTGCAGGACAGATGCGCCCTTGGAGAGCCACAGTTCCCTCCTTGGCTTCAAAACCAAAGGATCCTAACTTGAGACCAAAGCAAAGTCTCCCAGAGTGCGGAGTCCCTCTTTAGTTTCAAAACCAGAGCCTCAGAATCCTAAAAGAGTCAAACTTTGAGCTGTAATGACCAGGATCCCTGAGCAACATGGATGAGAAAGCAACACTTTCCATATTTTAAGTTTTGTAGTTTCCTGTTTGCGCCCTGACTGAATCCAGACCTCATCTCTCTCCGACGTCGCCACACTTTTCTCCTTTTCTCTTTCCTGCACCTTAGTGAGGAAATTGGCTTAGGGTGTCTTTTACAGATGAGACTATGGAGCTTCCCTATCCCTCCTTTAAAACTCTCTCCTTCAGTCTCTTTCTCAAAGTCTCTCCATGTAACCAAAGCTGAGGCGCAAACTGCTTTTCCTTTGCAGTTTGCGCATCTGCAAAGACCAGCAAAGCGTGAGGTTTCTTCGACTGGATCCCAAGAAAACCTCCAAGCCCCCCGGGGGTAGTCTCATCTTTTCCTCTCCCCTTCCTCCAGCTATTCATTAAGACCAGCTTCGTTTTAATAACAGGGCGGATGGAGGTTAAGGGTGACAGCTTCCAAAGAGCCTTTCCTTCCTGTGCGTCATGAGCGCCTCCTTGGATAGCAAAAGGCCAGGTTGCGTCCTCAGAGCTTGTAGGAGAAGGAAAGTCCTTCTGAAGCCTTCTTCCGTGTGCTTGGGCTCCCTCAGGACTTGGATTGGTCAAATCTTTGCTCCCTGGGAGGAAAAGCCAGGGAATGGAGCTCCTCTTCACCCATTTAATCCAGTAACTTGTTCTGTCCCCCTTTTAAAAAATGTCTAGGAAATCACCAAGTGTTTGGTCTCAATTCCGAAGCTGTTTCTTAATCTGCAGCCACTCCACCGCCACTTCTGTTTATTGCTGAAATTGGACTCTGACAAATCTCTGCCTTTGTTTGCCAGGCGAGAGAGAGGGAGGGAGACACCATTCTTCATCCTTCCCCTGGTTCCTTCTTTCCTTCTCTCCCTCTCCTCCACCCCCTTCCATTTCCTTTCTTCAAAGCTCGAATGAACAAGGCTCGCTTGGGTGTTTGTATTAGCAACACACATGTATTTCTTTTATTTAGGAGTAAATAGAAGCTGGCTGTGTATAGAAAACAGCCGGCAACCAGGCCTACATAGATATACATATATATAGATCTTCCCTTTGAGCCGCCAGTTCTGGCAAAGGGGAAGAAGTCAGAACAGAAGAGGTTTGGTTTTGGAGAGGGGAGATTGGAAGCTTGAACTCAGAGCAAAGGCGAGGGAGGCAGCGTTGCAGAAGACACATCAGAAGAGGTTGGTATATATATACATTTGAGCCATCTTCCACCCAGGAAGGGTGTCAAGAGCCTTCTCGCTGTCTATTCTTCTTTGGGAAGCTTGACTGGAGCAGGACGCAAAGGGAAGGAAGGCGCTTAGAGCTGTGTTTCTCAACCTGGGGGTCGGGACCCCTAAAGGGGAGTCAGAGGGGTCACCAAAGACCATCAGAAAGCACAGTATTTTCTGTTGGTCATGAGGGTTCTGTGTGGGAAGTTTGGCCCAATCCAGTTGGTGGAGTTCAGGATGTGTTGGGTTTCATCCCTGACTGCACAAGTCTCCAGCCCTCAATGAGTAGAAAGTCCCAGAAGGGGCTTTGTCTCACCCTTCTTCCTTGCCACTATCTCCCCCCCCCCCTTTTGAAGATTTAGCAATATGATCTCTGTGAGGAATGAGATAACTTCCTCTTTAAAGGTATTTTGATTGCCTGGCATATTGACCATGTATTGATTCTCCATTTTGGCCTCTTCCTGTCTTTATCTCCTTTGCCTTTCTCTGGGCAAGATGTAGCTGCATGGATACTATTTTCTTATTTTTATCCTCTTTTTTTCTTAGAAGATAGCTTAATAAACTAGTTAACTCCAAAAACCTTTTCTATCTAGAACGGATTTCTTTTGACTTTAATAAACACATATTTTTGGAACTTAAAGTTGTGGCTCCTTCAATCCTGTGTCATACTGTTGAATGGAAACTAACCCTGGCTCACTACACCTAAGCTTCTGCTGGTTATGAACTGTGCTTCTGGCACTCTGCTATATTTTTGTGGAATCACCTCAAGTGAGGGGGTTTTTTTTTGAGCCCAACAGCTCAGATTCCCATCAGAACGCTCTTTGATTGTAGGTCAACTATAAATCCCAGCAACTAAAACTCCCAAAATGTCTATTTTGCCCAAACTCCACCAGTGTTCACATTTGGGCATATTGAATATTCTTGCCAAGTTTGGTCCAGATCATTGTTTGAGTCCACAGTGCTCTATGGATGTAGGTGAACCACAACTCCAAAACTCAAGATCAGTGCCCAACAAACCCTTCCAGTATTTTCTGTTGGTCAGGGGAGTTCTGTGTGCCAAGTCTGGTTCAATTTCCTCTTTGGTGGAGTACAGAAAGCGCTTTGGTTGTAGGTGAATTGTAAATCCCAGCAACTACAACTCCCAAATGTCAAGATCTATTTCCCCCAAACTCCACCAGTGTTCACATTAGGGCATATTGAGTATTCTTGCCAAGTTTGGGCCAGATCATTGTTTGAGTCCACAGTGCTCTTTGGTTGTAGGTGAACTATAAATTCCAGCAACTACAACTCCCAAATGTCAAGGTCTATTTTCCCCAAACTCCACCAGTGTTCACATTTGGGCACACTGAGTATGCCCAAGTTTGGTCCAGATCCATCATTGTTTGAGTCCATAGTGTTCTCTGGATGTAGGTGGACTGCAACTCCAAAACTCAAGGTCAATGCCCACCAAACCCTTCCAGTATTTTCTGTTGGTCAGGGGAGTCTTGTGTGCCAAGTGTGGTTCAATTTCATCATTGGTGGAGTTCAGATTGCTCTTTGATTGTAGGTGAACTATAAATCCCAGCAACTACAACTCCCAAATGACAAAATCAGCCCTACCAGGTATTCAAATCTGGGGTTATCAGGTATTTGTGCCAAATTTGCTCCAGTAAGTGAAAATACATCCTGCATATCAGATATTTACATGACGATTCATAAGAGTAGCAAAATTACAGTTGGGAAGTAGCAACGAAAATGTTATGGTTGGGGGTCAGCACAACTTGAGGGACTGTATTAAAGGGTGGCAGGTTGAGAACCACCGGCTTAGAGGGAGAGAAACTTGGCCCAGTTATGAGAAGGGTTTCCTGAAATCCAAGCTAAGCAAGGGCAAGGTTGAGGGGGGCAACTGGAAAGGGGTGGGTGTAGGATTCAGCTGGGAATTCAAAACGGTCTTAGGCCCCCACCTCCCCCTTTCAATCGCCCTCCGCCCATTGCAATGCCAGGCCCGGATTCCGCTTTGCCTGCAAGTGTCTCTCAGTAATAATCACTTTGCTCTATCGACTTAGCATAGTGTGGGCAGGCCAAACGGAATGAGAAGCCCATTAAGAGCATTAACAGATTGGCCCCGCATAATACAGCAGCTCATATTGATCGCCAAACGTCTGTAAAATATTGTTTCAAATGAATCTATTGTTCCTCTGTGCTCTTTTCGTCAGCGGTGGTGACCTTGGGGCGCTCGCCAATGGGCACGCTGGCCTTTCGGGGCTCCGGTTTGGTGGAGGGACTGGGTCTCCCCCCTCCGACGTCCCAAAAAAAACAGCAGGGGTTCAATGGGGCTCGGTGATGGGTCTAAGGCTCAGCTGAAACAGGTTTTGTAGATGCAAGGACATTTCCATGCCATTTCCAAATCCCCGTTGGGTTCCACAGGGCTTACTCTTGAGTGAGGGAAGGATTGCTGCTCCATTGTATTGCACCGTGGTTCCAGAGACTATGCAGGGCATCAGGCCTCCTCCTATAGCAGTGGTCCTCAACCTTCCTAATGCTACTTCATAACAAATATCATTCTGAACTCCACCAGCGATGAAATTGAACCGAATTTGGTACACAGAACCCCTATGGCCAACAGAAAATACTGGAGGGGTTGCTGTGAGTTTTCCGGGCTGTATGACCATGCTCCAGAAGCATTTTCATCTATGGCAGGCATCCTCAGAGGTTGTGAGGTATGATACTGGAGGGGTTTGGTGGAGTTTGAGTTTTGGAGTTGTAGTTCACCTACATCCAGAGAGCACTGTGGACTCAAGCAATGATAGATCTGGACCAAACTTGGCAGGAATCCTCAATATGCCCAAATGTGAACACTGATGGGGTTTGGGGGAAATAGACCTTGACATTTGGGAGTTGTAGTTGCTGGAATTTATAGTTCACCTACAACCCAAAGAGCATTCTGAACTCCACCAACGTGGGAATTGAACCAACCTTGGCACACAGAATTCCCATGACCAAGAGAAAATACTGGAAGGGTTTGTTGGGCATTGATCTTGAGTTTTGGAGTTGTAGTTCACCTACATCCAGAGAGCACTGTCGACTCAAACAATGGCAGGAATACTCAATATGCCCAAATGTGAACATTGGTGGAGTTTGGGGAAAATAGACCTTGACATTAGGGTGTTGTAGTTGCTGGGATTTATAGTTCACCTACAACCAAAAGAGCATTCTCAACTCCACCAAAGTGGGAATTGAACCAACCTTGGCGCACAGAATTCCCATGACCAAGAGAAAATACTGGAAGGGTTTGTTGGGCATTGACCTTGAGTTTTGGAGTTGTAGTTCACCTACATCCAGAGAGCATTGTGGACTCAAACAATGGCACGAATACCCAATATGCCCAAATGTGAACACTGGTGGGGTTTGGGGAAAATAGACCTTGACATTTGGGAGTTGTAGTTGCTGGGATTTAAAGTTCACCTACAACCAAAGAGCATTCTGAACTCCACCAAAGTGGGAATTGAACCAACCTTGGCACACAGTATTCCCATGTTTGAGCTGTTAGGCTCAAAAAGAACCCTCAGTTGCGTGGTTCCAGAAGTAAACTTCATAACCAGCAGAAACTTATATGTGATGAGCTGGGATAAGCTTCTATATCTTAGAATGGCACAAGATTGCAGAAGCAGGACTTTAGGTTCAAAAATATTTATTGAAGTAAAAGAAATACATTCTTGGTAGAAAAGGTCTTGGAGCAAACTAGCTTATTAAATCTCATCTTCTAAAGAAGGTAAAAGGTAAAAAGTCAAAAAGTCCATGCAGCTACATTTTGCCTAAAGAGAGGCAAACGTGTATCTTCACTGGAAGAAAGAAAAGGCAGAAGAGACAATGGCAGACGGAGACCACATGGTCAATCCAGGGAAATAAGAATACCTTTAAAAAGCAGAGCACTTGATGACCCAACCTGGACACAGCATATTATTTGAGAAATGCTAGACCACTCTAACAACCACTATCGCAGATACATAGAGAAGCCATTGAAATCCACAAGCATGTGGACAATTTCAACAAAAAGGAAAAAACTATGAAAATGAACAAAATTTTCCTACCACTATTTTTTAAAAAAATCTCTAAAATTGGCACACTAAATAAAAACAACACTCAAAAAGCAGGATAATTCCAGACAGGAAGCAATCAGGGCCAGCTAATACCTCCCAGCAAAGGATTCCCCAGGAAGGAAGCAGCCAGGTCTTGAAGCTGCAAGGCCATTGCATGTTAATTAAGCTGGCCAATTGCAACATTCACATTAGCCTCAAGCAGACAAGAGTTCTTTCTCCCACCCTGGACATTCCACAGATATATAAACCCCACTTGCTTAGTTTTCAACAGACCTCTCAACCTCTGAGGATGCCTGCCATAGATGTGGGTAAAACGTCTCACCACACTACAAATCCTAGCATTGCATAGCATTGAGCCATGGCAATTAAATTAGAGGTGACATCTCTCAAATAGGAACTTCAGGTGCTACTGAGGTAGCTTCCCCTTTTGCTTTGGCTCAGCACTAAGATTATTTATCACATTACATGAATATAATAATTTTGGGAAGGTACTTTAGACAAAAATGGTGAACATTACATTCGAGTAAATATAGCACCTGGTTTGATTGGTGGTCTCTCATCCAAGAACTAACCAGGGCTGTCTGATTATGTTTGCCTTCCAAGATCAGACAGGATCTGGTGCCTTTAGGGTATGAGTCACCTGCAACCAACAGTGCAGGCTTCCTTCTAATAGGTCACATTTCACAGGATGCCACAAAGGAAGTGTGCCTTTATGCAGGTAGGGTTTTGTGCATAGATCTGGAAGAATCTCCCATTTTAATCACTTGTATTCTAAAAATATCATAGCTTTGAGTGTTCATTTTAAACCATTGGTTCCCAACCTTTTGTCCTCCAGATGTTTTGGATTTCATCTGTCAGAAGGTCCAGCTGTTATGGCCAACACTTATGAAATTTGAGAGTTGACATCCAAAACATCTGGTGTACCATACCTTTTGCATGATTTTTCTAGGATCAAGGACAGAGGCCCTCAAACTTTTTGAACAGAGGGCCAGGTCACAATCCCTTAAACTGTTGGAGGGCCAGATTATAATTTGAAAAAAATCATGGTTGAATTCCTATGCACACTGGACATATCTTATTTGTAGTGCAAAAAAACACCTTAAAACAGTACAATAATTAAAATGGAGAGCAATTTTAACAAATATAAACTTATTAGTATTTCAACGGGAAGTGTGTACCTGCTTTTAGCTGATGGGATAGGATTGTTGTTGTTGTTGTTGTTGTTGTTGTTGTTGTTGTTGTTGTGTGCTTCCAAGTCATTTTATACTTAGGTCGGGTAAATGACCTTGGAGGGCTGTATCTGGGCCTCAGGCCTTAGTTTGAGGACCCCTGATCTAGGATGTAGAAGCAGAAACTATTGTGTAGTTTGGGAAGGTTACTTTCTGAACTACAGCTCCCATTGCTCTTCCTCAATTAGCATGAGAGCTGGAATCCAAATAAGTAATCCTTCCAGCCTTGGCTGCTCAAAACAGAAGGCAGAATCAACTGCTTTCTAAATTACAGTATATTCAATGTAGCTTAAGGTGGTTATGCATTGTAGCCTTACTTATTGGGTGAACAGTTGGAGATGAATCTGTATCTGCAGACTTTCAGCAATAATAGATTGGCAATGGGCATTTTAATGCATTTTATGGGTGGACACTGCCAAGTGATAGTGTTTACCTCAATGTTGTGGAAACTCTTCACCTGTGCAAGTCTTTACACACCAACAGGAGAGAAATTCCATGAAACTGATTTGAGGTAAAAGCCAACCATAGTGAGTCCTCACTAACTGAGCCATATTCTTGTTGACTAAATGAATCCAAATCATTCAATGTTGCTACTATTATTGATACTACTGTTGAACTTAGGCTATAGAGATCACTCTTTGACCTAAATACAGTTGCCAGTTCCAACTAGAGCAGACCAAACCAAGCCATGGTTGAAATTGCAAGCCAACACATGTGGACACTACATTGGTTCAAGTAGTCTACTCTACCTTGGATTTATCTCATTGTCTTCTGTGTTCATATAGTTGTGTAGTTCCATCCTATGCATGTTGGAGGAGATGTGGAACTTGGGAAAACTGGACACCATTATCAATTTCCAGACAGGCCCTATATCCCAGGATCTGATCCCAGGTTTTCTACTTTAAACTGGATTATATGAGTCCACACTGCCAGATAATCTGGGATAAACAAAAAACCTGGGATCAGATCCTGGGATATACAGCCTGTATGGAAGGGCTCTGGATCTGCATTGCTTATACCCCAGGATCTGATCCCAGATTATCTGTTTATCTCATATTATTTGGTTTAGCAGTACAAGGCCCTTCCACAGAGCCCTATATCCCAGAATATCAAGGCAGAAAATACCACATTATCTGAGTGTGGACTCAGACAATCCAGTTCAAAGCAGACATTGTGCGGATTTTCTACCTTGATATTCTGGGATACAGTCTGTGTGGAAGGGCCCTTAGTGTGGACTCAGATAATCCAGTTTAAAGCAGGCACTGTGGGATTTTCTGCCTTGATATTCTGGGATACAGGTCTGTGTGGAAGGGCCCCCTGACTCATATAATCCAGTTCAAAGCAGATCATCTGGGATCAGATCCTGGGACACAGGGCAGTGTACATCCAGCCTGGGTTATACCGCAGTGTAGGCTCAGTTTGAGTCTACACTGACCTTATCATGCAGTTCATGCTGCATTATAGGGCAGTGTATATGGGGCTTATAACATTGAGCCATGGCAGTTATTAAAGTGGTCATACCAGGATTTGGATAAATGATGCAGGTGCACTAGTTTTCTGTTTGCAGAAGCTCAGACTTGAAGGAAAAGTTCATTTTGGGCAGTGCTTTCAACCTGTGGGTCCCCAGGTGTTTTGGCCCACAGCTCCCAGAAATCCCAGCCAGTTTACCAGCTGTTAGGATTTCTGGGAGTTGAAGGCCAAAACATCTGGGGACCCACAGGTTGAGAACCATGCTTTTGGGGACTAAAGGGAGCAGGGACAAGACAGTTTCCATAGATCTGTGTGGAACCAGGTTTGACACCACTTTAACTTCTCTGACTCCATGCTATGGAATCTTGGGAGTTGCAGTTTGGTGAAGCACCAACGCTCTTTTGGCAGAGAAGGCTCAAGACCCTATAAAAAGTAGTGTTAGAATGCATTCACCAGGTAGTGTAGATGCAGCCCTGGTCCCGGCTCCTCCGGCCTCTTTCTCTGGAATGAGAAGCACACCAAATAAATCCACGGGATCCCCGCTCTCCTCGACCCGAATGGCTCTCTCGTGATGGAGTGGAAGCATCAGATTTTCATCAAAGTTCTATTAAGTGAAACATAGGTTGCGGGGCACCCTCTGATTGAAACAGTTTAAATTTTAATTGTGTTTTTAATTTGACATATAGTTGCAGAAAGGAATGACACTCCCGACGCCAAGGGGCGGTCGATTTTCTTAATTTCTCCCCGAGGAATTGATGAGTCTATCAGGCCACTAGATTGGAAACACATTAAAGCTCTCGGGTGAGGTGGTTAATTGGAACTTGATGGATAGCGGGCCTCGGATAGGCTATGCTGATCCAATCTGCCTGCCTTGCCTGTTTTCCAATAAATTACCCCATTCATTTCCCAGCCGCACATTGCATACATTGTACACTGCTCCAGCTCCCAAAACACCACCATCACCACTCCTTCCTTCCTTCCTTCCTTCCTTCCTTCCTTCCTTCCTTCCTTCCTTCCTTCCTTCCTTCCTTCCTTCCTTCCTTCCTGCTCGGGATCCCGAACCACCACTACCACCACCACTCCTTTCCTTCTCATTTTCCAGCCACAGATAGCATAAATTGTACACAGTTGGGCTCCCAAACCACCAACCTTCCTTCCTTCCTTCCTTCCTTCCTTCCTTCCTTCCTTCCTTCCTTCCTTCCTTTCCTTCCTTCCTTCCTTCCTTCCTTCCTTCCTTCCTCCTTCCTTCCTTCCTTCCTTCCTTCCTTCCTTCCTTCCTATCCTCCCTCTGCTTTCTTTCCCTCCCTTCCCCCACCCCCACCCCCAAAGCCTATTGCGAGATGTCATTTGCACCAGCAGGAGGGGGAAAACCCGAGCAGCATAGCCTCTTGAATGAAAATCGAAACATAATCAACGTTTATACTTAGAAAATTTATTGAGATCATTTTCTCTGGTATTTCCTTATTTTAAAGTTTGGACGCTCCATATATCATAATCCACACGTGGCAACCAGGGAGGGGGACCGAGAACCAAAGGGGGGGGGGGGGAGAAAGAGAGAGAAAGAGAGAGAGAGACTGTGTTTAATATTTATCGAAGCTTGATTCGGAGATCAAACTTGTTTATGACTTCATCTGTCATTTCAGGGGAGGGGGAAAAAGCCCTGCTCCCGGTATTACAGGCCTCTCAACGAGCCAATTTTCCAAGAGCCGCAAAAAAAGCCAAGGAGATCAATTTTTATTAGGGACCTTTGAAAGCCAGCTCGGGGCCACTTGAAGAAGCGAAGCTGGCCCTCATCTGCAGATCTGAAGTCCAAAGTGTATGGGAGAAAAGTTGTGGGATTGATCTTTTTCTTTTTCTCCCTTCCTAACGCTGCTTTCTTATTTAGAGGGCTCTTGCTCATGGAGTTTTGGAGGAAACGAGAAAAGAAGCAGAGATGAACAGGGCTTCACTAGACTTGGGTGCATGGATGGATTGATAGCTAACTAGCTAGATAGCTGGATAGATGGACGGACTGACCGATGGGCAGATAGCTAGATAGCTAGAAAGCTGGTTAGATATCTAGATGGATAGCTGGATGGATGGATGGATGGATGGATGGATGGATGGATGGATGGATAGAAGGAGAGGATAGATAGATAGATAGATAGATAGATAGATAGATAGATAGATAGATAGATAGATAGATAGATGGAAAGATGGACTGATGGACGGATGGCTAGATAGATAGATGGCTAGCTGGATAGCTGGATGGATGGATAGCTAGTAGTTAGGTAGGTAGGTAGGTAGGTAGGTAGGTAGGTAGATAGATAGATAGATAGATAGATGGATGGATGGATGGATGGATGGATGGATGGATGGATAGATGATTGAATGGATGGATAGGTAGATGGATGGATGGATAGGTAGATAGATAGTTAGGTAGATAGAGAGATAGAGATAGATAGATAGACAGATATATGGAAAGGTGGACTGATGGACGGATGGCTAGACAGCTAGATGGCTAGCTGGATAGCTGGATGGATGGATAGCTGATAGTTAGGTAGGTAGGTAGATAGATAGATAGATAGATAGATAGATAGATAGATGGAAAGATGGACTGATGGACGGATGGCTAGATAGATAGATGGCTAGCTGGATGGATGGATGGTAGGTAGGTAGGTAGGTAGGTAGGTAGGTAGATAGATAGATAGATAGATAGATAGATAGATAGATAGATAGATAGATAGATGGAAAGATGGACTGATGGACGGATGGCTAGATAGTTAGATAGCTAGCTGGATAACTGGATGGATGGATGGATGGACAGACAGATAGATGACACACACAATAAATCTAGATGTAAAGGCCTCATATGTTTAGTAAAACCAGCCTGAAATGCAGATGCAGGGTTCAAAGAGAAGTTTGCATGGCCCCTTCCACACAACTGAATAAAATCCCACATTATCTGCTTTGAACTGGAATATATGGCAGTGTGGACTCAGATAACCCAGTTCAAAGCAGATATTATGGGATTTCCTGCCTTGCTATTCTGGGTTATAGGACTGTGTGGAAGGGCCCTGTGAGGAGACATGATAGCCATTTGAAAGGATGTCATAAGGATGAGGGAGCAATGGATTCAAATTGCAGGAGGGGAGATTCCAACATTAGGGGCTCTTCCAGACAGACCCTATATCCCAGGATCTGATGCCAGGTTTTCTGTTTAGCCCAGATTATCTGGAAGTGCAGAATCGTGTAATCCAGTTTAAATCAGAAAACCTGGGATCAGATTCTGGGATAGAGGGCCTGTCTGGAAGGGCCCTTGGAAGAACTTCCTGACTGTAAGAGCTGTCCATTCCAACAGTAGAACTCTTTGCTTTGGAGTATGGTGGCAGCTCCTTCCTTTGAGGCTTTTCAACAGAGGCTAGATGGCCATCTGTCAGGGGTGCTTTGATTGGACTTTTCTTGCTGGTTTGGACAGGATGGCTCATGTGGTCTCTTTCAACTCTATAATCCTATATATATATAATCCTATATAATGATGATGATGATGATTGTAATAATGGTAATAATATAAATACTGTGCTTTTGTGTCAATAATATAAATACAGATTGTTATTGTTGTTATTATTTGAAACACAACAAGATTAGTACACAGCAAACAAGGTCACTATGCTGGCTGTTGTATTGGATCGAATATTGGACACTTCCCAAGTGTCTAGGACTTGGGAAGTGTACCCCAATGTGTGATGTATCTGCAAATAATGCAGATCCCAGTAGGGTGGCCTTTTGCAGCTGACAGATGTTAACTTTGTCAGCGCCCATTGTGTTTAAGTGCAGACCAAGGTCTTTAGACACTGCACCCAGTGTGCCTATCACCACTGGGACCACATTTATTTGATTATTATTATTATTATTATTATTATTATTATTATTATTATTATTATTTGATTCTATGAAATCCCCATGGAGGTCCATTGGTTGGCCTTGGACAACCAATGGACCTCTCTCAGCCTCACTCTCTTTCTCACTCTCAGAGGAAGGCAGTCTTCAGCCTTTCTGCTTCAGCCTCACCCCTCTCTCTCAGCCTCACTCTCTCTCAGCCTCAGAGGAAGGCAGTCTTCAGCTTCTCCCAGCCTCACCTCTCTCTCTCTCTCTCTCTCTCTCTCAGACTGACTCACTCTCAGACTGACTCTCTCTAAGCTTTAGAGGACGACAGTCTTCAGCCTCTCTCTCTCTCTCTCTCAGCCTCAGAGGAAGGCAGTCTTTGGCTTCTCTCAGCCTCACCTCTCTCTCTCTCAGCCTCGCTCTCTCTCTCAGCCTTAGAGGAAGGCAGTCTTCAGCCTCTCTCTCAGCCTCGCCTCTCTCTCTCTCTCTCTCTCTCTCTCATCCTCACCTCTCTCTTTCAGCCTCTCTCTCAGCCTCAGAGGAAGGCAGTCTTCAGCCTCTCTTTCTCACCCTCACCTCTCTCTCTCTCAGCCTCACTCTCTCTCAGCCTCAGAGAAAGGCAGTCTTTGGCTTCTCTCAGCCTCACCTCTCTCTCTCTCTCAGCCTTAGAGGAAGGCAGTCTTCAGCCTCTCTCCTTCAGCCTCACCTCTCTCTCTCTTTCAGCCTCAGAGGAAGACAGTCTTTAGCCTCTCTCTCTCAGCCTCACCACTCTCTCTCTCATCCTCACTCTCTCTCCACCTTAGAGGAGGACAGTCTTCAGCCTCTCTCAGCCTCACCTCTCTCAGACCCACTCTTTCTCAGCCTTAGAGGAGGGCAGTCTTCAGCCTCTCTCTCTCCCAGCTTCACTCTCTCTCAGCCTCATAGGAAGCCAGTCTTCAGCCTCTCTCTCTCTCAGACTGACTCACTCTCAGACTGACTCTCTCTCAGCTTCAGAGGATGACAGTCTTCAGCCTCTCTCTCTCTCTCTCAGCCTCAGAGGAAGGCAGTCTTCATCCTCTCTCTCTCAGCCTTAAATGACTGCAGTCTTGAGCCTCTTTATCTCAGCCTCACTCTGTCTCAGCCTTAGAGGAGGGCAGTCTTCAGCCTCTCTTTCAGCCTCACCCTCTCTCAACCTCAGAGGAGGGCAGTCTTCTGAACCTGTCTTGCCAGGAAAGCCCTGCGATGGGGATTCGGAAGAGGTGTGAAAGGACTTGAAGGCAGACAAGAACAAAAGCAACCAAGCTGCCTCCTCTGCCCTTTGCTGAGAATGGCACCTTACACTTGCCGAAGGAGCCCCTGCCTTGAGGGCACCCTGAAGCCCCAGAGCTCCTTCTGCTTGGCTCCCTGGGCGAAATGGTGATCTATGGGGCCTGGCGGAGAAGGTGGAGGGAGAATTTACAGCCGGGGCAGACAGGGCGTGAAATCTGCCCTGTCAGAGCTAAATGGGTGCATTTTATACACCCGTTTCGGCCTAAACTTGTTAAATGGCCACATCTGTCAGAAACGAGGGGCGGAGGGGGAGAGGGGACTGAGCAAGATTGCAGTTGGGAAGGCCTTTTTGTTGACGTCCTTTATAGACGCCTGGAAATCATCATCACCACCACCAACAGCCATTTTACTATATGGATCCCTCCTCATCTCCCCCCGTTTTGTTTTGCTTTGGAAACCTCGACTGCCACAGCCTTTTTTTTTTCTTTTGCTCGCTTTTGATGAGAACGAACGGACTGATCAATACTGGAGAAAACGGAATCCAAGCTCCAGAAAATAACGCAGCCGGGCTTGGAGCTGAGTGAATTATGATTCCCATTTAGGAGCTCAAGTCTTTCTCCTTCGCTGCTCTGCAGGGGTGCCGCCTGGGGGAAGGCAGGGGGTCAAAACAGGGCCTTGGCCCAACCCAATGGAGCAAAAATCTGTCCCTCCATAACATTTCCCTCCAGCCCCCCAATTTCAAGCTTTTGCACAGAATGAAATACTGCAAACTCTTCCCTGTGACCATTTTTTGGGGAGTGTGTGCCTTATAACAGCCCTTTGATTGTACTTATTTATTATTTATTTCAAATATAAGTAAAACATTAAAAATTGGATTAAAACCATTTAAAATAGTGCAAATTACATTAGTTGGCATGTCAAGTCCAAGTTTTACAATCAACAACTTAATCCAAAGTCCATTTTCCATAGCATTGTTGTCATTTTTATTTTCAGCCTGCTATCCAAATGCCTGGTCCCATAGCCACGTCTTCAACTTTTTCCTGAAGGAAAGGAGGGAAGCTGTTGACCTAATTTCACTGTGGAGCAAGTTCCATAGGTGGGGGGCCACCACCGAGAAGGCCCTGTCCCTCGTTCCCACCAAGTGCATTTGCTGCAAAGGTGGGATTGAGAGCAGGGCCTTCCCGGAGTTTCGGGATGGGTCGTAGGGGGAGATATGTTTGGACAAGTAAGATTGTACCCCATGCACCATAGCAATATCATTACCAAATTCACAGATGATACTGTCTCATTGTGCATGGACAATAATCTCGTTCTTAACATCAATAAGTCATGGAAAATGGCATTAATAACCATTTGGGAAAACCAGGAATCTCCACAGGCTTTTGGAAGTGAATTGGCATTTACACTATTTGGAATAACCATAACCTATTGGAAAGGCATGATCTTGCTAGAAGTTGTAACCTTTGGTAAAGTATGCTCTTCCTGAGAAGAGTTAAAAACTCCCCTGAGTCAGCCTTCTCCTTAGTGGTAAATATTAGGCTTGTTTGATAACAAAAAAAAAGGTTCAAAACTTGTTTTGGATGTAGTTCAATGTTGGTGGTTCAATTCGGAAGTCAATTTCAATTTTCACAGAAAAAAATGTTCAAAACTTTTTGAAACTTCTGAGACTTCTGAATCCTTCCTTAACGGTTTGAAAGTGTTATTTCTTGTTTCATTGAGTGGTATTTACTTTGAAAGTAGTTGTTTTACTCCAGAAGGGGAGAGCAAAGGCAGGGATTCGATCTAGTCTGGTTTAAAATGCTTCCCAGGCTTGAGACCAGAGGGGAGAGGAAAGGCAGGAAATTCATCCAGCCTGGTTTAAAATGCTTCCCAGGCTTGAGACCAGAAGTGAGGGGAGAGGAAAGGCAAGAAATTCATCCAGTCTGGTTTAAAATGCTTCCCAGGCTTGAGACCAGAAGTGAGGGGAGAGGAAAGGCAAGAAATCCATCCAGTCTGGTTTAAAACACTTCCCAGGCTTGAGACTAGAAGTGAGGGGAGAGGAAAAGCAGGAAATTCATCCAGTCTTGTTTAAAATTCTTCCCAGGCTTGAGACCAGAAGCGGGGAAAAGCTTAATCATTTCTGACTCACTTACTGCTTTGTAACAAATGGTGGAAAAAGCTTCCAAAGGGCAAAGGGACTTCCGGTTTCCTTAAAAACTTCAAAAAGCAAATCTTTCCAAATTTATTCCGAATTACGAAGATTCTGACCAAACCTAACCATGCCTAGTAAATATCCACTAGTATTCATGCAAGGCAATTAGGTTTCTCAGCTATTAGACTGATATACCTAGATATCTCTTTGAATTGTTAGGAACAAAGATCTGCCAATGCACAAAAAACAGCAGAGTCACAGAAGTGTTATTTCAGTTGCCCAAAAACATCTGCTTTCTCATAATAAGAATAATAATAACAATCCCAGGCGACAGCAGAAAAGCAACTGGAAAAGCTTACATGATATGAGGATTTAAAGAGTCCCCAGAGGACTCAGGGTATAAATAAATATTATTATAATGTAATAATAATAATTTTTTATAGGGAAGGAGAGGGGCTCCAGCTTCCATTGGGAGCATCTATTTGAATTCCTCCAACTAGAATGTGCTTAAAATGATGATGATGATGATGATGATGATGATGATGAGCAAAGGCTCTGGCATAAACCAATACAGGTGGTCCCAGTGGTCATCGGCACACTAGGTGCCATGCCAAAAAATCTCAGCCGGCATTTGGAAACAATGAACATTGACAAAATCACAATCAGTTAACTGCAAAATGCCACCTTACTTGGATATGCGTGCATCATTCGAAAATACATCACACAGTCCTAGATGCTTGGGAAGTGTTCGACTTGTGATTTTGTAATATGAAATCCACCATATAGATCTCGTTTGCTGTGACATACTGTGTTTTTGTGTCAGAATAATAATAATAATAATAATAATAATAATAATAATAATAATTTTATGTTGTTTGATGTGTTCTGCTTTGATGTAATTGATACATCACACATTCCTAGACACCTGGGAAGTGTCCGACGTGTGATCCAATTCAACAGCCAGCAGAGTGTCTGCTGTGGACTCATCTTGTTGTGTTTCAAATAATCATAATAAAGTTTACAGGATAGGAGGATTTAAAGATAGAACTGCAAAGGCTCTGGCACAAACCAGTAAAGGTGGTCCAGTGGTGATTGGCACACTGAATGCAGTGCCTAAAGACCTTGGCCTGCACTTGAAAACAATCTGTGCTGACAAAATTATCATCTGTCAGCTGCAAAAGGCCACCCTACTCGGATCTGCCCGCATTATTCACAGATACATCACATAGTCCTAGACACTTGGGAAGTGTCCGACATATGATCCAATACAACAACCAGCATTGTGATCTTGTTTGCTGTGTACTAATCTTGTTTTAATAATAATAATAATAATAATAATAATAATAATAATAATAATCTTTATTTGTAGACTACCCTATCTCTTCGAAGGGACTCAGGGAGGTTTCCAATAAATATGGCAAACATTCAGTGCCAATGAGAAGACATATAAACAAATTACATCAAAGCAGAACACATCAAACAATATAAAACAGCCTAACTTTAAGCTTAATAATAAACAAAAATCAACCAAAAATATAAACATTTAACCCAAACATACAAAACCACATAGTATAAATTTATCACAGGATAAAACAACTGAAACCTTATAGAGAGATGAGATGATTTTCAACAACAGGATGAAATCAATTCCAGTATCTGGTCAAGATTTAACATATCTAGATTGAGACATCTGCCGTATGCCAAAATGCATAGGTGGATTTTTAGCGAGGAGGGAGGGGCAGTTTTTAGTTCTTTTGGGAGGGAGTTCCAGAGGTGGAAGTGACAATGGAGGAGCCCTCCCCTCTCGTTCCCATCAGTCATGCTTGAGAGGGGTGGTGTGGGGGGTGGGACCAAGAGCAGGGCCTCCTCTGCAATAAATTATGCTCTTAAATCATGCTCTCAAGAGACAAAAAATAGGTAGTCTTCATTAAAAGTAATATAGTTGGTTTACTTACAAACTTCATGCATTCAGCATACAAGTATGTTGCTTATCAATCCAGTGACAGAAAGGATTTGAAATAGTTTCTCTGTGCAGATAACACAGGGCATCTTTCTTATAATCAGCAGTCCAAAGTCTAAAGCATCTCTCTGTTCTGAGAGTCTAAAATTTCCCCAAAATCAGTGGATGAGTGAAACATTCTGAAACTTGATGGGCTAACAGTGGTAAGCGTTTTCTATAATCATAGCAAGTTTCATGCCAATAGCTCTAACAATGAGGGAAAAGGAGCTCCTGAATTTTTCCCATTGGCGCAATTATTTAACGAAATAACAAAAAAGTAGTTAACTCATTCGAGTTATGATACGGAGCCAATCCAGTTTAGGAAACACTTTAGAAATTATTTTCCCTGCCCCCCCCCCCCAATTTTGTAATGAGTACTGAAACATTTTTTTCATTGATTGCACAGGCCTAGTAATCATGTATAGATTTGCTCTGTGGAAGGATCAGCTTTGAAGGACCAAATGGGAATTTCTAGAAAATGATAAAATGGGTCCTCCTTTAAAATTATATTGATTTAGTGAAATAAAAGCAAATATTTATTTAGTGGTGCAGTCGCAGTAGCATTCTCCTAAAGCCTTGGCACAGGTTACTACAGCAGCGTAACACACAATTATGTTGACCTTCTATAGTGTCAGAGTTCTAGACATATTATTTCTTCAGAAGAAAATGGAAAGCCTAAAATAGATATAGTGCCAGTAACAGATAAGGGGACCAAATAAAAACATGATGGTAGGGGGGGAAGGCATTTGGAAAAAGGGCTTAAGTTTATTTTGTATCCTGTAGCAAAAGGGAAAATTGTTTCCCCAAATCAAGGTGCATGCTACTCAAAACCAGACAATATGGGGCAGCGTTTCTCAACCTGGGGGTCGGGACCCCTGGGGGAGGGATCACAAGGAAGTTTCAGAGGGGTTATCAAAGATCAACAGAAAATATATATTTCTGATGGTCTTAGGATCACCTTTGGCAGAGAAGGCTGATGATCTCTCTGCCTGTCCTTCTCTTCCTTTTTTGGAAGTTGATGTGAATCCCCCCACCAAAAACTCTCCTCTGCTGTGATTGGCTGGCCTCTCAGCCAAGGGGAGGGCTGTTTCTGAGACTCCAAGTGGGGAGGTGAGAGCAGGTGTCCTCGGAACATGGCTGAATGGTGCTCATGTGCAGGTGAGGGAAAGCAGGTGAGGCTAAAGGGAGGTTTCTGTGTGGGAAGTTTGGCTCAATTCTATCGTTGGTGGGGTTCAGAATACTCTTTGATTATATTTGATCTATAAATCCCAGCAACTACAACACCCAAATGTCAAGGTCCTCAAACTCCACCAGTGTTCACATTTGGGCATATTGAGTATCTGTGCCAAGTTTTATCCAGATCCATCATTGTTTGAGTCCACAGTGCTCTCTAGATGTAGGTGAACTACAACTCCAAAACTCAAGGTCAATGCCCACCAAACCTTTCAGTATTTTCTGTTGGTCATGGGAGTTCTGTGTGCCAAGTTTGGTTCAATTCCATTGTTGGTGGAGTTCAGAATGCTTTTTTTAAATTGTAGGTGAACTATAAATCCCAGCAACTACAACTCCCAAAAGACAAACTCCACAGCATTCAAATTTGGACATGTCAGATATTTGTGCCAAATTTGGTCCAGTGAATGGAAATATATCCTGCATATCAGCTATTTACATTATGATTCATAGCAATAGCAAAATTAGTTATGAAGTAGCAACAAAAAATAATTTTATGGTTGGGGGTCACCACAACATGAGGAACTGTATTAAGTGGTTGTGGCATTAGGAAGGTTGAGAAACACTGATTTAGGGAGTAGGGTTGTACATGGAGGCACAAAAATCAACAAGTATCTTTTATTCTACTTGGTATTGAGAAAGCAATGAAAACAAAGTAGACACTGGCTGGCTCCCTTTTCCTGACAGTGAAATCTGCTGCAATAATTTGGTTGTCACCTTCCTCTATCCCAGTGGTCCCCAACCTTTTTTTTTGACCAGGGACCACTTAACCAGGGACCACTCTCCAACATTAGTACCAAAAGGGTTATGAATCAGTTTTTGGTCAACTTTAGATTTGCTTTGTTTATTTGGGGTGCTGATTCAGAAAATTGCATTGGATAGACCATATCAGCTCTAGTTTCTGATACAGAACCTATGCCATCCGATAGTCACCATCTGTTTATCCACAAAAAACCATATTTAATTAGACTTGCCACTATAAGAAGGTTTTGCGAGACCAGTTGATCTTGTTGCAACAGTGTGGTAACAGTCAGGCCAGGGACCATATTTTAGTTGTGAATGTTGCTTAAGGGCATACAAGATGTATATGCATAAGGCACAGAACAGGTGTGGAGCCCAGCTTCCCTCCTCCTTGGCCATTAGCCATGTTGGCAGGGGCTGATGAGATCTGGAGGTCAAAGGCATCTAGAAGGCCCTGGCATGGAGTTTAATAAACCAGAAGTCTTATGAAGAACAAACTCTTTCACAGAATTACTGTGGGTGGAAAAAGATCAGGTCCTCAAATGTAATGTGATTTTCTGTCATCACCCTGAGCTTGATCTCACAAATGAGAAAGAAATCAGGACGAGAGCCAACGGGGAACATAATGAGTGAATTCAACTAACTTTACATTAACTAGGGAAATTAATATTCAGGTTATGACAAAGATGGAAGTGATTCTCAACGCAATCCTGAATGGTTTCCAAGAGTTGATGCAAAATGCCTGCATTGTAAAGCCATTGTAGAGCAGCGACTGCTATCATGCTATTACATTCAATATGTTCCTGAGTGGAAACTTGCCCACAAAGTCACATTTAGTTTCAAAAGAGGAAATGAGGGAATTCATTAAAGAAAAGTTGAAAGAGAGGGTCAGGAAGGTCAAGTCCCTTCAGGAAGCTTTAGGGTTATTTAAAACCACTAGAATAGAAGTTCAGACACAATGTGTATCACATACTATGAGAGATAAAATATGTCCAATAGGATGCCAGTGTGGTTAATGAGAAGACTCAAGGAACTATGAAAGGCAAAGTCGGTTCCTTTAGAGGTAGAAGTCTTGACCAAATGAGAGAAACCAAACAAAAAGAAGCACAAACTTTGGCAAAACCAAGTATTAAAAATGTTGTATTGTCAAAGGCTTTCATGGCTGGAATCACTGGATTGTTGTAAGTTTTTCAGGCTGTATGGCCATGTTCTGGAAAATTTGCAACAACCCTATGAAATGTTTTCTTTTAGCAGGAACATATTGCTAATAATAATAATAATAATAATAATAATAATAATAATAATAATAATCTTTATTTATACCTCGCCACCATCTCCCCAAAGGGAACTCGGGGCGGCTTATATGAGGCCACATACATCAATACAGAAAACACAATATAACACAAAAACACAACAGAAACCCAGAAAATAAAATAACATAAAATACAAACCAATGTAAAATATGCAGCATAACAATATAAAATCAAAACATCAAGCCACTAAAAATGATCACAATTGGCAGGGCCAGTTCAAAGATTAATATTTTAAAACACTGGGAGATAGGGCAGTGTAAAAGATCAGGAAGGGGATCCGGGACTTAAGGCAGGAGTTCATTGCACAAACCAGAGAATAAAGTGCTTCTGAGGACATTTTATGCAGAGTTTGGTCAGAGATTATCATACATTCAGTCATTGAAGGCACATTGGAACAGCCAAGTTTTCAGGCTCCTCCTAAAGATTTCCAGGGTGGGGGCTTGCCTAATACCTCTGGGGAGCGAATTCCAGAGCTGAGGGGTCACCATAGAAAAGGCCCTCTCTCTTGTCCCCACAAGTCGCGATTGCGATGAAGGTGGGAGTGAGAGAAGGGCCTCTCCGGAAGATCAAAGAGGTCGCGTGGGTTTGTAGACGGAAATGCGGTCACGCAGGTAGGCGGGTCCCAAACCGTTTAGAGCTTTGTAGGTCAAGACCTACACCTTGAATTGGGCCCAGAAAATAAATGGCAGCCAGTGGAGCTCCTTAAACAGGGGAATTGACCACTCCCTGTAGCTCGTACCAGTTAGTAGTTGGGCTGCCACTCGTTGGACCAGTTGGAATTTCTGGGCCGTCTTCAAGGTCAGTCCCACGTAGAATGCATTGCAATAGTCCAATCTAGAGGTAACTAAGGCGTGGACCACCATGGACAAATCCAACTTCACAAGGTACAGTCGCAGCTGGCGCACGAGCTTCAATTGTGCAAAGGCCCTCCCAGCCACCACCGACGCCTGAGCTTCAAGCGTTAGTGCTGAATCTAGGAAGACACCCAAGCTGCGGACCTGTGACTTCAGGGGGAGTGCAACCCCATCAAGCACAGGTTGCCACCCTATACCTCGATCCGGCCTACGATTGACCTGGAGGACCTCTGTCTTGTCAGGATTGATCCTCAGCTTATTCGTCCTCATTCAGACCCTCACAGCAGTCAGACACTCATCCAGCACCCGAGGGGCTTCCTTGGAATTAGGTGGAAAAGAGAGTAGAGTTGGGCATCATCTGCATAGAGATGGTACCCAGCTCCAAAACTCTGGATGACCTCTCCCAGAGGTTTCATGTAAATGTTAAAAAGCATGGGGGACAGGATGGAACCTTGCGGGACCCCACAGGTCAAAGGCCAGGGGTCCGAGCAGGTGTCCCCCAGCTTCACCAACTGGGAGTGACCCTCCAGGAAGGACTGGAGCCACGACAGAACCGTGCCCCTGAGACCCATCCCGGAGAGCTGGCCCAGGAGGATACCATGGTCGATGGTATCGAAAGCCACTGAGATGTCCAAGAGAACCAGCAGGGTCACACTCCCCTTGTCCAGCTCCCTGTGGAAGCCATCCACCAAGGTGACCAAAGCCGTCTCAGTACCGTGACCAGGCCTAAACCCAGACTGTGACTGATCTAGAAAATGAGTGTCCTCTAGGAATCCCTGGAGCTGCGAGGCAACCACCTGCTCCAGTACCTTGCCAAAAAATGGAAGGTTAGGGATTGGCCTGTAGTTATTCAAAACTGTAGGGTCAAGGGAGGTCTTCTTCAGGATTGGTCTCACCACTGCCTGCTTCAGACCAGATGGAAATTTCCCCTGAGCCAATGATGCATTAATAATCAGCAGAAACCAATCTAAAGATATTAAAGATATTAAAATGAGCAACAAAGATCTCTTTTAAATACTGGAAATTGGAAATCTGCCAGGGAGATGGGAAAAGGCAAAAATTGGTTATTATAAGATACTAGCTGTGCCCTGCCACGCGTTGCTGTGGCCTATAGTAAAACTTATCAAAGTTGAGGTAGATATCTGGACTATTATGAAAGAGAGGTCCCTACCTATTCCTTCCCCCTTTTCCTCCCCCTTTCTCTCCTTTCTTCCTTCTCTACCTCTTTCTTTCTTCCTTCTTTCACTACTTGGTTTCATCCTTCTCTCTTTCCTTCATTCCCTCCCCCTTTCTTCCTTTGCCTTTCTTCCCTCCCTGTTTGCTTCCTTCTTTCACTTTTTATTTCCTTTTATTTCACCACCATCATAACAATAACAATAATGCAATGCATTGCCTCTGGGACCTGACACCTCTCCCATTCCCCCTAAAAGGGTCTCAGAGGAACAATAGCATAATAATAATCATCATAGAAATAACAACCTTTACCCGCCACGTGTTGCTGTGGCCAACCTTCCCTCCTTCTCTCCTTCTTTCCCTCCTTCCTCTCCTTCCTCTCCTTCCTCTCCTTCCTTCCTTCCTTCCTTCCTTCCTTCCTTCCTTCCTTCCTTCCCATCTTTCGTTCTCCTCTTCTTTCTCTATCTCTTTCCTTCCTTCCCCCTTTTTCTTTCTCTTCTGCTGTCTCTCTTTTATTTCCTTCCATCTTTCCTTTTCTTTCCTTTTCTTCTTCCTTCTTTCTCTAACTTTCCTTCCTTCCCCCTTTTTCTTTACCTCCCTTTCTCTTTCTTCCTTCTTTCCTTCCTTCCTGTCTTTCCTAGATTTTGACAGGGCGGGAAGGGGCGGGTGGGGTTTGGAGGTGGCGTGAAGTAAAAGGAGGTAAGATTGGGGCAGGGAGTGATGGAGCGTGGGGTTGTGTGTGTGTGCGGCGGCGGGGGGAGTGATGGAGCGTGGGGTTGCGTGTGTGTGTGGCGGCGGGGGAGGTGAGGGTTGCGTGTGTGTGTGCGGCGGCGGGGGGAGTGATGGAGCGTGGGGTTGCGTGTGTGTGCGGCGGCGGGGGGAGTGGGGTTGCATGTGTGTGTGCGGCGGCAGGGGGAGTGGGGTTGCGTGTGTGTGCGGCGGGGGGAGTGATGGAGCGTGGGGTTGCGTGTGTGTGTGCAGCGGCAGGGGGAGTGATGGAGCGTGGGGTTGCGTGTGTGTGTGCGGCGGATGGAGCGTGGGGTTGTGTGTGTGTGTGCGGCGGCGGGGGGAGTGGGGTTGCGTGTGTGTGTGCGGCGGCGGGGGAGTGATGGAGCGTGGGGTTGCGTGTGTGTGTGCGGCGGCGGGGGGAGGGGGGGGGTGTGGGTGCGGCGGGGGGGGGAGAGCGGGGGGTTGCGTGTGTGTGTGCGGCGGCGGGGGGAGTGGGGTTGCGTGTGTGTGTGCGGCGGCGGGGGGAGTGATGGAGCGTGGGGTTGCGTGTGTGTGTGCGGCAGGGTGGTGTGTGTGTGCGGGAAGCGGCGCGGCGGGGCTTGGAGTGGGCATGGTTTCCGCAGAGGGAACGTTGGCCGGAAGGCCATGTGCGCACGCCAGGGAACTTGCGACTGGGCGCCAATGCGCATGCTCAGTTGTTTTGCCGTTTTGTGAGTGTGTTGTTGTGTTGTTTTTCATTTTGAGTAGATATGTTTGTACCTTGTGGGTTGTGTTATGGGCATGGGATTTTGGTTAAGTTTCGTTGGGGTTTTTGAGTTTTGTTGTTTTGCCGTTTTGTGAGTGTGTTGTTGTGTTGTTTTTCATTTTGAGTAGATATGTTTGTACCTTGTGGGTTGTGTTATGGGCATGGGAAATTTGGTTAAGTTTCGTTGGAGGATTTTTGAGTTTTGTTGTTTTGCCGTTTTGTGAGTGTGTTGTTGTGTTGTTTTTCATTTTGAGTAGATATGTTTGTACCTTGTGGGTTGTGTTATGGGCACGGGGATTTCAGTTAAGTTTCGTTGGGGGAATTTTGAGTTTTGTTGTTTTGCCGTTTTGTGAGTGTGTTGTTGTGTTGTTTTTCATTTTGAGTTGATATGTTTGTACCTTGTGGGTTGTGTTATGGGCAGGGATTTTGGTTAAGTTTCGTTGGGGGATTTTTGAGTTTTGTTGTTTTGCCGTTTTGTGAGTGTGTTGTTGTGTTGTTTTTCATTTTGAGTAGGTATGTTTGTACCTTGTGGGTTGTGTTATGGGCATGGGGATTTTAGTTAAGTTTCGTTGGGGGATTTTTGAGTTTTGTTGTTTTGCCGTTTTGTGAGTGTGTTGTTGTGTTGTTTTTCATTTTGAGTAGATATGTTTGTACCTTGTGGGTTGTGTTATGGGCATGGGATTTCAGTTAAGTTTCGTTGGGGGAATTTTGAGTTTTGTTGTTTTGCCGTTTTGTGAGTGTGTTGTTGTGTTGTTTTTCATTTTGAGTAGATATGTTTGTACCTTGTGGGTTGTGTTATGGGCACAGGGATTTTGGTTAAGTTTCGTTGGGGGATTTTTGAGTTTTGTTGTTTTGCCGTTTTGTGAGTGTGTTGTTGTGTTGTTTTTCATTTTGAGTAGATATGTTTGTACCTTGTGGGTTGTGTTATGGGCACGGGGATTTTAGTTAAGTTTCGTTGGGGGATTTTTTGAGTTTTGTTGTTTTGCCGTTTTGTGAGTGTGTTGTTGTGTTGTTTTTCATTTTGAGTAGATATGTTTGTACCTTGTGGGTTGTGTTATGGGCACGGGGATTTTGGTTAAGTTTCGTTGGGGGATTTTTGAGTTTTGTTGTTTTGCCGTTTTGTGAGTGTGTTGTTGTGTTGTTTTTCATTTTGAATAGATATGTTTGTACCTTGTGGGTTGTGTTATGGGCACGGGGATTTTAGTTAAGTTTCGTTGGGGGATTTTTGAGTTTTGTTGTTTTGCCCTTTTGTGAGTGTGTTGTTGTGTTGTTTTTCATTTTGAGTAGATATGTTTGTACCTTGTAGGTTGTGAATGGGAATTTTGGTTAAGTTTCGTTGGGGTTTTTTTGAGTTTTGTTTCTCCGTTGGATGCCCCTAACAAATTTATATATATAGAAGGAGACTGCAGAAAGTCTCGGTGCAAGGCATTATTTGCATTGGCCCGGGTATAATTTCCCCCTATAGAGATGGATCCTGAAGAACTGTGTCATATCAAGGTGACAAGGGATGAAATTTAAAGACACAAAAATCATTTTAATAATGTATTAACTATGGCTGATTGCCATGTATACCCAATAGAGAATTCAAATGTGAAGATATGAATCTACTCACAAAAACGTGAAGTTTAGCTCAAACGAAACTGCTACACAGAAAGATTGGAAGGCAGCCAATCTAACAATGGTGTTTTCTTAAGAGTAAAGGAAACCACTTCTATTGCTACTGCTACTATTTTATTCTTAGTCACTGCTAAACTGAGGAAAGCAAAATGAAAGATAAAATGATTACATTTACAGAAGATGAACAAGACTTGTTTAACAGCAGTCAGTGTGGCTTCTAAACAACTTCTTAGCAGTTTTTCTCAACCTGGGGGTCAGGACCCCTGGGGACACGAGGGGGTGTCAAAGGGGCCACCAAAGACCATCAGAAAAACACAGTATTTTCTGTAGTACATGGGAGTTCTGTGTGGGAAGTTTGGCCCAAATCTACCGTTGGTGGGGTTCAGAATGCTCTTTGATTGGGTTATACCGGTTCCCCTATTAAACTGTGTTTTGTTTATTTCTAGCAAAGAATTGACATTCTGGAACAAAGGTGGGACATAAACAAAGGCAAAGCATGTGCTGTGGAAGGCTTTCATGGCTGGAATCACTGGGTTGCTGTGAATTTTCTTGGCTGTATGGCCATGTTCCAGAAACATTCTCTCCTGACGGTTTGCCCACATCTATGGCAGGGATCCTCAGAGGTTGTGAGGTCTGTTGGAAACTAGGCAAGTGGGCTTTATTTATCTGTAGAATGTCCAGGGTGGGAGAAAGAACTCCTGTCTGTTGGAGGCAAGTGTGAATGTTGCAATTGACCACCTTGATTAGCATTGAATGGCCTCACAGCTTCAAAGTCTGGCTGCTTCCTGCCTGGGGGAATCCTTTGTTGGGATGTGTTATCTGGCCCTGATTGTTTCCTGTCTGGAATTCCTCTGTTTTTCAGAGTGTTGTTCTTTATTTGCTGTCCTGATTTTAGAATTTTTAAATACTGGTAGCCAGATTTTGTTCATTTTCATGGTTTCCTCCTTTCTGTTGAAATTGTCCACACGCTTGTGGGGAGCAAAGCAGTCAAGTTTTGCTTGAGTCTGGGCTTCTGTGCACCTTTAAGAACAGATATGAGACTGGATGTGCTTATTTAGAAGGAAGGGCCCTATATCCCAGAATATAAAAGCAGAAAATCTCACAATATCTGCTTTGAACTGGATTATCTGAGTCCACACTCAGATAATTTGGGGTTTTCTGCCTTGATATTCTGGGATATAGGGTGGTGTGGAAAGGCCCTCAGTCCCACTGAATTCAAAAACTTTACCAGGATTACAAAAGAAATAGAAAGTAGGGAGCATCTTTTGAGTATCAAGCCACTTTAAGTCCCCTTTATGGAGAAAAAAAGTAGGGTATAGATAAATTAGCAACAGCAACAGCAACAACAACAACAACAACAGAGATTAGTCTCCTGTTTTCTCTGTAGTGCCTTTGGCTGTGTTGAAAATATTACATTGTGTGCTGATTTCATACAGAGATGGGTCCCCATTTCCTGCATCTCCCATTGTTGGATACGCTGATTAGAGTTATTAGAAGCTGCAGTCCATTAATATCTGGAAGGCCAAGCACTGTAACGTAAAATGGATAAAGCTATGGACCCAAGCGCAGTATATTCCTTACACACATATAGAAGATAAAGTACAGATCAACAGTGCTAGGCTGGACCCGGGCACGTTTGCACTGTGTAATTACAGCAGTTTGATCACACTTTAAATACAATGAATTCTGGCATAAAGGGGGATATTGGAGGGTTCTCTGTTGTACTTGCACAAAACTACAAATCCCAGATTTCCATAGCAGCTAAAGCAGTGTCACACTGCTATAACTGTATTGTTATTGTTTCGTTTTTGGTGTTAGCCGCTTTGGTTTTTTTTTATAGAGGTAAAGCAGGATTAATAATAATAATAATAATAATAATAATAATAATAATAATGCTATTATTGTTATTGTTATTATCTGACAGTATTAGCACCCAGAACTTCTTCTGTGTGGTTTGTTTTTAAAAAAAAGGAAACATTTTTTGCTAATGACCCAGAGTGCATCTACACTGTTTAATTAATGTAATTCGACACTACTTTACTGCCATGGCTCCATGCTAAGGAATGGTGGGTCTTGTGGCTTTACTAAGAGTGCATCTGCACTATAGAATGAATTTGGTTTGACACTACTTTAACTGCCATGGCTCAATGCTATGAAATGATGGGATTTGTAGCTTTACTAAGGGCGTATCTGCACTTATGCTAAGGAATGATGGGATTTGCAGCTCCACTAAGGGTGCACCTACACTGTAGAAGGAATGTAATTTGACACTACTTCGACTGCCATGGCTCAATACTAATGAATAATGGGATGTGTAGTACCGCTAAGGGTGCATATACACTATAGAATGAATGCAATTCAATACTTTTACTGCCATGGCACAATGCTAAGGAATGATGGGATTTGTAGTTCCACTAAGGATGCACCTTCACTATAGAATGAATGCAATTCAATACTTTGCCATGGCTCAATGCTAAGAAATGGTGGGATTTGTAGTTCCACTAAAGGTGTAGAACAGGCATGGGCAAATTTGGGCCCTCCAGGTGTTTTGGACGCTATTTTGACTGCTCAGTGCTAAGGAATGATGTGATTTGTACTTTATTAAGGGTGCATATACACTATAGAATGAATGCAATTCAATACTTTGACTGCCATGGCTCAACGCTAAGGAGTGATGGGATTTGTAGTTCCACTAAGGGTGCACCTACACTGTAGAATGAATGCAACGTGACACGTGCTATTGAATAATGGGATTTGTAGTTCCATTAAGAGTGCACCTATACTGTAGAATGAATGCAATGTGACACTACTTTGACTGCCATGGCTCAACGCTAAGGAGTGATGGGATCTGTAGTTCCACTAAGGGTGCACCTACACTGTAGAATGAATGCAGTGTGACACTACTTTGACTGCCTTGGCTCAATGCTATGGAATAATGGGATCTGTAGTTCCACTAAGGATGCATCTGCATTGTAGAATGAATGTAGTGTGACACTACTTTGACTTCCAAAGCTCAATGCTAAGGAATGAAGGGATTTGTAGTTCCACTAAGGGCGCACCTACACCGTAGAATGAATGCAATGTGACACATGCTATTGAATAATGGGATTTGTAGTTCCATTAAGAGTGCACCTACACTGTAGAATGAATGCAGTGTGACACTACTTTGACTGCCTTGGCTCAATGCTATGGAAGAATGGGATCTGTAGTTCCACTAAGGCTGCATCCGCACTATAGCATGAATGCAATATGCAATATGACACACTACTTTAACGTCCAAGGCTCAATGCTAAGGAGTGATGGGATTTGTAGTTTCACTAAGGGTGCATCTACACGGTAGAATGAATGCAGTGTGACACTACTTTGACTTCCAAAGTTCAATGCTAAGGAATGAAGGGATTTGTAGTTTCACTAAGGCTGCATCTGCACTAAAGCATGAATGAAATTCGACACCACTTTGACTGCCATGGCTCAGTGCTAAGGATTTTTGGGATTTATAGTTCCATTAAGGATGCACTTGCTGGGAATTGTGGGAGATGAAGTCCAAAACACCTGGAGGGCCCAAGTTTGCCCATGCCTGCTGTAGAATCATGGCACCAGGCCTTTAGCCTTCTCTGCGGGTGTTTCACCAACCTACAAGCACACACAACTAACAGTGCGCCGTGGGAATTCCAAGTGGGGCCAACCCGCACTTCTCGCCACCGTGTAGACGCATCCTTTCCTTTTTCCCCTTGCCCTGAAGGACGATCCCTCCTCCTCCTCCCATTGTGTTTCAGCACGGGGTCTTTCCGGGTTAATGAGCTGACATCATGATTAAAGCTGACCATTTGTAATGTGTCTGGAGCCTGTTGAAAAGCCCKGGAAAGGTTAATGCGGGGGGAAAGCGGGGCCGCACCTGCCGGGCGCGAGAGGAGGGGGCGGGGCCGGCCCGCGCGCCCCAATCAATTAGCCCCCTTTAATGAGCCCCTTCTCCGGCTGGGGAGGTGAATGATCATCTCGCCGCCCCTAATTATTTTATAAGCACTCCATTCAGTGCAATGTGCCGGGCCCTGGCGTCGAGGGAAGTGGGCGGTGGCGGCAAGCTTGGAGTTAATGAAAATGTCATCGGAGGGCGTCTTGACATTTGTCTGTATCGATCCGGATCTCTCTCCTTCTTTAATCTCTCATTATGTATTCGGATGGTCAGGGGGAGGGGGGAGGGAGGGATAATAACCTCATTAGAAGAGCCCATCTGCTCTCCCAATACAATGGAATCCTGGGAGTTGCAGTTTTACAAAGCCCTTTAGTCTTCTCTATGGAAGATTGCCCTCCCTCACCAGAATACATCTTCCAGTGCTCCTTCTACACCGCCATATTAAATCCGGATTATCGAATGAGTCTACACTGCCACATAATCCGGTTCAAAATATATACTCTGGATTTCAATTGGCAGTGTAGGAGGAGCCTTACGGGCCTTTCCCACAGCTATGAATTTACACTTCCATATAATCCGATTCATATATAATCCGGATTATCGGATGAGTCTACACTGCCATATAATCCGGTTCAAAACATATACTCTGGATTTCAATTGGCAGTGTAGGAGGAGCCTTACAGCTCTTTCCCACAGCTATGAGTTTACACTTCCATATAATCCGGTTCATATATAATCCGGATTATTGGATGAGTCTATGCTGCCATATAATCCGGTTCAAAACAGATACTCTAGATTTCAATTGGCACTGTAGAAGGGGCCTTAGAGGCCTTGCCCACAACCATGAGTCTACACTGCCACATAATCTGGTTCAAAACAGATAATCTGGATTTTAATTGGCAGTGTAGAAGGGTCTTTAGAGGCCTTCCCCACAGCTATGTGTCTAGATTGCCACACAATCCAGTTCAAAACAGATAATCTGGATTTATATTGGCAATATAGAAGGGGCCTTAGAGGCCTTCCCCACAGCTATGAGTCTACACTGCCACATAATCCGGTTCAAAACAAATAATATGGATTTTATATGGCAGTGTAGAAGGGCCCTTAGGATCCTGGGTAGAATACCATGGCAGTTAGTCCACAATATCTACTTTGAACTGGGTTATCTGTGTCCACACTGCCATATAATCCAGCTCCATTTGAATTTGGGTTTTATACAGCTGTGTGGAAGGGCTTCAGTGAGGCAGAAGAACAAAGACCTTGTCGAACTACAACTCCCAGATTTCCATAACATTGAGCCAGGGCAGTTGGATTCATGTCAAACTGCATTCATTCTACAGTGTAGATGAGGCCCTATCTACACTGCCATATAATCCAGTTTCTGAGTCCAGATTATGTGCTTTGAACTGGATTCCCTGGCAGTGTAATATCATATAATCCAGTTCTGGCAGCTATTCCTTAGGCCCCTTCTACACTGCCATATAAAATTCAGATTATCTGATTTGAACTGGATTATCTGTTCTGATCATCTGAATTGTATGGCAGTGTCATTTCCTGCCTGTAAACCCTGCTGAAATGAAGGGTGGCCTGGAAACAGAATGTGAGTACAAGGCATTATAATGATGAGCATAGGTCTATGAGGGCATCTACACCAGGAATGGGTAAACTTTGTCCCTCTGGGCATTTTGGGTTTCAATTCCCACAATTTGACTGTTAGGAATTGTGGGAGCTGAAATCCCAAAGTTTGCCCATGCCTGATGTACATCATAGCATGAATGCAGTTTGACATCACTTCTATGGCCATGGCTCAGTGCTATGGAAACATGGGAGTTGTAGTTTTGAAAAGATATTTTGCCTTCTTTCCTGCTGCCTCACCAAACTACAACTCCCATAATCCCATAGCATCGAGCCAGGGCAGATAAAATAGTGTCAAGCTTCCTATAGCTGAATCGCTTGAGTGGGGGAGAAAAAAAGGTGATTTTATTGTATTTCATGCTATGTATCATGTTGGATATTAGTATTTTAATGCAGCTGAGATTATGATATAATGACCTTCAAATTAAAGGAAAGGAAAGGAAAGGAAAGGAAAGGAAAGGAAAGGAAAGGAAAGGAAAGGAAAGGAAAGGAAAGGAGATTCCACTTGAACTTTAGTAAGAACTTCCTGACTGTAAGAGCTGTTCAACAGTGGAACTCACTGCCTCGGGGCTGTTTTCCTGCAAGGATTGAGGTTAGTTTAGAGCAGGCATCCTCAAACTTTTTAAGCAGAGGGCCAGGTCACAGTCCCTCAAACTGTTGGAGGGCCAGATTATAATTTGGAAAAAAAGAATGAATTCCTATGCACACTGCACATATCTTATTTGCAGTGCAAAAAAAAACCCACTTAAAAACAATACAATAATTAAAATGAAGAACAATTTTAACAAATATAAACTTATTAGTATTTCAATGGGAAGTGTGGGCCTGCTTTTGGCTGATGAGATAGGATTGTTGTTGTTGTTGTTTGCTTTCAAGTCATTTCAGACTTAGGTTGACCCTGAAGGGCTGGGTAAATGACCTTAGAGGGTCGTATCTGGCCCTCAGGCCTTAGTTTGAGGACCCCTGGTTTAGAGGGCCCATGTGGTCTCTTCCAACTCTATGGCTCTATGAAGGGCACTTCCACACAGTCACATAACCCAGAATATCAAGGCAGGAAATCCCACAGTGTCTGCTCTGAACTGGAATATATGACAGTGTGGACTGTGATTTCATGACTTGATATACTGGATTATATAGCTTTGTGGAAGGGCCCTAAGACTATTGTCACCCAAACTCTTAAGAGGTGCAGCTTTGGAGACATAATCAGATATACCTTGGTCTGAGAAAGAAAACTTTAGGGGGGGGGGCTAAAACAGAGAACTGCAGCTCCCAGTGGTGCTTCCAAAATGAAGGCATCTTGAGCCCTGACAGTGCATTTGCTTTCATAGTTTCACAGGGCTGTCTGATCAAGTCTTTGGTGGAGTTCAGAATGCTCTTTGATTGTAGGTAAACTATAAATCCCAGCAACTACAACTCCCAAATGACAAAACCAAACCCCACAAGTATTTAAATGTGGGCGTATCAGGTACTTGTGCCAAGTTTGGTCCAGTGAATGAAAATACATCCCGCATATTTACATTACAATTCATAACAGTATCAAAAAATACAGTTATGAAGTCGCAAGGAAAATAATTATATGGTTGGGGGCCACCACAACATGAGGAACTATATTAAGGAGTCAAGGCATTAGGAAGGTTGAGAACCACTGCCTTATGAAGAGCAGTGTTTCTCAACCTTCCTAATACATACAGTTCCTCATGTTGTGGTGACCCCCAACCATAACATTATTTTCTTGTTGCTACTTCATAACTGTCATTTTACTACTGTTATGAATCGTAATGTAATATCTGATATGCAGGATGTATTTTCATTCACTGGACCAAATTTGGCACAAATACCCAATACGTCCAAATTTGAATACTGGTGAGGGTTGGGGGGATTGATTTTGTCATTTGGAAGTTGTAGTTGCTGGGATTTATAGTTAACCTACAATCAAAGAGCATTCTGAACTCCACCAATGATGGAATTGAACCAAATTTGGCACACAGAACTCCCATGACCAACAGAAAACACTAGAAGGGTTTGGTGGGCATTGACCTTGAGTTTTGAAGTTGTAGTCCACCAACATCCAGAGACCATTGTGGACTCAAATAATGATGGATCTGGACCAAACTTGCCATGAATACTCAATCTACCCAAATGTGAACACTACTGGAGTTTGGATAAAATAGCCCTTGATATTTGGGTGTTGAGGTTGCTGGGATTTATAGTTCACCTACAACCAGGAGCATTCTGAACTCCACCAATGATAGAATTGGGCCAAACTTCCCAGACAGAACCCTCATGACCAACAGAAAAGACTGTGTTTTCTGATGGTCTTTGGTGACCCCTCTGACACTCCCTTGCGACCCCCCCCCCCAGAGGTCCCCAACCCCGACCCTCAGGTTGAGAGCTATAAGGCTAGTGCTGAAGCCAGTGTTGCAGTGGAGGGCCCAGTTTATCAAGGCCACCTGTGGCCCTTCTACACTGCCATATAATCCAGATTACCAAAGCAGATAATCCACACTCTCTGCTTTGAACTGGATTATATGAGTCTAAATTGCCATATAATCCAGTTCAAAGCAGATAAACTGGATTTTGTATGGCAGTGTAGATGGGGCCTCAGTCTACAGAGTGCTCACACACCTCTACACTCTACAATCAATGCCAGTTGACAGTGCCATGCCTCAGTGTTATGGAATAGTGGGATTTGTAGCCTCACAAGCCTTCCCTGTCATGGATTGTGGGTGCATCGCCAAACTACAACCCCCCCTCCCCCCAGGGCTCCATAGCATTGAGTGGTGCCAAACTGCAATAATTCTGCAGTGTAAATGGACCCGAAAATCCTCTCCATACAATCCCCTCTCCTTCCAGAGATCTAAGATGCTCAGGCCAGATAGCAATGCAAGCGTTGGCAAAGGAGGTCTGCCACTCTTTCCAACAAAAGGCCAAATCATTGCGTATTGTTCAAAGACAAACCCTCCTCCTTTCTCCTCCTCCTCCTCACCGTCGGGATGGATGACATCCCAGGGGAGAGATTAGAGGGCTTCCTTGTCGCATTTTTGGGACGAGGAAGGCATTTCTCAGGTCGGACCTGGCGCCAGAGTGCTTGAAAGGGGGAAAAGGGGGGCCCTTTCATTTCTCCTGCAAAGTCCCCATCCCCAGATCCTGAACAAACAGAGCCTCTCCCTCCTTTTCTATTGCATTCTTCCCTCCATCCTTGTCTCTTTCTCCCAAGTGATACTCAGGAGGAGCTATTCTCTCCAAAGCCCCGAATTGGCTCGGCTTTGCCTTCTTGACTCCCTCCTCTTCTTCTTCCAGTCATTTTCCAGATTATTTTGTGAGGGGTGTGAGAGAAAAATGTTTCCAAAGAGGAGGATGAGGCCATCCCGAACCAGTGTAGATAGATGTGTAAACTGTATTAATTCTACAGCTAGAAACAACCCTAGATTTGGTCCTCGAGTAGCTAAATTTGAAAACATTTTCTGTTCCTGCTTTGAAAGTGCTATTTCCTGTTTCTTTATGCAAGAAAATTCTTGTTATACTCTGGAAACTTTGTTTTTGTGGCTGGCACAAATTAGGTTGGATTTGGGTTTTGCAATGATCCAGAAGCATTCTCTCCTGACGTTTCACCTGCTTGTATGGCAGAGCATCCTCAGAGGTTTTGAGGTCTGTTAGAAACTAGGCAAGTGAGGTTTATATATCTGTGGAAAGTCCAGGGTGAGAGAAAGAACTCCTGTCTGTTGGAGGCAAGTGTGGATGTTGCAATTGATCACTTTGATTAGCATTGAATGGCCTTGCAGCTTCAAAGCCTGGATGGTTGCTGCCTGAGAGAATCCTTTGTTGGGAAGTGTTAGCTGGCCCTGATTGATTCATGTCCAGAATTTTTCAGTTTTCTGAGGTTGAATGGACTTGCAGCGTCAAAGCCTGGCTTTGAATAGTAGTAGTAGTAGTAGTAGTTGGACTAGATGGTCCACGAGGTCTCTTCCAACTCAATGATTCTATGATTCTTGTCTGTTGCAGGCAAGTATGAATGTTGCAACTGGCCACCTTGATTAGCGTTGAATGGCCTCGTAGCTTCAAAGCCTGGCTGCTTCCTGCCTGGGGGAATTCTTTATTGGAAGGTGATTAGCTGGCCCTGATTGATTCATGTCTGGAATTCCTGTTTTCTGTGGTTGGATTGGTTAAGGCTCTAGGAGATATCCATTGAAGAATTATAGGTAAATGTACTATAGCAAGATGTCCCTCAAAAAGTTTTGGGCAGTTTAATAAACTTTCCCCATGTTTTGATGATAGAGCCTATTTGGAAATGACATTTATAACCCAGGAACCAAATCGTGTTACATAGTGTTAGACATGGAAGGTGGAGGTGTATGGCCATGTTTTAGAAGAGATGGGATTTTAACTGATTTTTTTTTCAAATACTGTTTTATATTTATTTCTAGTTTAATGTTTGAATATTTGTATTTTAAATGATTTTTAAAATTGATTTGGATCAAACCGCTTTGAGGAGCCTTCCACACAGCCATATAACCCAGAATATCAAGACAGATAATCCACAATATCTACTTTGAACTGGGTTATCTGAGTCCACGCTGCCATATAATCCAGTTCAGTGTGGATTTTACGGCGGTGTGGAAGGGTTCTGAGGCCCCATATAAAATACAGCTGGATAAAAGCTGGGAAATAATAATGGTGATGATGATAATAATAATAATAATAATAATAATCACCATCATCATTTATGTTCCACCCTATCTCCACAGAGGACTCGGGGTATAAATAAATATTATAATAATGCAATAATAATAATAATAATAATAATAATAATAATAATATAGGGAAGGAGAGGGACTCCAACTTCCATCGGGAGCATCTATTTGATTTCCTCCTACTAGAATGTGCTTAAAATAATAATAATAATAATAATAATAATAATAATAATAATAATAATAATGTTTACAGGATAGGAGGATTTAAAGACAGAACTGCAAAGATTCTGGCACAAGCCAGTAAAGGTGGCCCCAGTTATAATCGGCACTTTGGGCACTGCTGGGTGCAGTGCCCAAAGACCTTGGCCAGCACTTAAAAACAATCACTGACCATCTATGGCAGGCATCTTCAGAGGTTGTGAGGTCTGTTGGAAACGATGCAAGTGAGGTTTATATATTTGTGGAATGTCCATAGAAGCATTACATTACACCTCCCACTAGAGCTGACCATAGTTCCCAATAATGGAAAGCATATTATACAAAACAGGACTACTGAGCAATCTAATGCAGGATTGTGTTGTCAAAGGATTTCCTGGCCGGAATCCCTGGGTTGCTGTGAGTTTTCCAGGCTGTGTGGCCCTGATCCAGAAGCATTATCTCCTGACGTTTTGCCCACATCTATGGCAGGCATCCTCAGAGGTTGAGGGGTCTGTTGGAAATTAGGAGAGTGATGTTTATATATATGTGGAATGTCCAGGGTGGGAGAAAGAACTCATGCCTGTTGGAGGCAAGAGTGAATGTTGCAACTGACTACTTTGATTAGCATTGAATGGACTTGCAGCTTCAAAGCGTGGCTTTGAATAGTAGTAGTAGTAGTAGTTGGACTGGACGGCCCACGAGGTCTCTTCCAACTCAAGGATTCTATGATTTTTGTCTTTTGCAGGCAAATATGAATATTGCAATTGGCCACCTTGATTAGCATTGAGTGGCCTTGCAGCTTCAAAACCTGCCTGGTTGCTGCCTGAGAGAATCCTTTGTTGGGAAGTGTTAGCTGTCCCTGATTGATTGATTCATGCCTGAATGTTGCAATAGGCCACCTTGATTAGCATTAAATGCCCTTGCCCCATCAAAATCTGGATATATATATATATATATAGAGAGAGAGAATTGGGGCATGTTAGCTGGCCCTGATTGATTCATGGGAAGTGTTAGCTGGCCCTCATTGATTCATGCCTGAATGGTGCAATTGGCCACCTTGATCGGCATTGAATTGCCTTGCAGCTTCAAAACCTGGCTGGTTGCTGCCTGAGAAAATCCTTTGTTGGGAAGTCTGAGTTGTCCCTGATTGATTTATGCCTGAATGTTGCAATAGGCCACCTTGATTAGCATTAAATGCCCTTGCCCCATCAAAATCTGGCTAGTTGCTGCCTGAGAGAATAAGTATATATATATATATAGAGAGAGAGAGAGAGAAAGAGAATTGGGGCATGTTAGCTGGCCCTGATTGATACATGGGAAGTGTTAGCTGGCCCTGATTGATTGATTCATGCCTGAATGGTGCAATTGGCCACCTTGATCGGCATTGAATGGCCTTGCAGCTTCAAAACCTGGCTGGTTGCTGCCTGAGAAAAATCCTTTGTTGGGAAGTGTTAGCTGTCTCTGATTGATTCATGCCTGAATGTTGCAATTGGCCACCTTGATCGGCATTGAATTGCCTTGCAGCTTCAAAACCTGGCTGGTTGCTGCCTGAGAAAATCCTTTGTTGGGAAGTCTGAGTTGTCCCTGATTGATTTATGCCTGAATGTTGCAATAGGCCACCTTGATTAGCATTAAATGCCCTTGCCCCATCAAAATCTGGCTAGTTGCTGCCTGAGAGAATAAGTATATATATATATATATATATAGAGAGAGAGAGAGAGAGAGAGAGAGAGAGAGAGAGAGAGAGTTGGGACGTGTTAGCTGGCCCTGATTGATTCATGCCTGAATGATGCAATTAGCCACCTTGGTTAGCATTGAATGGCCTTGCAGCTTCAAAGCCTGGCTTTGAATAGTAGTAGTAGTGCGAGGAATAGGTTCCCACTCCAGACAAAAATCCATGCATTTCAACGCGTTGTGTTTTGGAGTGAAAGGGCGGAGGGGGGAAAGAAATATTCTGTGGGGCGTCCTAGAATTTTGAAACTTTCCGGGCCTGCGGGTCGGCTCGTGATTGGCCAAGGCGGGCCCTCCATGCAAATGAGGCCCCGCCGCCGCTGCCGCCGGGAGATCAATAGAGACCTGAGCGGGAAAGGAGCATGCAGTCGGGCTCGGGCGGCTCAGGGGAAAGCTGCCCCAAACGCCCCTCGCCGTCGCCCCCCTTTTTGTCCTCCTCCCCGACCCGTTCTAAACCCGCCGCCGCTCTTCTCTTCTTCTTCCTCCTCCTCCTCCCCTTTCTTATGAGCCCAGGATGAGCAACAAAGAGGAGCCGAGCAAGGGCTGCCCACCCGCCGCCGTCACCACCACCAGCACCACCACCACCACCCCGATTTCCAGCTTCACCATCCAGTCCATCCTGGGCAACAGCAAGAGCGGCGGACCCACTTCGGAAGGAGCCTCCGTCTCGTCGTGGCCCGGCAGGAAAAGGAGCCTCTCCGTCTCCTCCGAGGAAGAGGAGCCCGACGAGGGATGGAAGCCCCCCGCCTGCTTCTGCGGCCCCAAAGAAGTCCCCCACAAGCGGCAGACCCTCGCCGCCTTCGCCTGTCTCGGTAAGCAGGGCAAAGGGGTGGAGTGGCCAAGGACACCCGGGTCTACACTTCCTTTGAACAGCATCAACTGCTCAGTGGAGAATGAAGCTTGAGTTACACTCTACCATAGACCCAACCTTTGCCTCTTTGGGTTGTTGTAGTTTTTTCGGGCTGTATGGACATGTTCTAGTAGCATTCTCCCCTGACGTTTCGCCCGCATCTCTGGCAAGCATCCTCGGAGGTTGTGAGGTCTTCAGAGGACTTCACAACCTCTGAGGATGCTTGCCAGAGATGCAGGCGAAACGTCAGGCGAGAATGCTACTAGAACATGGCCATACAGCCCGAAAAACTACAACCATCTAGTGATTCCGGCCATGAAAGCCTTTGACAATACTTTGGCTCTGAAAAAAAAAAAACCGTTCCTTTTGGAAACCAGTTTTCTAAAAGTAAGGTCACACCAAGACTCAATGCCGTTTCCAACCCAATACCGGTATCACAAATCCCACGAAGGGATTCCTTTTGGGGGAGTTGGCTCTTCTGGGCGCCCGCAGTTGGAAGCTAAGTTTTAAAACGTGTTAAACGGACAGTGTAGACACAGTTTTGTTTCGTTTTTGTTTTTAAATGACAGCTCGGCTGAGAATTAAGTTTCAGACACGGGTGGGAAGCCCGGGCAAGGTGTTTCTGTCATGCAGAGGTGTAAGATTTAAAAGGCACGTGTCGTTTATATGGGTTTTAAAAATGCTTTTAATTCTTATACATATTACTGGGAAGAGGAGGCTGAATGTAGCCAACCATTCAAAGGAAATGAGAGGAAACGTTTTTGGAATATATATATATATAATATCAATGTATGAAGGTGTGTGTGTGTATCTATCTATCTATCTATCTATATAGTATAATATATATAATATATTATATTATTATATTATATTACATATATTGCATATATATATTGTTTATATTATATGTATATTCTATATTATATACATACACACATATATAGTTATTACTAAAATTATATTATATTATATTATATTATATTATATAGTACATATAATATATTTTATTATTATATTATATATGTGTATGTATATAATATATATATGATGCATAGATATACATACTATGCATCATATAGATATTATAGTTATTACTATATATATATTATAGTTATTACTATAATTTATATATATACATATAACACACACACATATATATACACACATGCATATAGTTATTTATTTTTATTTGCCTCTCCTTTGCTTTCTGGAGGTATCACTTGCTCATTCTTATAGATAAGCCTGACCTGTCCTCCACGCGAAGATTTCGTTGCATAAAAAGGGAAAGAAAACTTTTATTGCCGCTATGATCGGCTAAAAAAACGAAAACAAACCTCTGATAGGTTCGACATATAGATATTTCTGTATATATTCAACAAATTATCTCAAGCGACAGAGATCCACCAGAATGAACAAGTGAGATCTCCTGAAAAAAAGGGAAAGGCAAGATATACACACATACATACTGACCGGTATTTTTACAAAAATATGCACAAGTACTAGTTCAGTGTGTATGTGTATGTATGTATGTATATGTGTGCTCATATATGTATGTGTGTGTGTGTATATATATCCAATATACTTTTCTACTCCTTGTTTGTTTGTGTTTACCTTTCTCAGATATAATCCTAGATACAGATATAATAAATTGTTTGTGTATGTATGTGTATATGTATGTGTGTGTATGTATATATATGTGTGTGTGTGTATATAGTATGTGTGTATATATAGAGAGAGTGAGTCAGAGAGTCTGTGTATGTGTGTGTATATATATTGTGTATGTGTGTATCCAATATACTTTCTACCCCTTGTTTGTTTATGTTTACCTTTCTCAGATATAATCCTAGATATAGCTATAGATATAAAATTTGTGTATATATACAAAAACTACAACCACCTAGGATTTCCTGCCATAAAAGCCTGAAAAGTATATATATATAGTAAGTGTGTATCTGTATATATATATATATAGAGAGAGAGAGAGTCTGTGTGTATATTGTGTGTGTATATATATATATATGTATACACACATGCATACACACACACACACACACAAGCCCTCCACTGCCACGGGTTGCTGTGGCCCAGTCTGTGTATATGTGTTTTGTGTGTGTGTGTGTATATATGTGTATATATGTGTGTTCGCATATATATGTGTGTGGTTTTGCACATGCCTTGTAATGTGGTTTTTTTTTTTTGCTTTTTAAGTCTTATCTGCTGTGTTTTTCAGTATTTTTTATAAGTGATGGTCACTTCTTGGCCTGATAGGTGTCTTGTGTCCAAACTTGGGTGTCAATTCTTCCAGTGGTTTTTGAGTTATGCTAATCCCACAAACGAACATTACATTTTTCTTTATATAGATCGTGTGTCTAATCTATATCTATATCTATGGCATTATATCTGAGACACATAAATACCAACAAACAAACCATAGAGTAGAAAAGCAACTTGGAAAGATCTGACCCTAGTTTACTTGTGCGTTTTTAACAACAGAATTAAGTTGAATAGAATCGAATGGCAACTTCCTTTTCGCCCATGGAAAGTATGTCTAAAAGTATCGGTTTGGAGAGAGAACCCTTCCCAGAGAACCAACCCCATTAACCACAACGGGGTGAAAGGGAGGAACTGAATCCTGACCCATCCTAAAATTTTGTGGTTAGAATTCTAAAGCAGGATTGCACACAGAATCGTTTGGTTCACTTCCTCTTCTTCAGGGCAACTCGGAGTGAAAAAGCAACAATGAGAGTGAATTCGAGTTTCTAGAAGAGAGGGTTTATTTTATTTTTCAAAGACAGGAATGGATTTGATCTATATATATACACACACATACCCGCAGATCACAGAGGATGGTTTAAGCACAGACGGATTGGAATAGATGTTTATTTCCCTGCTATTTGGGGCTGCCAAATAATGCAGTTGGAGTTGCATTCTGTGGATAATATATCCTTTGACCATATGATGCAGCCGACATGGTAATGTCGGCTGCATCATATGGTCAAAGGATATATTATCCACAGAATGCAGCTCAAACTGCATTATTTGGTAATGTAGATCCAGCCAGTGTAGATCTAAGGCGTGGGTGATGTTTATATGAGGCTAGCACTGAGCTGGTGCCAGGATCCACAGCATCCTCGGCTTCATGGGGTTTTTATCCCGTTATTGATTTGGCAACGCGGTTTACACCTACACGTATGTTATTGGCTCTATTGGGGAGCATCCGGACTTGGCTTATCCCAGTTTCAAGCTTAACCTAGTTCCTGGCGCTGATCTAAGCACCTTGCCATTCAAAGTACATTGTATTGTCAGTATAGATGTTTATGTTTTCAAGCTGCCTTCTCTCCACATTTAGTAGTAAGTGTAGATGTGTCTGTGGTCATTCTTCACAGAGGATGGATAAGCATAGGGTTGGTTCTATCAACTCTATCTAGACCCAGCCTAGGAGAACTATTTTCTTGCAAAGTCGTTTGTTTTGAGGGCTTGGTTTATCATTATTCCAAGCTGGCGTGAAAAAAGAGCACTCAGAAGTTGTGGCTATGTTTTTTTTCCCCCTATTCTTTTCCATTATTTTCATATACACTGACTACTCAATGCAGTTTCAAACCTGTGTTCGCTGTGCTGTCCTAGTATACGATAGGGAGAGCGCGGATGAGCTCTCTCTGTCAGCTCCAGCTCCCCATGTGGGACATGAGAGAAGCCTCCCACAAGAATGGTAGGTTAAGGTAAAGGTTTTCCCCTGACATGAAGTCCAGTCGTGTCCGACTCTGGGGTGGTGGTGCTCATCTCCATTTCTAAGCCGAAGAGGAGCCGGCGTTGTCCGTAGACACCTCCAAGGTCATGTGGCCGGCATGACTAGGAAATCCTGGAACCCAGTTTGAGGGATGACACAAAGCACAGAGCATTGATGCTGATTCAGGGCCGACTCTGGGATGGTGGTGCTCATCTCCATTTCTAAGCCGAAGAGGAGCCGGCGTTGTCTGTAGACACCTCCAAGGTCATGTGGCCGGCATGACTAGGAAATCCTGGAACCCAGTTTGAGGGATGACGCAAAGCATAGAGCACTGATGCTCATTCAGGGCTTTCTTTTCGCACATTTTTTGTGCGGGTTTGTTATCTGGCCGCTTGCCCTTGAACTGCTTTAAATGGACAGTGTAGACTTGGAGAACTATTTTCCTGCGAAATAGTTTGTTATGAGAGCTGATGATTTTTTTCCAGGATGTGAGTGACGTAGAGGATGGGCGGCCAAGTATAGGAAAACTATGCCCCCCCCTTTTCCCCCCGACTTGAGAAACTGCAAGTCGCTTTTGGTGTGAGAGAATTGACCATCTGCAAGGACGTTAATGTTTTATCATCCTTGTAAATGTCAGTAGATCAATAGGTACCGCTCCGGCGGGAAGGTAACGGTGCTCCATGCAGTCATACCGGCCACATGACCTTGGAGGTGTCTACGGACAACGCCGGCTCCTCTTCACCTTAGAAAAGGAGATGAGCACCACACCCCAGAGTCGGACTTCATGTCAGGGGAAAACCTTTACCTTTACCTACCATCCTTGTGGGAAGCTTCTCTCATGTCCCCGCATGGGGAGCTGGAGCTGACAGAGGGAGCTCATCCGCGCTCTCCCCGGATTCGAACTTCCGACCTGTTGGTCTTCAGTCCTGCCGGCACAAGGGTTTAATCCATTGCTCCTATTTCCCTGCAAAGCAGTTTGTTATTGGGCTTGGTTTATGTTTTTTTTCCCCAAGGAGTGAAGAATAAATAAACCTAGGAGGAGTATTTTCCTGCAAAGTAGTTTATGATGAGAGAGTTTTATTTTTTTCCCCTCAGAAAGTGGAGGATAGTGAAGCCAAGGAGAACTATTTCCCTGCAAAGCAGTTGCTTTAGGATTTTTGGGTAGGCTAGAAAAGGGACCCTCCCTAGTTGTAGTTATTCTTCTCTGGATTTAGGACAAAATAGGCTGGTTAATGTGCTTATTGATATATAGGAGGCCCCTTCCTTGGGCCCTGAAGGAGGTAGGCCTGGTTGGCCTACATTGCCTGCTTTGATAATATGGATTTTCGTGGCAGTGAAGCCAGGGCCTGAGTCTACACTGTCATATAATCCAGTACAAAGATAATCTGGATTTTATATGGTAGTGTAGAAGGGGCCTCAGGCTGGATCTACACTGCTATAGACTCTAATAGGTGACAAAACTTGAAAAGTGTTCTGTTCCTGTTTTGAAAGTGTTACTTCCTGTTTAATGGTGCTGTACTTACTTTGAAAGTAGTTGCAATTTTCCTGAATAAATGTGCAGACCTGAAAAAAAAACCCAAAGTTTTGCAGCTTAATAAATTTTGCCCATTTTTTAAAAATTGATAGAACTCATTTGGAAATGACAGTTATAACATAGACCATGTTACATAGTGTAAATCACTTGCAGACTCCCTTGATTAAGGCTGAATGTTCACTCCCCTAGAATCATAGAATCAAAGAGTTGGAAGAGACCTCATGGGCCATCCAGTCCAACCCCCTGCCAAGAAGCAGGAATATTGCATTCAAATCACTCCTGACAGATGGCTATCCAGCCCCTGTATCACCCCACTCAGATCTGATCCGAGATTATCTGATTTGATCTGGATTATATGAGTTTCCATTTCCAGATAATCTGGGATAAAGAGATAATCTAGGATCAGATCCTGGGCTATAGGGCAGTGTAGATCCAGCCTGAGGCCCCTTCTACACTGCCTTATAAAAATCCAGATTATCTTTGAACTGGATTATATGACAGTGTAGACTCAAGCCCTGACTTTACTGACATGAAAATCCATATTATCAAAGCAGACAATCCATATTGTATTATATGAGTCTACACTGCTGTACACAATCCAGACAATAAGGATTTTGTGTGGCAGTATAGTAGAGGCCTCAGATAATCCAGTTCTAAGCAGATCGTGTGGATTATGTGCTTTGATAATGTGGATGATATGAAGGTGCAGAAGGGGCCTCTGTTATCAGGGAAGACCTTTGGGAAGCTGCAGCTCCAAAGGGCCACCACATCTGCACAGTGAATTTATTTTTTGTATTTATTATTTATTTACATCATTTATATACTGTAAATTGGTGGCCCTCTCCCCTCTTAGGAAGAACTTTATAATTCCAGCTGCTTTAAGAAATCTCAGAGCATTCTTGAGGATCCATCTCACTCAGCATATATATTTTTTGAATTATTGCCATCTTGGTTTCACACTGATGTGGCATTGGGGGCTGTGTGGTAGTGGTGATGGGGTGTGTGTGGAAGGACGGGAGTGTTGTTTTGTGCTGTGCGTGGGGGGAGGTTGTGCGTCTGATTTAAGGGATTGTGCAACTGATTGAATAAACTAGATTATCAAAATCTATATTCTCTTCTATGAATATTGTTGTGATTTCTAGACTAATAATGTCAGGGAGGAAGAATTTGCACTTCTGCCTAATGGAATAGAGTCCAGTTCCCCATTGTGGAGAATATCCTTATTGTTTGATTATCTGAGTTGATAATCTGGATCATCATCACCATCATCATCATCATCATCATCATCATCATCATCAGGCATCACTCCTGTCTGAGTAGGATGGCCTTCCATCCATTTGTGCCTCTTTGAATTCCACAGCACTGTTGGTACAGCTGACCTCCTGTTAGAGTGCTCAAAGGCCTTCCACCAACTTTCCCTTTTCAGTTCTTCAGTTGGGAGCAGGTGGTCATGATGGGCATTTGGGAAGCTTATTGCAGGGTTGGGAAGAAAATAGCTTTATAAACAAACATCTGGGGCCCCTTCCAATAAAATTCCACATTTTCTCCAGTTTAAAATAGAAAAGATGGGATTTTATTCAGATGTGTGAAAGGGTTCCGAGAGGCCAAGCTTTTCTTATGCTTTTTCAAAGGTATTCAGAGTGACTTATATGTCTTCTGAATGAGCACAAATCACATTCTCATCAGCATATTAGAGTTCTACAAGGGTGGGTCCAACTTTTATTTCTTTTTTTCTTTTTCAATTGACTTTTTACAACCATGAATCTGAAGCTAAAAAAAAGAGTCCTCGCTGAATTTCTGGCACAAGAAGGTTGTGCATCTAAGGAAATCCATAATCGCTTGAAGAATGTTTATGATTTGGCCCCTTCTGATTTTTTCCTATGTGGTTTCAGATTCAATGACTTGATTGACTTTAAAACAGCTTTAAAATCAGGAGTCACAAAATGGTTTTGATGCCTGGGTTACTTACTGATGGCCCTCCAAGTGAATGAATTGATGGTGGATGAATGCTGATGAATGCCTGGAGATGGCTGTGGAGGCCTATTTTTGATCCACATGTTCTTCTGCAGTGAGAACATTGATTTCCAAGTGGAAGGAGGTCCTGGTCAGGCCTTCTGTTCTCCCTTTCTCCCTCCATTTGTACCTCTTGGAATTCTGCAACACTGCTGGTCACAGCTGACCTCTAGCTAGAGTGCTCAAGGGCCATGTCCCAGTTCTTGGTGTAAATGCCACAGTTTTTAAGGTTGGCTTTAAGCCCAGCTTTAAATCTTTTTTCCTGTCCACCAACATTATGTCTGGCGATGCGTGGCTTATAGCTTATAGTTTCACAAACAAGCACCTTGGTATCTCAGATGTGGGTGTCACTAGGAGCTTCTCCTATACTTCTGCAAAGAGTGGCTTGTAGTTCTTCTTCTGAATACGCACAGACAACCTTATCATCAGCATATTAGAGTTCTATAACAGATGGTGTTGTAATCTTGGTTTTGGCTTTCGGTCTGCTGAATTAATAGCTTGCCATCTATCTGATAGATGATTTCCACTCTAGTGGAATAATCTGCAGCAACTTCTGATGTTATAGGTAAAGGTAAAGGTTTCCCCCTGACATTCAGTCCTGTCTTGTCTGACTCTGGGAGTTGGTGCCATAGACACCTCCAAGGGACACCTCCAAGGTCATGTGGCCAGCCTGACTGCATGGAGCGCCCTTACCTCCCTGGCAGAGCTGTACCTATTGATCTACTCACATTTCAAACTGCTAGGTTAGCAGAAGCTGGGGCTAACAGCGGGAGCTCACGCAGGGATTCGAACAATCCCTGTAGCCCAGTCTGTGCATGTATTTTCTGTGTGTATATATGTGTATGTGTGTGTATATATTTGTGTATATGTGTATATATGTGTGTTTGTGTACTTATGCGGCTTTGTGCATGCTGTACTGTATTTTTTGTTTTTTGACTTTTTAAGTATACTGGTGGGGTTGGGGGAGAGGGGAATTGATTTTGTCATTTGGGAGTTGGAGTTGCTGAGATTTATAGTTCACCTACTATTAAAGAGCATTCTGAATTCCACCAACTATGGAATTCAACCAAACTTGGCACACAGGACTCCCATGACCAACTGAAAATACTGGAAGGGTTTAGTGGGCATTGACCTTGAGTTTTAGAGTTGTAGTTCACCTACATTCAGAGAGTACTGTGGACTCAAACAAGGATGGATCCAGACCAAACTTGAAATGGATACTCAATATGCCGAAATGTGAAGACTGATGGAGTTTGGAGAAATAGACCTTGACATTTGGGAGTTGTAGTCACTGGGATTTATAGTTCACCTACAATCAAAGAACATGCTGAACCCCACCAATGATAAAATAGGGCAAAACTTCCCACACAGAACCTCCATGACCAAGAGAAAAATATTGTGTTTTTTGATGGTCTTTGGTGACCTCTCTGATACCCCCTCATGACCCCCCTAGGTGCCAGTTCTTGTTTGCAACCATTCAGTGTGTTTCTGCACTGAAAGAACTTCACCAGCTTCAAGCCTATTTATAAACATAAATATTTATAAACATAAACAACCCCCTCGCGACCCACCCAGGGGTCCCAAGCCCCAGGTTGAGAAACACTGGTGTAGAGTTTGGTCCAGATCCATCATTGTTTGAATCCACAGTGCTCTCTGGATGTAGGTAAACTACAACTCCCAAACTCAAGGTCAATGCCCACCAAACCCTTCTGGTGTTTTTGTTTGTAATGGGAGTCCTTTGTGCTAATTCTATTTTGGATCAATTTCATCATTGGTGGAGTTCAGAATGCTCTTTGATTGTAGGTGTACTATAAATCCCAGCAACTCCAACTCCCAAATGTCAAGATTCTATCCCCCCCCCCCCAAACGCCACCAGTGTTCACATTTGGGCATATTGAGTATTCGTGTAGAGTTTGGTCCAGATCCATCATTGTTTGAGTCCACAGTGTTCTCTGGATGTAGGTGAACTACAACTCCCAAACTCAATGCTCACCAAACCCTTCTGGTATTTTCTGTTCGTAATGGGAGTCCTTTGTGCTAAGTTTGGCCTAATTTCATCATTGGTGGAGTTCAGAATGCTCTTTGATTGTAGGTGAACTATAAATCCCAGCAACTACAACTCTCAAATGACAAAATCAATTCTTTTGAGTGAATGACATAGATTGGGTTGTTAGGTATATTGTGTCCAAATTTGGTGCCAATTCGTCCAGTGGTTTTTGAGTTTTGCTAATCCCACAAACGAACATTACATTTTTATTTATATAGAGATAGAGATTAGAGATAGAGATAGAGGGAGGGAGATAGATAGAGATAGAGATAGAGGGAGAGAGATAGAGATAGAGGGAGATAGATAGAGATAGAGAGATAGAGATAGATAGAGAGATAGAGAGATAGAGGGAGGGAGATAGAGATAGAGATAGAGGGAGGGAGATAGATAGAGATAGAGATAGAGGGAAATAGAGATAGAGGGAGATAGAGGTAGAGGGAGGGAGATAGAGATAGAGATAGAGGGAGATAGAGATAGAGATAGAGATAGAGATAGAGGGAGGTAGATAGAGATAGAGATAGAGGGAGATAGAGGTAGAGGTAGAGGTAGAGATAGAGGGAGATAAAGATAGAGATAGAGATAGGGAGGGAGAGGGAGAGGGAGAGAGAGAAGATTTGACATTCTCTGTGATCTTCCTTCTCTGTTTTCCTTAGGCTCTGCGAAGGGCGTGGGGGCTCCTCTGCCTCCTTCCTCGGAGCGGGGCCCGTCCTTCCTCTCCTCGGCGCCTCCTCCTCTTCCTCTTCCTCTTCCTCCGCCGGACTTGAAGGAGGAGAAGGAGCGTCCCTTCGCGCCGGCTTCTTCCCCGGCTTCCCCGGCGCTGCTGGCGGCGGAGCGCGGCCCCCGCGAGGCTTCCTCCTCCTCCTCGTCCTCCTCGTCGGCCAAGAAGAAGACCCGCACCGTCTTCTCCCGCAGCCAGGTCTACCAGCTGGAGTCCACCTTCGACCTGAAGCGCTACCTGAGCAGCTCGGAGCGGGCCTGCCTGGCCTCCAGCCTCCAGCTGACCGAGACTCAGGTCAAGACCTGGTTCCAGAACCGGCGCAACAAGTGGAAGCGGCAGCTCTCGGCCGAGCTGGAGGCGGCCAACATGGCCCACGCCTCGGCGCAGACGCTGGTGGGCATGCCGCTGGTCTTCCGCGACAACGCCCTCCTCCGGGTGCCCGTGCCCCGCTCCCTCGCCTTCCCGGCGCCCCTCTACTACCCCGGAGGGAGCAGCAGCCTCTCCGCCTTGCCCCTCTACAACCTCTACAACAAGATCGACTACTAGGACTACCACCACCACGACTACTAGTGACTCAGCTCGCACTTGGACGCCCCCTGCTCCAGGATTCCCTGTGGAATCGTTTGCACCATTCAAACAGGGCCCCCGCTTTGGACAGATTTGGCCCTCCCTTCTCCCCCTTTTAAAGAAATACACTGTGTGTATTCATCCCTGTTATTATATATATTATATTATATTATATGAAACATATATATAGTATCTATTTTTTCAAAAAATATTTATGGGGAAAAGAAATAAAAGAAACCTTTCTGGGTTGGTTTTGTTGGGGTTCCTTTTTTGTTTTCTACTGTCGGCAGAAAGAAATGGACTCGATGATTCTGAACTCGGGTCGAGGGGGGAAAGCTCAGCCAAAACACCACTTGGGGAAAAATAAATAAATAAATCTCCCCCAAAGGGGCAGGGCCTTTGGGGGGGGGGGGTGTCCAGGCAGGGGAAAAAGTATTTTTTATTTCCTTTTTTGGAAGATTGCTTTCTTTCTTTCTCCTTCCTTCCTCCTCCTCCCTCCCTCTTCCTTCCACTCTTTCTTTCCTTCCTCCTCCTTTTCACTTTTTCCTTCCTTTCTCTTTCCTTCCTTCCTTCCTTCCTTTCCTTTTCCTTTCCTTTCCTTCCTTCCTTCCTTCCTTCCTTCCTTCCTTCCTTCCTTCCTTCCTTCCTTCCTTCCTTCCTTCTTCCTCCTTCCTCCTTCCTCCTTCCCTCCCTCCTTTCCTCTCTCCTTTCCTCTCTCCTTCCTTCCACTCCTTTCCTTTACTTTTAGCGCTGAATATTGACTTCTCCGTGCGAAAAATGCAACACACACACACACACCAAAAAGGAGCCTATTTCAGATCTGTACATATTTTTAAATAAAACATAAAATAAAGCATTTTTAAACAGACGTTGGTGGTTTGGGTCGGTTTGCTGGTGTGGTTTCAGTCTGCCTGTCTCTTTCCCCACAACCTTCAAACATGCACACACATACACACTGTGTGTTTGTGTATATATATAATGTGTATACACAAATGCAACATATGTACACACAGTATATATATATATGTTATGTGTATATACACACATGGAACATATATATGCTATATATACTGTATAAGTATGTATTATATAGTACATAGTGTATGTACTATATATGTATGTATATCGAGTTTATATGTTGTGTGTAGATACACACATATATGTTTACTATATATACTACACATATATGTACACTATATATATGTATAGCATATATTTTGTATGTGTATATATGTGTAGACGTATGTATATAGTGTTTATGTTGTATGTGTATATATGCACATATGCAACATATATACACATATATGTATACTATATATACACACTATATATACTACATATATATACTATATATAGAAAATATATAGTACATATTTTGTATGTGAATATGTGTAAACATACACATATGTGCATATATATGTATGAATATAGTGTGTATGTTGTATGTGTGTATATACACATATGCAACATATATACTATATATGCATATATATACACATGTATATACAGTATATAGTATTGTGTGTATATACACAACACGTATACACATATATACATATATGTATATATATATTATGTGTATATGTACACATGCAACATATATATAGTACATACTATACATGCATACATGTATATATTATATAGCACGTTTTATGTGTATATATGTATATACACATATGTACATATATGTATATATGTTGTGTTTATATAGATATACACATGCAATAATTATATATACTATATATACATACACATATGTGTATATAAATATGTTGTGTGTGTGTCTATAGACACATACAACATATACACAGACACATACATACACTCTGTGTGTTTGTGTATTTATATATGTATGTGCCTATCTTTTCCCTCACATTCTCCATATATATCACACACACACACATATATTATATATATTAGACTTTTTGGTGTGAAAAACCTGAACCTTTTCAGCTACTTGCTTTTCCGATCTGAAAGTCTGAACGATTAGGAAAGCTTCATCCAAGCAAAGACAAAATTGTGTCACAGTTGCAGAAAAGGCAATGGAGTGGTGGGCTGAAGAAGCACTGACCAGAAGAAAAGGGAAGAATGGAGTCAAGATGCCTACAGTTTAGTCTTTGTGGTCCTTGATGACAGAAGGTGAGAAGAAAAGAAAGCGAGGAACACAGCAAAAGCTGGGAAGAATCAGGCCTGTTGTGTGTTCACAGCCATTACAGCCTCATTTAGGACATTTTTACACCGAGTTCAATGAGACTTGTCATGGGGCATTTTAACAGAGTTAAACCCCACTGAATTCCGGGAGACCTCTTCCCAGATTTATTAGGGAAACACAGAATTGAATCCCACTAAATGAGTTTATTATGAAACACAGAATTCAAGCCAACTGCATTTAAGAAGATGTATTCGGGACAATTTTACACAGAGTTGAACCCCACAGAATTGGTGAGGTTTGCCATATTATGAGGGCATTCGGAAGTGCTTTCGGGAATGGGCTTCCTTCCTTCAGAGCTGGAGGGGTCGCTTCTGGTAGAGATGCCCGGGTCTCTCGTCAAAGCCCCCCCCCCTTTCCCTTTCTTTTTTTGCTCAAGCCGAGAAAGGTGGCATGACAATCACCAAGCCGGGATTGATCTGCGACTCCCACCTGCGCCGAAAGGAAGAAGTTAATCGTTTAGACACAAAGTAAATACTTCATCAAGTGTTATTTAAATCGCAGGCGCCTTTGCCTGGTTTATCACAGCCACCTGTTCCTTCCTTAATAGGGACAGAGAGGGGCTATTTATTGAAAAGGCAATCGGTTACCGGGAGGAATTACATCCCATATGGTCGGGATGAGGAGTGTGTGTGTATTAACACAGAAAACAAAGAAGCACTGTCTGAATATCAAACAAAAAGTGGGCTCTAGAAACAATATCATACCAAAGCTGACTGGCACAACCTGGGGATCACAACCAGACACAGTGAAGACATCTACCCTTGTGCTTTGCTACCCTGCTGCTGAATACGCATGCCCAGTGTGGAACACATCTCAACGTGCTGAAACAGCAGATGTGGCCCTTAATGAGACATGCCACATTATCACAGAATGGCTACTTTACAGAGAGGAAACAAACAAGGACATACAATCACCTCTCAATAAAAGTTTGCTTGAGGCACTGTCAGGCCATTATATGCTAATCAAGGTGGTCAGTTGAAACATTCAGACCTAGCTCCAGCAGACAAGAGTCCTTTGTCTCATCCTGGTCATTCTACAGATATATAAACCCCTTTTTCCTAGTTCCAACAGAGCTCACTACCTCTGAGGATACTTGCCATAGATGCAGACGAAAGGTCAGGAGAGAATGCCTGTAGCCCATGGTCATATAGCCCAAAAAAAAACTACAACAACCCAGTGATTCGGGCCATGAAAGCCTTCAACAATACTTTTCTTTACTTTGGCGATTCCTCATATCCGAGTAGGATAGTCTTCCAAGATCAGTGTAGGTGACTGTGGAACCCTATTCTTGATCTGCATCTTCTCCCGCAGTGAGAACATTGGTTTCCAGGTGGAAGGCGGTCCATGTTTCTCTCTTTCGCCCTCCATTCGTGCCTCTTCAAATTCTACAGCACTGCTGGTCACAGCTGACCTCCAGCTGGAGCGCTCAAGGACCAGGGCTTCCCAGTTCTCTGCCAGAATTTTTAAGGTTGGCTTAGAGGCCATCTTTAAATCTCTTTTCCTGCCCACCAACATTCCGTTTTCCATTCTTGAGTTTGGAGTAGAGCAACTGCTTTGGGAGATGGTGGTTGGGCATTCAGAGAACCATCACTTCAATGCTGGTGGTCTTTGCTTCTTCCAGCATGCTGACATTTGTCTGCTTGTCTTCCCAAGAGATTTGTAGGATTTTCCTGAGGCAACTCTGATGGAATCATTCCAGGAGTTGCATGTGACTGTAGACCAGGGGTCCTCAAACTTTTTAAACAGAGGGCCAGGTCACAGTCCCTCAAACTGTTGAAGGCCTGGATTATAATTTGAAAAAAAAACATGAATTCCTCTGCACACTGCACATATCTTATTTGTTGTGCAAGAAACACTTAAAAACAATACAATAATTAAAATGAATAACATTAACCCATAACCCTAACATTATGAATCGCCATGTAAATAATGATGTATTTTCATTCACTGGAGCAAATTTGGCACCAATACCCAGTATGCCCAAATTTGAATACTGGTGGGGTTGGCGGGGGGGGGGGGGGGGGGGGGGGGGGGGGGGGTTGATTTTGTCATTTGGGAGTTGTAGTTTCTGGGATTTATAGTTAACATGTAAACAAAGAACATTCTGAACCCCACCAACAATGGAATTGAACCAAAGTTGGCACAGAGAACTCCCATGACCAACAGAAAATATTGGAAGGTTTTAGTGGGCATTGACTTTGAATTTGGGAGTTGTAGTTCGCCTACATCCAGAGAGCACTGTGATGGATGGCTCTGGACCAAACTTGGCACGGATACTCAATATGCCCAAATGTGAACACTGATGGGGTTTGGGAAAAATAGACTTTGACATTTGGGAATTGTAGATACTGGGATTTATAGTTCACCTACAATCAAGGAGTGTTCTGAACCCTACCAATGATAGAATTGGGCCAAACTTCCCACACAGAACCCCCATGACCAACAGAAAATACTGTGTTTTCTGATGGTCTTTGATGACCCCTCTGACACCCCTTCGCGACCCCCTCAGGGGTCCCAACCCCCAGGTTGAGAAACACTGTGTTAGACTGATATACCTGGTTATGTCTCTGAACTTTTAGGAACAAAGATTAAGCCAATGCACAAAATACATATCAGATTTTCAGAAGTGTTATTTCAGTTGTCCGAAAACATCGACTCTCTCATAAAATATTGGTAGGTTGCATACCTGTGACCATCTTTCTTCGAGTGGTGCTCTGCGAATTCACACTTGTGGAGAGTCTGCGCCTGCGCGGGCTCCAACGGAAACTTCTACATTTTAAAACTTTTCAAGTTTTGGCGGTAACTCCGCCCAGCCCCGGCAGGGGATAAAAGGGCGCCCCGCGCACACCGATCCAATTCCTACGCCGCTACGGTAGCGAGAAATTGGAGGTTTGCATAGAGGGGAGGCTGGGCGGGTTAGTGTGAATTCGCAGAGCACCACTCGAAGAAAGATGGTCACAGGTATGTAACCTACCATTTTTCTTCGTGGTCTCTGCGAATGCACACTTGTGGAGACTAGCAAGCTTAGGTCCCGGAGGCGGGAAGAAGGCAAACCGACTAGTCAAGTCAAGGGCCAAACAATTTTATTAAGTGCAAACAGTTACCAACAAGAGATTGTAATCACTTCCGAAGAAGGGCACAGTGCATAACAAGAGGTTGCAATCACTTCCAAAGAAGGGTACAGTGCATAAACTTATGGGAGTACGTGATCCTCCCGGTCACGTGAAGGTGACCAACAACTGAGTAAACTTTCGACCCTTGAAATAAACCGCATGGTGATTATTGAAGACACTCATTACAATGAGGGCACATTAAGTAGTAATACAAAAACAGTTTGTTAACAAGTGCACAACACATTTGCAAGGCAAAGCCATCGATAAAGACACAGAATACCCGTGATGAGCCCATTAGGCCATAGTGCAATGGTTGCCTGCGCCTCAGGCAGTAAGGCATCAAGTGTAAAAGGTGCATATACATTCATTGGTAAAAAATTCAAGTAGCAACATGGTAATAACATTCACAGTAATACACGGTATCGAAGGAACAATCGGTACCGATAGAACACTCTGCGAAGCTCAAGGCGGGCATGAGCCCAGAACCGCCCTCCCAAAGGCCATGTCAGGTGTATACCTGGTGTTCAGTCTATAATGCGACACAAATGTCTGAGGACTCTTCCAAATGGCCGCTTTGCAAATAGCGTCCAGGGGAATCCCCTTAAGAAAGGCTGTCGATGCCGCCATAGCCCTGGTCGACCGAGCCCGGACGACCGAGGGGGGTTGTTGTCGAGCCAGTCGATAACAGAGCTCGATGGTCGAGGTAATCCAGTGCGACAAGCGTTGTGCCGTGATCGGCAGGCCCACCTTATCGAGGGCATATGCAACAAAAAGTCTCTGCGACCGTCGAGACTGAGCAGTCCTGTCCCTATAGCACAGCAATGCTCTCCGCACATCAAGCATATGAAGTCTCCTTTCCCCCGGGGTAGAGGGGGACTGACACAACGAGGGAAGGACAATGTCTTCATTAACATGGAAGGGGGACACGACCTTAGGGAGGAATGTCACATCTGTGCGGAGAACTGCTCTATCCTCGTGGACAACAAAATAGGGTTCGTCCACCCGTAACGCCGCCAGCTCCGACGGCCGACGGGCTGAGGTGATCGCGACCAGGAAGGCCACCTTCCATGACAACAACCGAAGTTCAATCGAAGACAATGGCTCGAAAGGCGGTCGAGTGAGCCGAGCCAGTACGAGGTCGAGGTCCCAACCTGGAGTTGGAGAACGGACCGGGGGATGCAGGTTGTTGAAACCTCGCAGAAAGGACCTCACGGAGCTATCCTTAAACAGGGAAGCTTCTCCTGTCCGTTGAAGCTGCCACGATATGGCTGCCAAGTGAGACTTGAGTGAAGATAGCGACAAGCCTCGTTCGGTAAGGTGCAACAAGAACGAGAGAATTGCCGGTACCGAAGGTCGATGATCGTCTAGGCCTTTCTCGGAGAGGAAGGCCTGGAAACGGCTAAGGCACGCTGAGTAACACTTTTTGGTTGCTGGCTTGTGAGCTGCTTCCAGGATTGGAAGAACTCCTGGACACAGGGATCTCAGCACCGGATCCTCCACGCCGAAAGATGCAGAGAAGCGAGGTCGGGGTGGAGAAGCTGACCCTCTTCCCGGGAGAGCAGGTCCTGCCGAAGTGGAAGGCGCTTCATTCGCCCCTCGGACAACTGGAGTAGGACCGAGAACCACGGTTGTCGTGGCCACTCCGGCGCCACCAAGATGCAGTCTGTTCGCGCCGACTGGATCCTCTCGATCACCCTCGGGATGAGCGGGAAGGGAGGGAAGAGGTAAAGCAGATGCTTCGACCAGTCCAACAGGAACACGTCTCCGAGACACCCCGGTACCGTGTTCGGAGCAAGTCGAGCACCGAACTGAGGAAGCTGAGCGTTTTGCGGCGACGCGAAGAGATCTGCGGCTGGGAGGCCCCATTCCCTGAAGATCTCCGCCAGTACGTCGGGGTTCAGCCTCCACTCGTGGGATGTTGCCCTGGTTCTGCTGAGTACGTCCGCCTCGACGTTGGCTTCGCCCGGGAGGTGCAAGGCTGTTATCGACACCGACCTGGCTACACACCAGTCCCAGAGTTCCAGCGACAGCTTGAGAAGTTTTCTCGAGCCCGTTCCTCCCTGCTTGTTCACGTAGAACATTGCCACCATGTTGTCCGTGAGGATCTGGACAGACTTCCCGGTGACCAGGAGGGCAAACGCTCTCAGGGCTTTGAAGATCGCTAGCAGCTCCAAGTAGTTGATATGGGACTGTCTTTCTTGAGGAGACCAGAGGTCGTGTACCGAGAGTTCTCCTGTATGGCATCCCCATGCGAACATCGAGGCGTCCGTCGTGATCGTGACGGCTGGGGGCTCTGGATGAAAGGGAATGCCCTTGCAGACATGCTGACGGTTCATCCACCAGTTTAGCGAGTCCTTTACCGACCTCGGTACCAGCAGGCGTTTTGCGGCGCTGTCTCGCATGGGGTTGAAGTGGTCCAAGAACCATCTCTGGAGGGGGCGGAAGCGGAGCCTTGCCAACGGCGTCACCATCACCGTGGAGGCCATGTGCCCGAGGAGGACCTGTATCTGCTTCGCCGGGACCACTCGGGAGCGACGCACCTTGAGTGCTTCGGCTCGAAGAGCCCTGAATCTCTCCTCTGGAAGGAAGACTGTCTGGGAGAGAGAATCGAACATGGCGCCGATGAACTTTATGCAAGTGGTGGGCTCGAGCTGGGATTTCTCCTCGTTCAACTGGAGGCCCAGGTCTTCGAGGAGGGAGAGTGTCCTTGCCACCTGCGCTCGCAGGAGGTCCGGGGAGCATGCCGCCAACAACCAGTCGTCTAAGTAAGGAAAAATGCGGATTTTTTCCCTTCGGAGGGCCGCTGCGAAAAAGTCCCCATATCTGAGGAGCGGGAGAATGGACGATACCGTCACCATCCGAAACTTCTGCGGTTCGATGAAAGAGTTTAAGTCTCTGAGATCGAGGATGGGGCGAAGGGAGCCATCCGGCTTTGGGACAGTAAAGTATCTGGAGAAGAAGGCTCGATGGTTTTGAGAGTCCGGGAGAGGGGAAATTGCCCCTTTCAAAAGCAAGGTATTGACCTCTGTCAGGATCGCCGAGGAAGGCTCGGTATCGACAATCAGCCCTGTTGGTGGGAGCTCTTCGAACTCCAATGCATAGCCTTCGTCGACAATCTTTAAAACCCATGCATCTGAGGTGATATTTTCCCATGCAGGGAGAAAGTTCGTCAGGCGATCCCCGAACGGTGTCGAGCCGGATGGAAGGATGAGGGCGGGTACCATTGGGAGGGACATGGGAACAACATCGGTAACGAAACTGCAAACGGTATCGTCCACAAGGGCGTCAAATGCGGCGCCTGGCCTGGTTGCCTCCTGAAGCCTGGCGAGAGCGAGAGCGCTGCTGCTGGTGTTGCCTTCGTTGCTGTTGGGGTTGTTGAGGATGGGTTTGTTGGGAGGTCTGCAGGGGACGGGCTGGATGACGGTACTGAATGGTACGGTACGGGACCGTGTGCCGGCGTTTGTATTGGAACCATCTGGTTCTTTGTGCCTGGTTTTGATTCTCAAAACCACACTTAGAGGCCAAAGTCTTGAAGTCGTGATTTGACTTCAGTTTGTCGTCCGTCCCGGCGTTGAAGAGCCCCAGGGCATCGAACGGAAGGTCTTCGATCACCTGCCTCGATGAGGTAGAGAGGCCAGATGATCTCAGCCAGGCATGCCTCCTGATTGCCACAGCGTGAGCAATCATCTTGCCCGCAGTGTCCCCCGTGTGTTTGGCCATCTGCATCTGATGATGCGCCAGAGAGTTTGCCTCTTGAGCCAGGGTGGTCATAGCAGCACGATCCTCGGCAGACATCCTCTGAAAAAAGGGTTCTGCTTTCTCCCAGAGAATTTGCTGGTACGCTCCCATACAAGCCCCATAGTTCGCCATGCGGGCCAGTAAGAGGGCACCGGAGTAAAGCTTCCTGCCCACTGCGTCGAATCTCTTCCCCTCACGGTCGGACGGCGCCGACGACTGTCTTCCGAACCCCTGAGCCGCTTTCACGACCACCGAGTTAGGGTCGGGATGGTGTTTCAGCCACTCCAAGCCCTCATCGTCCGTTCTGTACCAAGATTCAATTTTCTTGGAGGTTGGAGGGATGGAGGAGGGGGTCTTCCAGGAGCCCTGGATCACTTCAAGGAGATAGGGAAGGAAGGGTAGAAGAGGAGCGGGTGGGGACTCCGCTTGCACCCTTTTAAACACTGGGTCCAGCACTGCCTTGGAAGTTTGCTTGACCTCCAGGCTTAGAGCATCAGCCATGCGAGCCATTTGATCCGCAAAGGCTCGGACATTGTCAGTGGGAGATGGAGGGTCAGCCTCATAGGCGTCGTGGGTAGGTGATCTCTCGATCCCGAGGGACAGCACCGATCCTGAGTGTACCGATCCCGGTAACTCGCCATCTTCCTCTTCATCGTCAGCAGCCAGGGATCGGGGAGGAGGGGATGAAGAGACATCCCGACTCGGAAGCTGCAGAGGAGCCACTGGGGGAGCTTTTGAGGCCGAGGCCTGAATGGCACGGGCCAGTCTCATAGTTTGCCTGCCCCTCTCCGGAGTCTCCAGCACTGGAGAAGTCTCCTGTCTGGCTGTCACAGTAGTCAAAGTCGTGACCGACGGGAAGAGCTCCTGTCTGGCTGTCACATGTCGAGTTGGTGCCTCGATCACCGTGTCCACCGAGATCACCAGGGACTCGGGCTGCTCCGAAGGCTGCTCCGGCAAAGGCTGCGGCCCCTGAACAGGCTGTGGAGCCAGCTGGGGTTCAGCAGGCTGCGACGGAGATGACCTCGCCGACGAGGTGGCCGAGGAGGCAGTGGTTTGCTTTCGGGAAGAAGAAGAAGATGAGGATGGAGGCGGCATCATCTTCTTCTTCTTTGCCGGCGGCTGAGCAGACTTTGACACCGACTTGCCCGGGGTGGGCGGGACGGAGGATGAGGTGGAAGCGCGCCAAGACTCTTCTTGAGACCGGCGAAAGGCAATGCGAACCGCCGTGGAAGATGGCGGAGTCGCCGACGTCGACCTCGTGGACCTGATCGATCTCACCGTCGCCACCGAGCTGGTCGACGAGTGTCGGATGCGTACGGTCTCAGTAGTGACCGTGCATGGAGCCTTCTGTTTCGTAGGCTTTGCAGTCTTAGAAGCTGCCGACACTGAGGCCTTCGAGGTCGTTGACATAGCTGCTCTCGGCCTTTTCTGTGCGGCCTTCTTCGCCCTTGTTTGGCGAGGCTCGGCCTCCGTCGAGGGATCGACAGATGTTGTTGTCGATGCCTTCGACGTCGAAGCTGATGTCGAAGGCCTGGATACCGCGGCTGACGTCGACACCGATGTCGAAGTTGAAGGTACCGGAGCCAACGTCTGCTGGTACAGAAGGTATCGAAGCCGATGGACCCGGTTCTTACGGGACTGTGCCGTCAATGATTGACAATGACGACACGAGGAGGTGATATGTGCCTCTCCGAGACACAAGAGGCAAAGAGCGTGCTTGTCCGAATCAGGGATCTTCCTCGGACAATTCGCGCATCTTTTGAAGCGAGTTGTTGACATAATACAGTCAAACAACTTGAGTAGAACTCTAAGTAAAACTCTAAGGATCACTATCCAACACAATCCAACACTAGAAGTACCGAAGCGAGCCGTGCGGCGGAAAAAAAGGAATTGGATCGGTGTGCGCGGGGCGCCCTTTTATCCCCTGCCGGGGCTGGGTGGGGTTACCGCCAAAACTTCAAAAGTTTTAAAATGAAGAAGTTTCCGTTGGAGCCCGTGCAGGCGCAGTCTCTCCACAAGTGTGCATTCGCAGAGACCACGAAGAAAAATGTAATTTTTCTGCTTCTTGGCAGGGAATTGGACTGGATGGCCAGCGAGGTCTCTTCCAACTCTATAATTCCATAATTCTATGAACTACTGTAGAGAAGTGTTTATTATAAAGGGTTTATTGTACTGTGTTTAAACTGTATTTATGTTTTACATGCG
>NW_026846588.1:77588973-77677090 GCF_025583915.1 Anolis sagrei ordinatus
GCTTGAGTAATGCTGTAGATACTACAGAGAAGAGACTGCAACAGAATGCCTTAGAGAACTTACTGTTTAAAAGAACCACTGGACTATACAATACTGAGTGAACACTGACTTCTAAAAAAAATGGAGTCTCAGTCTGAATAGACCCAAGTCTGATCACATGGTCTGGAGTCCCTCCCACAACCTCAAACAACATAGAGTTAAGGGAAAACTGCATATTAATACACTTATATACAATATAGTAAGCAATCTGAATCATATACCTAACAAATAACCAGTATAAGAGGTTTGTAGAAAGTTGCTATTTCCAATATAAGGACAGTGTAAAAAAGGGGCCAGTGATATCCAGCCCCCTTCCACATTGCCCCTATATCCCAGAATCCGATCCCAGATCATCTTATTTTATTTATTTCTGGTATTTCTATCCCATTACTTCTCAACTCCCGAAGGGGGAATCAGGACAGCTTACATTTGGCAGCAATTCGATGCCACTACATATAACAAAGCAATATAATAACTATTAAAACAATAAGTTAAACATTCATTAAAACATCTTCTTACCCCAGATTATCTGGCAATGTAGACTCATATCAGATAATCTGGGATCATATCCTGGGATATAGGACAGTGTAGAAGGGTCCCCAGAAACAACTGCATCCATCTAGGGCTGGATCTACACTATCATATAAAATCCAGATTATATGATTTGATAATCTGGATCATATAGCAGTGTAAATCCAGCCTTAGGCAGGATATTAATGATAATAATCTCAAAATATTTATATTTTGTTGATATTATGCTTGATAGATTAAATAAAAATAGAACTCCTTAAAAGTTTGAAGATTAAGGTCCCTTCCACACATCTAAACACAATATCACACATTTCTGCTTCGAACTGGAATATATGGCAGTGTGGACTCAGATAAACCAGTTCAAAGTAGGTATTGTGGGATTTTCTCCTTGATATTCTGGGATATAGGGCTGTGTGGAAGGGTCCTTAGATGAGTATTTGCAAGGGTCTTAAGAAAAATGAAGTGATTTATTTCCTCTCCTGTGATATTGGATTTGGGATGTAGGGCTGTGTGGAAGGGCCCTGAGTCCACACTGACATATATTCCAGTTCAAAGCAGAAAATGTTGGATTTTATTCAGCTGTGTGGAAGGGACCCCAGTGTTTCCCAGTCTCATGTGTTTTGGACTTCAACTCCCAGAATTCCCAGTCACTGGCCAAGGCGGCTGAGGTTTCTGGGAGTTGAAGTCCAAAAGCCTGTTTCAAGCTCAGTAGAGGAGAAATACGGAGTCCCGTTGCATGCTGGGCGTTGTAGTGTAGTTTGGGTGACGGCGGTAGAGCGTGCCGGTCCGCGCGTGCGCGAGTCATTTCAAACCAACCAATCCCCTCTCTCGGCGTTCCGAGGCTGGTGGGAGTTGGTTGCGCGCGCTCCGTTGGTCGAGGAAGAAGGCCGTGGCGAGGCGAGCGAACGAGTGAGGAAGGCCTCTAATTTTGAAACCCTGGAGGACAAGGTAATGGCCGACCCCCTTCTTAAGAACGCCTCTATTTCCCCACCTTTTGCTGTTATTTCCTTTTGTGAGGGAGGTGGGAAAGCTATGTCGCTTTGCCTTGTGGCTCCGGGCTTTTCCAGGCCTATGAAGGCAAGCATGAGGTGCCTTCTCAGTCTTGTTTCTTAGGGCCCTTCCACACAGCCATATAATCCAGAATATCAAGGCAGAAAATCCCACAGTATCTGATTGGAACTGGGTTATCTGAGTCCATACTACCATATAACTGGGGGCCCTTCCACACAGCCCTCTATCCCATAATATCAAGGCAGAAAATCCCACAATATCTAATTTGAATTGGGTTATCTGAGTCCATACTGCTACATAAATGGGGACCCTTCTACACAGCCCTCTGTCCCAGAATATCAAGGCAGAAAATCTCACAATGTCTGATTTGAACTGGGTTGTCTGAGTCCACACTACTATATTACTGGGGGTCCTTCCACACAGCCCTCTATCCCAGAATATCAAGGCAGAAGATCCCTCAATATCTTATTTGAACTGGGTTATCTGAGTCCATACTGCTACATAAATGGGGGCCCTTTCACACAGCCCTATATCCTAGATTATCAAGGTAGAAAATCCCACAACTGGGTTATCTGAGTCCACACATAGATAACGTGGGATTTTCTGCGTTGATATCCTGGGATATAGGGCTGTATGGAAGGGCCCTCACTTCAAACGAAATAATGTGTGTTCTTCTGCCTTGATATTCTGGGTTATATGGCTATGTGGAAAGGCCCTTAAGGGCAGCTTGGGTTGCTATTTATACTGGTCCTTTCCAGGCCACACCCATTCTCTCTTCCTTCCCTCTCTTCCTACTTTGCTTCCCATTTTGGGTGCATCTACTCACTGTACAGTTAACTCAGTCAGATACGACTTTAACTGCCATGGTTCAATGCTGTGGACTCCTTGAAGGGGTAGATAATAATAATAATAATAATAATAATAATAATAATAATTTATAGCCTGCTTTTCTCCCTAAGCAGTGGTTCTCAATCTGTGGGTCCCCAGATGTTTTGGCCTACAACTACCAGAAATCCCAGCCAGTTTATCAGCTGTTAGGATTTCTGGGAGTTGAAAGCCAAAACATCAGGGGACCCACAGGTTGAGGACCACTGCCCTAACAGAACCGAAAGCAGCTCACAACATAATACAATACAGATGAAAGCATATTTAACATAAAATACAAGACAAAAATCATGCAAAGCATAATAACACCCAGAAATGAGATACAAATAAATACTAAGCATTAAAAACATTCAAAACCAATTAAACTATTTTGGAAACTCATAAATTAAATACTATATTTTGCTAAGCTCAGTGCAAATCAACCTGTGCTATCATTAGCAATTGAATTCATTCATCAAAAGCTTGCTTGAACAGGTAGGTCTTCAACCGGTTCTTGAAATATAACAGGGAAGGGGCAGTTTTAATCTCAATGGGGCTGAAGCTGACGGTAAGCACTCCTGGCTGTTGCATCTACCTGGGCTGACATTTGGAGAGACAGATCCAGGAGCACTCCCAAGCTGAGAACACAGTCTTTCAGAGGGAGTGTAACCCCATCCAGAACTGGTTGATACCCCCCCCCCCCCCAGATTATAACCCTTGATGGCAAACACCTCAGTTTTGTCTGGATTCAATTTCAATTTGTTTGTCCTCATCCAGCCCATTATTTCCTCCAGGCATTCATTCAGAGGGGACACACTATCCTTAGCCGAATCTGTTTTTTGAAGGCATGGAGAAATATATTTGGGTGTCATCAGCATACTGATAACATCCCGCCCCATGTCTATGGATGATCTCACCCTATGGCCTCATGTGAATATTAAAGAGCATTGGGGATGGAATGGCACCTTGTGGGACACCACATAACTTCTTTTTGGAGGAGCAGCTATTCCCAAGCACCACCATCTGGAACCTGCTTGAGAGGTAGGACCGGAAAAACTGCAGCATATTTCCTCCGATTCCCAGCTCCTCCAGGCGTTCCAGAAGGATACCATGGTCAATAATATCAAAGGTTACTGAGAGGTCTGGAATCACCACCGAGGACATACTCCTCATGTGAGTGTTGAGATGGAGATCATCCACTAAGGTGACCATAGTAGTCTCAACTCCGTATCCTGGTTTGAAATAGGTCAAGAAAGTGTGTGTCATCCAAGACTGTCTGGAGTTGGAGGGCAACTGCCTTCTCAATCACCTTGCCCAAAAAAGGAAGGTTGGACACTGGTCTGTAATTGTTAAGGTCCAGGGGATCTAGGGAGGGCTTTTCCAGTAGTTGTGTAACTAGTGCTTCTTTTAAACGGGATGGAAAGTTTCCCTCTCTGAGAGATGCATTAATAATTTTTTGTATTTGAGTTCGGACTGCATCTTTTCCCTGGAGAACCAGCCAAGATGGACAGGGATCAAGAAGCCTTCCCTGCTTGCCCTAGAAGCTTGACAACATCAACAGTACTCATCAGTTGAAACCAATTAAAGTGGTGTCAGGCTGCGTTAATTTTACAGATCATGACACCTTCACTTTCTGATGGTTCAAAGATCCTAAACTTTGTTTCATACACAAAAGTATTTAAAAGATCATATATAAAATTGTCTTCAGGAACTACGTGTATAGGATGTATATGTTATCCAAAGCGCTCGCTCCCCTCTCTATATATATCCAAAGCAACAACAAAGTTCTGTGAGCTCCACCAATGGAGTCTGTTGTGCAGTGTGAGCTCCATATCTATGGATTAATATCATTTCTCCACATCTGACAAAATATGTCACTTCTCAGCATTTTCTAGATCATCCAGATTGTGTGGTATTCTCAGACTCAAAGTCCTTTATTTCAGTACAGTTTGCTATTATCTGCAGTTTTATGTATACACCCAAAGTTCAAGAATGTATCTCCCATGGATACTTCTTTACTTTTAATAGTAAGATGCCTTTGAGTCCCAAGGCTGTTGTTGCAGAATTCAAACATCAACAAAAAGTCACATATTACATAATAAGCCACATACAGGGTGAGGCAGCATAACTTCCTTTTTCAAAACTTAATAAAATTCTGAATCAGATTTTTTTTATAATGTAAGCACATATCTAAAGTTTTGTTTTACGTAGTTTTGAAGATCAAATTAGATAGGTGACGTCCCCCATTCTCCATTCTCCATACACTGAGTAAACCGATTTCTGGCATTTGTCATGACGCTTGCCAGCATAGCAGGCGTTATGTTGGCAATTTCTTCCTGGATGTTGGTCTTCAAATCTTGTAGGGTCCTTGGACGGTTCACATAAACATGAGATTTCAAAAAACCCAATAGAAAAAATCACAATGGGCCAAATTTGGAGAGCGGGCCAGCTACTCCAAATCCTCTCAAAAAGTAGGCCTCAACGGCAACAGTACGCTCCTTACTGTTCCAATGCATGATGGCGACTGAACTGTGTCAGGACAAAACTTTATACTCCCGCCTCTCGAACGAGACCACTAGCGCTCCGCTACGTCTTCAACCGACTGAATGGTGCACATTTTAAAAAAGGAAGTTATGCTGCCTCACCCTGTATAATTTAAGACACTTTGTATAACTCAGCTGTATAAAATCCACTTTGAACTGGATTATATGGCGGTGTGGACTCAGATAGTCCAATTCAAAGCAGATATTGTGGATTATCTGCCTTGGTACTCAGGGTTTATATGGCTGTGTGGAAGGGTCCTCTAACAGAGTTTCTCAAACTTCTCCTCCAGATGTTTTGAATTTCAGCTCCCACAATTCCTAACAGTTGGTAAACGCGCTGGGATTTCTGGGAGTTGAAGCTTATTATAAAAAAATCCAAAGAACTTTTGTGATAAAAATATTGATGTAATTTAGTCTTTTATAAATTTGCCTATTTAGAAATATCTGTTCAGACAATACTTTCCAAATCTAGAATTAACTTTTGTACAACCCTTATTTAGATGACTGGGTCAAATGAATTTAAGTTGAACCAACCACCGGAAGATGGAATCTCATCAGTGAAATTCAGTCCGAACACATCTCAATTTTTGCTTGTTTCATCTTGGGACACTTCTGTTCGATTGTTTGATGTTCCTGCCAACAGCATGAGGCTCAAGTATCAACATACAGGAGCTGTACTTGACTGTGCCTTCTATGTAAGTTTTTTTTTACCATTTGGTGGCTTTGACTCCTATAAGTATGAAGTGGAAATAGAAAATACAGTTGATTCACCTGTTAGATAAAGCTTTAGGCTGGATTCCATGAAACAATTTGGATTTATTCTAGCAGGGGGTTGTTGCTTAAGATGACCTCAACTCCTAATTGGTTATGAGTCTTTCTGGATCCTTACCTTTGTTGAATTATTGGAGCATACCGATGCATCTTGAATTTGTTGTGAAAGTAGTGTTTTGTTTTATTTAGTATGAGAAAGGGAAATAATTGCTATTGCTACTTTAGTTTCCTTTTAAAAACATTTAGTTCAGATTTTTGGTAATAAGCAAAAACAACAGATTTGTTTGGTTGTATCTGTTCTGATGCACATTAATTTTACATTTTCTTAAGGAACTGAGAGAATGATTGGTTTAGTTTAGATTTATAAGATTCTGTTTGTTCAACTAGATTATATCCACAGATTTCTTGAAGAAGTAAAGCCAACCACTTGTAGAGGTTGGCTGATAAGAGTTGCCAGAGGAGCTGGCTAATGCAGTTGTAGTTGTTGTAAACAATTTTTAAAAAGAGGGTAGTGTACCTGTTCTACTAAAAGGAAATTCTTATGAGACCTTTGTCTTTAATTGGAATTTACCAGTTTCTTTCATATGGGACTTGGATGCACTGTTTTGCTCTGGTTCTGTCTGGCTAAAACTTCCTGGGAGACTCTTTGGTCTCGTAAGTTCTCATTTATAGGGTTCCTCCAAAATCAGCGTTGCATCTTATATTTTTAAACATTTGCTCAATTTCTTATGAGGGAAGAGATTTAGAATTTGGGAATTTGGTTTTATCAGTAAATTGGAAGTGGTGGAAATCTTGAATCACTGTCTGGATACAGTGAGGGATTCCATGTGAGAGATAACAATTAAGGTTAATTCAGGCAAGGCAGAAGAACTATTTATTTTATATCCAATCTTTCTCCCGATATGAGACCCAAAGTGACTTCTATTGGTCATCAAAAAAGCCAATGGAGAACCAGGGGTATGGCTTTGTATGGATGCATTTATACTGTATGTAAATCATCAGTTATGCAGTTTAGGTATAGTCTTGGATCGGTTGTTGCTGTTGAAGGCTTATATGATTTCATCTGTGCCCCCTTGGTGGGGAAAGGCAAATTTGTCCTCAGTGATCTATGTCTCTCTGTTAGATTAGTGTACTATGTTCTATGCATCTGCCCAGTGGGAGAGTTAAGAAATTATAACTAGTGTAAAATGCAGTAGCTAAAGTATGTATCACTGCGCCTGAACTAAGTGAACTGTTTTCCGGTTTGTTTCTGAGTTCAAGATACTGATTTTGGCCTTCGAAGCTCTTAACAACTTGGGGGGATATCTGAGACATCTATCTTAAACATACAAGTTACCTGAAAGTTTGTCTCTTTCTTAATGTCACTGCCTAGAATTTGAGACTTTCTGAAAGTTTTGCCTTCAGGTTGCCAAAAATCAGAAACAACTTGAAAATGCACAGCAAATAGGGTTCCTGTTGCACAAAGTCCAAAGTATCAGCAGCTCAGAATAGCTGGAATTCTGTCTCTTGTTAGAGTCTAAGAATTTCATAGAGTTCTTACTGTTTTTCCAACCATTCTAACAGACTAGGTTAGCGGCTACATAAGATAAGGAATCTAAATCCAGTTGTTAGTTCCAGCTAGTGTGGTTCCATTGAATTAATGCGATTTACATTTCTGTTGATTTGAGTGTTCATCAACTCATTTAATGGGTCTATTTCTAGTTGTATTTACCAGTGTGGTGCAGTAATTTGAACTTAATTTGAACCACTCTCAGCCATGGTAATCTACTGGATGAGTTTAGGAAGCCTCAGCCTTTGAGGAAGGCAAAGATAAACCATTCTAGGTTCATCTTGGATTTGAAATGACTTGAAGGTACACAAAAATAATTTTGGTGTCTGGGCTTTTTTTGTGACAGCACCTCAACTGTGATACTGCCTCCCAAAAAAAGTGAGGCGTATTCCATCCTTAACAAAAGTAACGTATATTCCATCCTTAATATATTGTTGACAGCCAGTCAAAAACTATTATTTTGGCAGAGCGCTGCCTTTTAAATCTGTGTGGCTTGCTTCTTTAAAAATATGCCTATCATTTCTGTTTTTATACTTTTTACTGTATTCCTCCCTTTAGGGACCTACCAGCCAAAAAAGTCAATTAAAATAATAATTAAATGTTTAGTTAAAATCTAGGGGTTAGTAAGATAGGTGGCTTGTCAGAATTTAAGAACTTAATTGGCAGTCCTTCCTAAAAACAACTGTGAGTGAAAATCTATAAAGAAATATGGGAAATCAGTGACATTGTTTTTTGATTATTATATTAACTTCATATGTAACCATGTAGCCTCTATATTATTTCTGTGCCTCAGGATCTCATCTAGATTAATTATTTTTCAGGCATTGAAAACACACTAGACAATTTTATTTTTGGATCTTTTGTCATACTGTGGCCTAGTATTTAGAAAAAGTCCTCACTTTAGTGAAGTAGCTCAAGCAACATGCGCAGTGGGGGAATAATTTATTCTGTAGATAACTTTTGAGTATTCCAAGAGATGTTCAGCCCCAGTGCTGTCATATGTTTTGCTTGTTTTTGGGTTTAAAGGGAAATGGGGAGAAAGTTTCTGATAACCAGTAGGTGAGCAATGCCAACCCTCTTCCCCATTTTTTTCTTTTACATACTGGGAAAGAGGTGTGCTAGTGATAAATAAAATTTATAGACACGTTAGTAGACCACTGGTTACCTAGAAAAGGAAACTCTGTGCCGTTTCATTTAGCTACAAAATCCGTTCTTTCTTCCCAGTGAGTTTTGTCTTCAGGAAGACCAATAGAGCAAATGGAGTTCGCCAGACTTCTAACAAATTATTGAAAGAACATTGCAGAAGACATATTTTTAAAAGCATATTTTAATTAAATATTGTTAGTTTAGTAACAGATACATGAAATAAACATTTTCTTCCTTTGAAGGATCCAACACATGCCTGGAGTGGAGGTTTAGATCGACAGTTAAAAATGCATGATTTGAACACTGATCAAGGTAAACTAATTTTGAGATGTAATAAAGTCTGTTGAAATAGGATAAAACACACTGTTCTTCAATAACAAGGCTGCAAGCCTACACCCACATCCTGGGAGTAAGCCCTATTAATAGAATAAGTCTGTATAAGATTGTGCTGGAACAGGAAACAGAAAAATATTGAGCAGAAAATAGAAAGATATGGTTGGCTACATTTCTTCAGATATTGGTAGACATAATATTAAAGTAAAAACAAATAAATGTTTTCTTTTTCCTACAGTTGCAGAGGTTGATATTTACTATGCCATATGGTTTTGTCTGAGCAATCTTTGTGGTTCTATTTATTGCCATGATGTGCTCCTCTTTGTTTTATTTTGTGCATTTAATGCTTTATTAGTCAGTACACATTTTTAGTTTGCTAAAGAGGAAAAGGTTAGTACTTGGTAATAAGAATCTGGCTTTCTTTCTATCTAAATTTATAAAAGCACACGCAATGAATTGTTATTTATAAACAATCCTTTTATTTAACAGGAGAGGGTGAACGCTATCAATATTGTTTGTGTGATGTGTAGCATACAACTGTTTGTTTAGTTGTGACAGCGTCATTTATGCTTCTTTTTCTAGAAATGTATTTGTAGGCAATTTAGATTCCTAGGGTTTTATAATCTTGACTTTATTCAGGAAGGTGGGCGTAATCCTGCTTTCAAACTATCAGGAGCACTAAATTCATACCATCTCAGTATGTCCCCTAGTATCTGGAATATTCTTTAGCATTAATCCCAATCTTTTAAACTGCTTTTCAGGGTTCTTTGAGTTCAAAAAGATTTAATGTGGAACTTAAGAGGAAATAAGACGTATAGCCAAACACTTTTTCCCTATAAAAGTTTGCAAAATATTTAGATTTTAAAAAGTTCTTGGGGGTTGTGTGAGAGAAATTTGTTTCTTTTACCAGTCGCAAACTAGCCTCCTGCGGGAGCAAACTGTGTGAGCACGTCCTTGACGTCATAAGACTCTGCCTCTCTCTCCGCCCCTTTCTCCTCCTCTTTCTCCGTGCCAGAGTGGTTTTTCCTTTGCTAGGGCAGCATTGCCAGCGTATTCTCTCAGTTGAATTCTGCCAACTGAGAGAGTACGCTGGCAATGTTGCCCTAGCAAAGGAAAAACCTCTCTGGCACGGAGAAAGAGGCGGAGAAAGGGGCAGAGAGAGAGGCGCAGTCTCATGACGTCAAGGACGTGCTTGCACAGTTTGCTCCCGCAGGAGGCTAGTTTGCGACGGCTCTTACTTACATAATATAAAAGTGTGCTAGCATGCTATCTTTTCCTCATCCACAGATTTGCTTCAAAGATCAAAAATGTATGTTGTTGCTGGTACTGGGAAATAGTAGATAAATAGGTTATACAATGACTGGTGTGTTCTATGTGATGCAGTTCTTGAGGCTGATTTAGAAGCTACAGTTAAAGCAGGTTACAGCTCTCCTCCATATAAGCATTTATCACCTTTTCTAAAGGCCCTGTTTTAGTTGCATATGTACTCCTTGTCCATTTTCAAGGTTTGGGTATTAGCAATCTAGTAGCATGCCAGAAGAGCTGCTTAGATTTCCTTATAGGATGAGATTTGATGGCTGTGATATTGTCAAGGGTTTAAGAATTTTTCAGACTATGGGTTTCTTTAAAGATATTGGAGAATTGGGCTATTACTGTGGAGGAAAAAGCTATTTAAAATAACCAGTAGAGGATTAAAAGTCTAGTAATTTGTTTCTTTCCCAAGTTGAAGAAAGAAAGTAAGGTATTATGGGATAAGTATTCAATGTCACTTTAAAAGCTTCTAAAACAGTTTAATACTACATGGTACATAGATAAAATGAATGATGATGTGGAATGGAGGTTTTATTGACAATCTTTTGTTGAAAGTGGCTGATTACTCATAAGAGGAAAAGACATGAACTAATGTGGTCATGCCACATTCACCAATTATTAGATCTTTATAGCATGTCATTCATGGCTAGCATTTTCAGAGGAGTCCAGCAGAGTTAGGTGCACAAATCTCTTTTGTTTGCTTGAAAGTCTCTGCATGGGTACCAACTCTCTCCTTAAGCTTCTTTGAAATACTGAGTTGATATCTATTAGTCTACATTTAACACTTTAGAAGCGTATATCTATTGCAAAGATTAGAGGATCAAGCGTCCTTTGAAAGATGCCCCAGCGTGCACATACATTAGTGAGTGACACACAGGCCCTGTTACTGCTGTACGGATATTGCTGTTCTTTTCATTAAATTTGATTACCAATAAGACTAGCATAGCTATGTGTATTAATCCCCTTTTCATTTTAACAGAAAATCTTGTCGGCACTCATGATGCTGCTATCAGGTGTGTGGAATATTGTCCAGAGGTGAATGTAATGGTGACAGGAAGTTGGGACCAAACAGTCAAATTATGGGACCCCAGAACACCTTGTAATGCAGGAACATTTTCTCAGCCTGAAAAGGTTTGTACTTAAGCAATTTAGGTTGCAATTCTACACCTATGTGCTAAGTTTAAATTTTCTGGATAGAATGGAACTTCTCAGCAGTCATGAGTTTTTGCTGTCAGAATAACTTGATTGTGAAATACATTTTGATCAATTAAAGATTCATATCTTTCCGATTATTAACTGAACCAGTCAGGAAAAGATTTCATGAATGTGAAATTACAGGCATAAGTGTTTCCACCCCAGTTTAACAAGTATCAGTAAGCTCAAAAATCAGAACCAATTTAATTTTTGTTATCTTTGCTATTGGCCTAATTCTGATACAGTAGCAACCCATGTTTGGTTAGGAGCAGGAAAAGATGTAGAGTCTCCGTTTCCGATTAGTTCTCAGTTCTAATTTCTGCTCTATTTTGTATTGGCAGTCTCCAAGTGACGAAAAAGATAGGTAGGTAGAAATAATAATAATAATAATAATAATAATAATAATAATAATAATAATAATAATATAATAAACAACTATGCTATCCAAACTTGGCTTTGAATAGCATAGGGAAGGGTTAACACCCCTGTAGTGTTTTTTTGTTGTTGTCTGTGCCCTGGTTCAGAAGATTTCACTGCACTGTCTGTCCCTGTGATGATTGGATTTAGAAAAATTCGGCTTGTTGTGGAAACAAGGATTGGAGATAGAGCTTTAGTGGAGATGCTATTTCCCCATGGTAACACTTTCAAGAGTGAATTTTCCTTCTTAGGGGCAGATTTCTCTCACTTCCTGTTGTCTCACTCACATTCTTAACTATGAGTCATTTGTAATGGTATAGAATTATTAGAAGTTGAACCTTTTGTAAAAGGTGGCATAATTTGAGAGCACTAACCAGGTTTTAAGAGATAATCACTACTATGAAAGTTTATTGTCTGATAATGATTAATTTCTTAGTTTGTCTCATGTAGAGTGCTTTATGAAATTTAGGTTAAGATTCTGCACTGGACATGTAGCTATGATGTGGCTATGCTCCATTGTGTGATCCAAAGCCAAACTTACAATTTAAGCAGATGTACTGAAGGACAAAGCTCCAGCTCCTTTCCAGCACTGAGCAATGGTGTGACAAATGTTAGCGCACTCTTTTTCGTGCTATCACTTGCTAGTTGGAGGGGGCTGGAGCCATAATTCTTCAGGGTCCTACTCACTAGTTTTGCAGAACGGTGTCTCTCAGTATGGCTGCCTTAATTTTAAGATGGGTTTGAGGGCATTTGCAGTCATGGAGCCACAATTATAAATGTGATGCCAAACAGTTAAGGGTCATAAGCCTAATGGCAGCCTTTTTTTGTATTTTATGGAGAATTAAATCAAACAGTTTTCTGCATTTCTCTTGTGATGTGATAATGCAGGGGTGGGCTGCTTTGAGGGGGGGGGGGATTTCCTTCCTAAGAATCCCCTAGGAATCGTATAGATTATTGCCCCCCTCCCCCCAAACTAACCAGAAGTGGATGCATGTACACTTTTGATTAATTGTTCTCTGTATTTTTCCCAAGGTGTATACGTTGTCTGTGTCTGGTGACAGACTGATTGTGGGAACAGCTGGTCGGAGAGTTCTGGTGTGGGACTTAAGGAATATGGGTTATGTTCAACAGAGAAGAGAATCAAGCTTAAAATACCAGACCCGATGTATCAGAGCATTTCCTAACAAACAGGTATCCAAATTGTGCTGCAGAATTTCATTTTAATGCCATTTGAGGGAAAAATGATCTCTGTTGTATTTATCTTGAGATTTAGTCTTACTTGATCAGAAGTTTATTTTGGGTTTTTTGTTGACAGAATAAACCTATATATTATGTGTTTTCACGATATTTTGAGCTGCTAATATGGTTGAAAATTTATAGTAACTTTATTATTGTGTTAATTATGAAACTTACAGAGAGTTTTGAATTATGCAGGAACACTAGATTAGCATAGATGCTAGGTTCCAGGAAAACTCATGTTTTGTGAAATGCTATTATAGTTCTTACATAAAATTGTTTCCTTGGGAGTCCTTTCTGGGCCTGGCATGGCTCTCTTCCTGAACTTATCAAAGGTGCAAAGAGAATTAAGATCCGAATAAGAGAGTCTTTGTTTCATCATTCCCTTCCCTGAGGTACAATGTAATGTCTAATTTTATGTTCTTCCTGAGGTGGAGGAAAATGAAAACAAAAACTTTACACACTTTTCCTGATAGTAAATAGTGAGTTGTAGAATAGTAAGATGTAGAATTCATGCAGAGGAATTATTAATTGAACCCACATTTCTACTGATATTGTTTACAAGCAAAAATGTCTCACAGTAAGAATCATTTTGGATGTCTTTTCTCTCTTTAAAAGGCCTTGTATGCATACTCTTTGTTTTCATAAATGAGTTGTAATCTCAGAATTAGAATACATGTTTCTGTGTAAGGAGGGAATATTAGAGTACAATTAATAAAGTACAATTCATTTTAGAATCTTCTCTAAAGACATTTAATTTATATGAATCGCCAGGACTACAGTGCACTTGTGCATCTCAGTAAGTTAATGTGTGAGATATGTAATTGTTGTGTGTGATTTATCCATGTTGTATAATTACAGATATTTAAGAAAAAAAAGTATGATTTAGCCTTAGCAATAATTTTTATGTCCTGTAGGGCTATGTGCTAAGCTCTATAGAAGGCCGTGTTGCAGTTGAATATTTGGATCCAAGTCTGGAAGTGCAGAAGAAAAAATACGCTTTCAAATGCCATAGACTGAAGGAGAATAATATTGAACAGATATATCCAGTTAATGCCATTTCTTTCCACAATGTCCATAACACATTTGCTACAGGTAATATACAAAAATAATTGTCTTATTGTTGCCATTAACTGACATCTGATCTGATTCTTCAGTTACATTTTTCAACTTCATGTGAAAGGAACATTTCTCTTTTAACAAGTTCTTTTTAAATAACCCCACATTTATAATTTAATTATGGTCTGAAACATGAAGTTTCTACTTTATTTCTTCTTTGTAGTTGGCTTTCATATTAGTAACTCTGCTAAGTTGAGTTTGCAAGATTCTGTAGTAATTTAGACAAAATATCCAAATTCTTATCCTGCATTCATTATGTGGTCTGTTCTGTGAAGAAAATGCTTTGGATTTTACTGTGGTCTCTGTCCAGACTTAATGGTAAGAAATTACAGAAAAAGTGATGTTATATCCTAATCTTTATAAATCTATTTGTAGGTGGTTCTGATGGATTTGTCAATATTTGGGATCCATTTAATAAAAAGAGACTCTGCCAGTTCCACCGTTATCCTACCAGTATAGCATCGTTAGCCTTTAGCAATGATGGAACCACTCTGGCAATAGCGTCATCGTATATGTATGAAATGGATGACATTGAACATCCTGAAGATGGTATCTACATTCGCCAAGTGACAGATGCTGAAACAAAACCCAAGTGAGTATGCTTTGCCTGTATTTAAGGTTTTGTATCGTTAATTCCAGGATTTATTAATTTTCCTAATTCATGAATAGCATTATTGATTCATGGTAGATAGCGCTGTTTGACAGTAGGACTGGAGTTGATTTTATCTTGTTCCCCCAAGCTTTCAATATCCGTAGGTTGATAGACGACTGGTGGATAAAATTGTCTTCTTGTTTTGAAGCAGAAGAATGTCAAACTCTCATTCTTCTTGAATAGGCACTATTATATGAAGCCATAGTGCTATTACTAGCTCATTGCTTTAAAATTAAGTTGAAGAATTCTGAATAACTCCTATGGGCAAGTCTAATTATATTGGATCCTTAAGATTTCAAACTATTGGCAGTCTGTGCATGTAGGTTTCAGCTATGTGCAAAAATATGCAATGGCTAAACTGGATATAGGAATCATTTAAATTGCAAGAAAAGAATTTTAAAGCGATGTGTAGCTCTTTGATTATCAATGTTATGTTACATTTCCTGGCAAAGGAAAAATGGTTTTTTGTTGCCCAGAGCTAAAGAATCGAGGCTAAAGCTAGACGACTTGTAAATCCTTTCCTTTAGTCACACATACATTCAGTTTTGCCACTACATTGTATTGAAGTAGCAAGAAAATCTATGTGCCCATTGTGTTTAGAAGCTTTGTGTATTAGCTGTTCCCACTGCCACCCTGTCAGCCTGCTTACTAGTAGCATATGAGAGGTGGAGCAAATATGTTAGTAGAGTTGTATCTAAAGAAAAAAAAAACCTGGTCTTTTATTACATTATATATGTGCATATTAGTAAAATGGTAAGGACAAAAACATTGCAATGGAAAATCCTTTTATTGTGTAGGAGAGAAAGGGAGATACATCCATGTTGTCTCCAATTCAAACTTTTGTCTGAACTGCCCTTCTTTACCGTATGTATGAATGTATGTTGGGTGTTTCTTTTCATACTTGTAAAAGTAGCTTATGTGAAATTTGTGTAGATTGAACTTCCTCTGCAAGACAATTGTTGGAGGAAGAATGTATAATCTCAACACCTGGTGTAATACTGCTTATTAAAATGTGATTTTTGTGTCATGCAGTGTTTGCATAATGGTATTCCTTTTTTAGACACCACGGAAAGCAGTGGTTAATGCTCCTCGTATCCATTTAGCAAGTGTAGTCATTTGAGTAGCACATCAGACAAAATGGTACAGATATTCAGGGCCTTTGCGTGCAGAATAGTTTGTTCATAAACATTTCAAAATATGTATTTCTCATTTCTAAAGAGCCTTTACCTATGGCTGCTTAAAGTATTGAGTAAAAAACACAAATAAATAATTAGGATGCAGAGGAGCAACATGTTAGAGTTGGTTGTGATGGGATTTCTTCAATAAGTCCTGACAGAGGAGATCCTATCACAACCCTACTGTGCCAGAGCATTACAGAGCACCACACTTATGATGAATGTGCTTCAGAGGGTTTATGAACTAAATAATTTTAGGGCTTGACCATGTTCCTTCCCTAGCTGCAGAATTCCTTTTCTGTTAGCTGGACTTCTGCTAATTCCTTATGAATAGTACTTTTAGGGAAAAAATGTTGAATCCCACTACCTCGGTACTTTCAAAGGTCGTATCCTCACCTGCAGATTATTATTTTATTTGTTTTCCATGACTTGTTTGGTACAGGATGGAAGCTGACCTATAATAGATTGCTTATTGGTTGCTTCTATTCTCTCTTAGATTGCATTCAATCTATGTGGACAATATTTTATAATTATTTTCTGTAAATTTAACTTTAAGAAATACCGTACTCACAGAATAGGAATTTAAGGCAGAAGGTGAAGTCAGTTTTCCATTCCCCAACCCTCCATGGGCAGAATCATCTCAGTGTGCGAAAGTAACTTATTTTCCCATTTTTTCCAAAATAGTGACATGAAATGATTCACTTCTAGTTCTCATCTTCTTCAATGAGAAATGGAGTAAAAGGAAAGATATTTCAGAGAGGGTAGGGTTTGGGAGGGAGTTTCTTTTGACATGGATGCTTGCATTCAGTGGAACTTTGGGTGCATTTTGGGGTGATTTTAGACCAAAAATGCTACCAGCAAAATTTAGATTGGGGTAGGGTTCAGAGGACTTCACTGGGAAGCTTCATGGGTTGCCAAAGAGTGGTCCCTGAATTATACTTTTTTTACCCAAGTTATAAACAGTACTGTGTGCATCTTTTGAGTGGTATCACCTTGTTTCTTAACTCAAAGTGTTGTAGAACCATATAACAAGTTGGTCTGCTTTTGTTTTTGTGATTCCCTCAGATCTTCCCACCATATTTCATGTCAATAAAAGGAGATGTGTGATTCTGGAACCCTCTTAAGAGTAGCAATTGCCTTTTAAGACAAGGCACCCCCTTTATCTTCTCAAGCAGTATTCTAATAAAATCAGATCACATTCACTTTAGGCTTTGAGTTGTATATTTGACTTCCAATGAGGGAAAATTAATTATCCAGGTACTCTGAACTTTCTGACCTGTTATATAAGGAATTTCAGTATTTCAAATTCTTACAAACTAATACATATATTTTAATAATTTCTCTTATATTTGCAAGTTATAACATAATCTGAAATCTTAAATTAAACAACAAAAATACCCTAACTCTAACCTGAGCTTCCTTCCAGGCCTGGGCCTCCTTCTGGGCCAGGAAGTTACAATAGTATTGTAACTCATAATATCGTAACTCATAGTATCGTAACTCAAAACAACATAATACATATTTGATGTTAGTCCTTCCTGGAGCTTCAGTTTATATTTCAGATTTTTAGTCCATCATTTCCCTTTGTGCTTTTTTGGAAAACGTGAACCTTTTGGGCTGGTATGAGTTAAACATGTAAACATTTGGTCATGAAAATTCTTTGTATTTTTTTTTAAAAACTTGGATACATTTCTAATATTACATTTTTAATGGTGTGCTCCTGCAAATAGCTTGCATTAATGAGAACTGTAACATGGAAAATGGCCATCAGTGGATTGAAGACCTGACCGTATCATTTTGACTTCAGCTGTTTCTGTCCTTGTGTTGTGTTTGCTAATTATGGAGATGCTTCGTTCTGCTTTCTGAGGAGGTTAATCTACAATTAAACAATATTTCCTCTTGGCTGTCCATTATTTTCTGAAGCAGATGGTTCATCATTTCCTGGGCTGTTAAACACAGCAAGGTTAAGGTTAGACTCTTGGGAATTCGTTAGTTCAGAATCTTATTACAGGATGTAGGAGCAAAACTAATAAGAATAGTACTTAATATCATTTTGTGGTTGCAAACAATTATTTATTAGCAAACAATTGATCCCAGAAGGGCAAATTGTTTGAGTTGGTAATGAGCTGAGACAAGGCAGAGCATATCTGTGTATTTACAAACTAATTGTAACGTAATTGCAATGCATTTAGACAGGCATCTTTTTGGACTTGTTTCTGGCTTTAAATGGATTTCTGAAACATTAATATGCTTTTTGGACATGTTGCTTATGCCAGTCTTCTACCAGATGCTGAAATTCTTGTAGTAATCCATGGAAGCAATCATGTGTCATGTTGTAAATTGTTATAATTACGTTTTTTTTTACTCTTGACAAATTTGGAAATGCTAGAAAAGAGTAAACATCTCCGTAATGTATGAAGATCATCAAGTATATGAAAATTACTTGTTGGACACCTTGTTGTAGATTCTTTTGGAATGTTACAGAAATATAAACCTTTGTTTGAAATGTATTTCTTTATTTCCAGGTCTACTTAATCACTTACCAAAATGCGGCACTATCTTTCCCTCTCAAACGATGTCTCTACTGACAAGACTTGTTTAAAATAAATCCCTGGATTAAAGGAAGATCTGTTTCAGTATGATGTTTTCACTAAATTTATTGTTGGTGTAATAGTTTAGTGTACATTTATCACAGGTGAGGGATGTATGTTGATCCAGAAAATGTTGAACAACAATGTTCTTTCAGCCCTAACCAGCAGTGGGGGATGCAGTCAACAACATCTGGAGGACCACATGTTCCCCACCCTTGCTCTCTATATCATTATTTTAGCCTATGCTGGAACCAATGTTTTCTTCCCATGAATGAACTGTTTTGTAAAAAAAGCTTATTCCTTTGCAACCTTGCATTTTGTAGTTGAAATTTTGTACAGATTTAATAATTGTTTAACCGTTTGAATAAATAATATTTTGAAAACAAATATTGTTACTAGGACAGCAATGTGTTGTACATTTTCAGTGTCAGCTTTCATGGTGAAAACAACACCTTAATCTCATGTTTTGTCAGGCATGATCTATTCAATATAAAATTAATTCATCCTATTTCTCCAGTAATTCACTATTGTCACAATTTGCAGATTTAGAAAAGGGTCATGAAACTCTGCCAATCTCTCAATGTACTATACTCTACTAAGGTACAGAATTAGTTTGATTAGTTATTACAATATACTAATATATGGCTTTATATCATCTTGCACTAGAGCAGTGGTTCTCAACCTGTGGGTCCCAGGAGTGTTTTGGCCTTCGACTTGCAAAAATCCGAACACCTGGTAAACTGGATTTGAATTCTGGGAGTTTTAGGCCAAAACACCTGGGGACCCACAGGATGAGGACCACTGCACTAGAGGCATAAAGGAAAAGCTAAGTAAGAGTTGGTGGAGAAACTAAGGAAATACAGATTGTGAAGGAAAGAAAGAAGGCAGTCGTGTATGTGCAATACATTTAAATAGATTTAAGTAATAAAGCAGACCCTTACAAAGTCCGAATGGCAGATATATTGGAAACAATTGTATTTTTTTTAAATCGTAGAATGCAGAATGGGTATTGATCTATATATAATATGAAATGTTATCTGAACAATTAAGGCAAATTTCAATAGCTAAGGTTTTCTCTCTCAACATTCATGTGGGCACAATTTACAGACTGTAGCTGCGAGAATATTGGTGATACTAAACAAACAGGGAGCTGCATAGGTAATACAGTAAGACAGTCTGGCACGAGACAGAATGATAAACAGAATGAAGCAATACAACAATTGTGTTAGCGACTTGAGACAGGAACATATGCTGTAAAGACAGAGGCATTCCTTCTATGAGGAGGCAATTAATCTTCCTTTTATTAGCTCTTCTCTAGAAATATAGATAAAAGGCAAAGGTTTGGGAGCCAGAAGAAATCATATGCAATGAGCTTTCCTTCTCCCGTGTGAGAAATGGCTGGACAAAGAGGATATACAGACTCCTGATCAGTGTAATTGAGTTCTAAAAAGCTCCTTAAGTCATTGGTTGAGGGCCTTCCAGAGAAACATGGAGTCAGAGCCATCATCCTAATAGACTCATCTATCATCCTTGGCTGCATGCAAGAGTAAAAAGTCACGAGATGTCTCTCAGGAAGGGATTATGATGCTATAGTATTAAAAGCCAAATGGCACCTGTGCCCTTAAAGACAACAGTGCTATAGTTTTGACATGAGATGTAAATACTGTCTTGCTCAATTTGTGAGAATAATCTCTATAGTATATTCACTTAGTCAGTCTCACTGAATATACTGGAATTTATTTTTAAATAAGTATGCCTAGGATTGCCCTAAGAGCAGTATTCTAAGAACCCAATTTCTTTTATTCTAAGACACACTGCCCCCCTTCTCCCATATGAACATCTCTAAAGATAGGGTGCATCTTAGATTTGTGGGTGCTTTTTAATATATATTCTGTTAGTGGTACTGAAATTAGTGTGCGTCTTACCATCGATGGCGTCTTAGAATTGAAGAAATATGGTAGTTGAAATTTGTGCCAAACTAGACTCAGATTTAAAGGATCTTGGAATGTTTTAAAAATAAATAAACAAATACAAGGATTTTGTGAGCAAACATTGATATGCACATACTTTCAGACGGGGGTCTTATTGTGCAAGTGCTTTGACTCACAGAAATGCATGTGATGCCTGGATAGCACTAAAATTTGTATTTTCACTCATTTTAACACTAAAAGAAAGAAAGCAGTGGAACAATGATTGTTCAGATTATAAAAAAGTTGAAAATTATTGGATATTTTTCTTTTTATTAAATTATTTCCAATATCTTAGTTTTGGGGAAGAAACCCAATACTGCATGAAAAGCAGCCATTCCTCTTCCCTGGTTGTCGGCTGCTGCAGAAATGGGGTGACTCTGCAGAGCGGAAAAATAATTCTGCGTGAATTGTAACTATGCATTTTTCTACATATTTTAAAAGATGAAAGCTGCTGTTCCTTTTTTCAATTTCTAAGACACTTCTATTTGATACTATAAAGGAAGGGCGGGGAGGTAGTCCTCCACAAATCAAAGACACCAGGAAAAAACATCATTAAAAAGAGAATCTTTACTGCAGCATTTCTGACTAAATGGCTGCGCTGCACATTGCACTTTGTGGAGCTTCAGAAAATTGCACTGCTTACAGTCTGTCCAGCAGAGAAAAGGCATGTGTGTGTATTTGGGAAAGAAAGTACTGCATGTGTGAATACTTAGATTTTTTTAAAATAAATGTATTTAGATTGGAGTCCCCTGGTAGTATTGCCAAATGTTTAGATTAATTGTAATGTTTTTATATTATTCTGTCAAATGACTATCACTTAAGTCATAGCAGCCATGTTTAATATCCAATCTTCCCTTGAAACAGACTCAAGATAAAAATGGGTAACCGAATATTTTTTTTATGAAAAACAATCACGTTACAGTACTGAAACACACATGGAAAGAAATGTAAAACACATCTATAGAAATGCAAAAACAAAATGGGGCAGAATGCGTTAAATTCTGCAGCATACTTTGTGATGTGAATTGTAAGAATATTGTCCATGGCTGTCAGAGAAAGTCAGCTTTTTCTCTCTTTCAAGGCATCATTTCAAGACATGGAAAACTGCCACCTTGCCCATGGTCTAAAAGGGTGCTGGTGACTCTACAGTGTGTTTCTCCTAGCAAAGCAAATTGAGTAGGGAGCTGCCTGGCTCGAGAGCAGTACATATGGAAAAGCTCTTGGAGTCCTTGCGGACAAGTTAAACATGAGCCAACAATATGCGGTGGCAAAAAAAGCCAATGGGATTTTGGCCTGCATAAATAGGAGTATATTGTCTAGATCCAGGAAAGTCATGCTACCCCTCTATTCTGCCTTGGTCAGACCACACCAGGAATACTGTGTCCAATTCTGGGCACCAGAGCTGAAGGGAGATGTTGGCAGACTGGAATGTGTCCAGAGGAGGGCAACTCAAATGATCAATGGCCTGGAGAAAAAGACCTACGAGGAGTGCCTTGAAGAGCTGGATATGTTTAGCCTGCAGAAGAAGCCTGAGAGGAAACATGATGGCCATGTATAAATATGCGAGGGGAAGTCACAGGGAGGAGGGAGCAAGCTTGTTTTCTGCTGTCCTGGAGACTAGGACGCATAACAGTGTCTTCAAACTGCAGGAAAGGAGATTCCACGTGAACATTAGGAAGAACTTACTAATTCTGAGAGCTGCTTAGTAGTGGAACTCTGCCCCAGAGTGTGGTGGAGGCACCTTCTTTGGAGGCTCTTAAGCAGAGATTGGATAGCCATCTGTTGGAGGTGCTTTGAATGCAATTTTCCTGCTTCTTTCCTAGGGGTTGGACTGGATGGCCCTCGAGGTCTCTTCCAACTCTATTGATTCTAGGAGGCGATGCGATATAAATGATGACAATGATGATAATCATTTATTTATAGACCACCCTATCTCCCCGAGGGGACTCTGGGCAGTTTCCAATATGTATGGCAAACATTCAATGCCAAGAGGGGAAAAACATTCAAACAAATCACATCAGCATAAACCACATTAAACAATATAAAAGAAACCCAACTCTAAACTTAAAAAGACAAAGTAATCGACAGTAAAATCTTAAATAACCTATATGGATATGACAGCTAATAAAAATAACGAAAAACAGAAAGTTGGTGGGCAGGAAAAGAGTTTTAAAGATGGGATCAAATCCAACCTTAAAAACTCAGGCATAGGCACCGAGAACTGGGAAGCCTTGAGCGCTCCAGCTGGAGGTCAGCTGTGACCAGCAGTGCTGTAGAATTGGAAGAGGCACAAATGGAGGGCGAAAGAGAGAAATGTGCCAAGAGGAAGGTGCGTCAAGCTAACCCCGACTGGGACTGCCATCTGGAAAGCAATGCCCTCACTGCGGGAGAACATGGAGGTTGAGAATAGGGCTCCACAGTCACCTACGTACCCACCGCCAGGACACTGAACTTGGAGGCCAATCTTACTCGGACAACGAGTAAGTAAGTAAGTAAAGTAATAAAAAATCACATTAAAACAATTAAAACTATAGCTCAAGGTTTATAAAAAGATGACATGTTCAACAACCAGCGGGCTAAAGTCAGTTCCAATCTCTAGACAAGGTTTAACATATCTAGGTGTGAGTATAAGCACATTCGTCTTCCTCCTCCCCATAAGCCAAAGTGCACAGGTGGGTTTTCAGTCGTTTTTAAAAAAGCAAGGAGAGAGGAGAGCTTGAATCATGATTGGTGTAGTTCCCTGACTAAATGTGGCTTACAACAATAAAATGTATTATATAACAGTGTATCAAATTCAGCATTATAACATATTAAAAATGTGGGAAAATTAATAATACTTTGACTGGCTGCTGGATGAATTGATGTTTGTTGAATTTCTCCGAAGAGGGAATTTTGCAAATAAGGTACTGCCACACAGGAAGTTCTCCCTGGTCACCAGCTGCCTAACATGATGATTGTGGCACCTGAGCAGAAACTATTAAATACACAGATTGATGTTGCACCAGTCCTTCCTGGTACCTGACTCCTAAATCATAAGGGGCTGTTTATGTTTATAAATATTTATGTTTATAAATAGGCTTGAAGCTGGTAAAGTTCTTTCAGTACAGAAACACACTGAATGGTTGCAAACAAGAACCAGTACTTCGGGGGGGGGGGGGGGGTCATGAGGGGGGTGTCAGAGAGGTCACCAAAGACCATCAGAAAACACAATATTTTTCTGTCATGGGGGTTCTGTGTGGGAAGTTTGGCCCAATTCTATCATTGGTGGGGTTCAGAATGCTCTTTGATTGTAGGTGAATTATAAATTTTCTGTTAGTTATGGGAGTTCAATTCCATTATTGGTGGAGTTCAGAATGCTCTTTGATTGTAGGTGAACTTTAAATCCCAGCAACTACAACTCCCAAATGATAAAATCAATTCACCCGCAAACCCCACCAGTATTCAAATTTGGGCATATTGGGTGCTTGTGCCCAATTTGGTCCAGTGAATGAAAATTCATCCTGCATATCAGTTATTTACATTACGATTCATAACAATAACAAAATTTACAGTTATGAAGTAGCAACAAAAATAATGTTATGGTGGGGGATCACCACAACATGAGGAACCATATTAAAGGGTGGTGGCATGAGGAAGGTTGAGAACCACTGCTTTAAGTGAACTGAGGCATTTATCTTCTCAAAGACTACGCATCTCTCATATTCAAAAGTCTGAGTGTTGAAAATGAGAATTCTGAGTTTACGAAACAAGTGTGTGCTTAAAGTTTCTGAGTTGGCCATAATTAAATCATTTCCCTTAGCCCTGTAATGTCCTTAATCAACCCCAAAGAAGTATAAATTATTAAACATCTTTTTGGGATTAAAATTTTATTCCTAATTATACGCAAAAGATATATATCATAAAATATTCATCATGTAATTGTGATTAAAATGTACAATCTCCCAAAAGATGTGATTAGCAATTTTAAACACCCAAAACTTAATTAAGCAGGTAATGGGCTTAGGACTAAGTGATACTTTAAAAAAGATATATATCTTTAAAAAGCTTTTTACCATTGGGTTTATAATTTCAAGGGGCAGGCATAGTCTTTTTCTAAAAATTCTGAAAACTCGTGGACACTTTGGCACAGAGACAAAAATTACTTTCATTAAAGAGGATCTGGTAATTCTAGAAAAAAATCCTTCTTATATTTCTCAAAACAATAGATGTCAAAGGTAGGTTTGATGAGATTTCTATAACCAAAGTATTCCTTCCATGGAGTGGAAACGAAGACAGTATTCAAAGCTGGAATGACCCCAGAACAGGATGCACCTGTAATTCTTGGCAGAGATGCTATGCTACCAAAGTCAAAAGGGAAGAACTGAGGGTCAAACATGGAATTATAAAGCTAAAGTGGCAATGTAAACACAGCGGAAAATATCTGGACCTGCTTTACTAGTTATCAGTTCAAGGCCAAGTGAACTTCTAAAAGAAGTAGAGAGTGAAGCAGACACAGAATTGCTCTCTGTGTTCAAGACCTATGTTAACAAGAAGTGTAAAGTGACAACAGGCTCGTTTTATCATATTTTCCTTTCCCTCCGCTCTCCTTGTTCATCATTTCTATGCGCCGAGAGAGCTCCGACAACACTGTAATGGAGGCTGGGTAAATTTATTTTACTTTTGAAAGGGGTTTGAGGGCTTTGGGGGAGGAGCTTGGGATTCCCACGGTTTTCCAGACTAATTTAGTCCAGAAAACTGTGGGAATGGTGTCTGGACTGCAGTCCAGAAGAAGTGGGTTTATCCAAGAAGGCATGGAATAAACCCATTATCGAATTAATTCACCAGGGTTTCCCTGATTTGTGGCGAATTAATTCAGGATTGTCCAAAATATTGTCGGGACAGCCCCCTTTTTATTACAGAATTTACTGCAATAAAGGGGCTGTCTAGATCCACCCTTAGTTGTCTTCTGAGTTTCCAAAGGAAGGCAGGGAATTTTATTGGTGGTAGGGTTGCCAGGTCTCAGCGTGTTGGCCAAAGTCTCAGGAAATTGCTGCAGGTAGTCAAATATTAGGACAAGAGCCTCTAGAAGAGGAAAAAGTTTAATTTTATATACAAAGATGTTCATAAATTGTGAGCATTGTTGTACAATTTCTGGCAAACAGTGTGTGTTCATATGTATGAACCCTCATTATCTGGTGGCAATGACTCTTCCACAAGTCCCATCACCAGTACTAGTAGCAGCAAAATAGGACTTCACAAAATTTTTCATATGTTGTGTTGCTGTGAGTTTTCCAGGTTGTATGGCCATGTTCCAGAAGCAACCCAGTGATTCCGATCATGAAAGACTTCAACAATTTTTTTTCACATTTTACTTATAGTATGGACAATGCCATAAGTGATGTAAGTCTTAGTGTAAGTTGTGGCAATTGCTGCAGTGACTAGATACATTTTTTTAAAAAAATTATTTATGTACCGCTTTTCTCAACCCCTGGGGTGGGGGTGGGGTGGGGGGCTCAAAGTGGTTCATAACACAGTAAATGGCAAAATTCAATGCCTTACAAAATATAAAATACATCACATAACTAAAATAGCATATAACAATTTATTGAAAACAATTAAACTAAAAACATTGGACACAGACAAACCTTAAACATAGACTAATAGTCTATCTTGAAAACTTTATCTCACTCCCCGAATGCTTACTTGAAAAGCCACATTCTAAGTAGCTTCCTAAATGTCAGGAGGGAAGGGGTCAATCTGATCTTGCTTGGGAGGGAGTTCCACAGCCATGAGGCCACTATCATCTCTCATCCCTACCAGTCATGCCTGTGAGGGTGGAGGAACTGAGAGCAGGACCTCCTTAGCTGTCTGCTAAATACCATATGTGCGATTTTCACAGGTACCACAAGGGAGAAGTATGGGTTGTTTACCTGTAACCAATTTTCTCAGAGTGATCACCTGTGGAATTCGCACATATGGTATTTTCTGCTCTAACTGGCTTATAAAGGAAGATATGTTCGCATAGGTAAGCCTACATGGACACCCCTCTCCCCTATATATATGGTAAAAAGGTACAAGTTTCCCCTTGACATTAAATCTAGTCATAATCGACTTTGGGGGGTGGTGCTCATCTCCATTTCTAAGTCAAAGAGCTTGCGTCCGTAGTCACCTCCAAGGTCATGTGGCTGGCATGACTGCATGAAGCACCCTTATATATGGTACAATCCTCATATCTATAGAACTGATATTTACAATTTCATTTATCTATTTCCAACAAAATATATATTATCTAGGAATTTCTTAGATGCTTCAATGTATTCTTGAACCACAAATGCTTCAGTAGAGTCCACTATCATCTGCAGTTTCATGCATCCACACTGTCCAGAAATGTATCCCCCATGGATATGGGTTCATACTGTACACCCATGTTTTCTCTCCACAGCTCTGAGTGGTCACATTACCTGAAAAGCTAGCCTGTGCTTCATTTCTGGCCCCATCTACTCAGGTTGTTCTCATATTTATTTCCACAGTTAGCTGACCCAGAAGCAGTTCTGCCCCACTTGCCCATCCTTGCCTGATGACTAACTTCAACACCACAAGGAACCTAATCCTCATAGTGTAGCATGGTTCTGAAATTTAAAGAAATGGGATGCTGCTGAGCTGGAAATCCTAAGCAACTGTGTTAAAGCAACTGGGGGAGTTAGAACCTGTGATAAATTAACTTTATAGAATAGTAGCAGTCATTTTTCTGATATGCAGTGGCCATTTCAACACACTTTTTCATACAACAGCCTCTTTTTACGCAAATGCAAAAAGAGTTACTTTTAACCTCAAAAAACTTTTCCTCATCATTCGCAATATAGAATCACAAACACATTGCATCTTCCAGTAAGTACGATATATATATATATATATATATATATATATATATATATATATATATATATATATATATATATATATATATATATATATATATATAGTAAAAAATGGTAATACTCCACCTCCTTCCCAAGTCCTAAGGTTTAATTTTCATGATTATGTTAGATTATGAGTCATTTTAAATCATGGTATCCAGTAGAGACTGCTCCTACTCAGCAGCTCTTTTCAACAGTTGTTTATGGTAGTTTCAGCCTCTTTCTGCCTCTCGCAGGCTCTTTATTTTTAAAGCAAGGCAGACAAGGCCTAAAATTATTCCATTAAAGAGGTGCAATTTTTGTAATGGGACTTAGAGTGCTCTGCAGAAGTGCAGGCAAGTTTCTTCAATATCCTGAGCATTATTCGCTCATTTAGTTAAATGATGTTTCTAATTCCCTGGTAATTACATGTAATGAGGCACTCTTTCTCTTCTTGATGAGACTTTAGCTTAATATGAGATGTCGTCTTTTTTTTAAAGGGATAATTAGCCTTCCCAGGAAAGTGGGGTTTGTTGTGCAGAATATAGCAAATTATTTTATTTCCTGCCATCTTGACTGCCAGTAAATTATAAAATTAAGTTTCAGAGAAGCATTAGCACTATTTTGGAAAAAGGGTTGAGATTCTATATTCTCCCACCCTCAGCCCCTTCTTTATTCATCTACTGATGTCTTTCTGAGACTGCCAGGCTATTATTTATAATAAAATAGATGTTTTTCTGCCAATCTTCAGTATTTGTTGGCTGCGTGGTAGCAACATGGGTTTAATTTCCTTGGATGACGACCAAGCCAAATTTTCTTATTAGCGGTTTTTTCTTTTGTCCTGTCAGCTAATTATCTTTGTAAAGTTAAGCAGCACTTTCTTTTAACCTTCCTTATACCTGCTGAGTTTTATTTTATTAATGATCTTTTTAAAAATCTTTACATTCAAGCGAGATTGTGAAATATACAAAAACACTGTTACATGGGGAACATATTTCTTTTTTGTTGTTGTTATGTTAACTCATTAGATAGCGGGAGAATTGTTGAAAACTGCAAACAAAGAAATCAGTGGTTTTAATTGCATGATTTGGTAGCTTTCCTTCTTAATTTATGAAATCCCCTCCCCCTTAAAACATGCTTCGGAAATTACTTTTGCTGTCCATAAGAACATTATCAAATTATGAGACTCATCTAGTCTTTTCATCCTCTTGGATCAGCACATTTCAACATGTTGTCTTCTATTGGAAGATCATAATGAAATGTTATTTTCAAAATAGGAAGTAGGCATGGGCAGTCCATGGTTCTAAAGTACTTACAAAATGAAGGGGGTGCTTTGCTTCTACAGTGTTGCTAAAGTTCGGGTGGTGAAAATGTCAGAACTCTAACAAAACTTTCAAAATTTCATTATTATTTCGTTAGGTAAAGGTTTTCCCCTGGCATTAAGTGCAGTCGTGTCCAACTCTGGGGGTTGGTACTCATCTCCATATCTAAGCCAAAGAGCCAGCGTTGTCCATAGACACCTCCAAAGTCATGTGGCCGGCATGACTGCATGGAGTGCCATTACCTTCCCGCCGAAGTGGTACCCATTGATCTACTCACATTTGCATGTTTTCAAACTGCTAGGTTGTCAGAAGCTGGGGCTGACAGTGGAAGTTCACGCCGCTCTCCGGATTCGAACCTGAGACCTTTTGGTCAATAAGTTTAGCAGCTCAGTGGTTTAACCCACTGCACCACCGGGGGCTCCTTATTGGTGATTTTTATGATAGAACTAATTAGGAACTGCCATTTATAACAAAATTTTAAAAGTTTTGTTAACGTTCTGAATTTTTCATCACCAGAACGTTAGCAACACTGTAGAAGCAACACACCAGCACCCCCTAGTTTTGTAAGTACTTTAGAACCATTTAGAACCATGGATTGCCCATGCCTAATAGGAAGTCAAGGGTTTTGGTCTGGAGTTGGTGGCAGAGATCTAGTATCAGGAGATAGACTTGAAAGTGTTGCACAGGGAAAACTGCAAAATGCTCTCTCCAACGCACCTCAGTGCCAATTTTCTGGCCACTGGACAGCAAGGCAGTGGAGAGTAGCATCCGACTATATTGTTATTATAGTTGGATGCATTAGTGCAGTGGTTCTCAACCAATGGGTCCCTAGATATTTTGGCCTTCAACTCCCAGAAATCCTTACAACTGGTAAACTGGCTGAGATTTCTGGGAGTTGTAGGCCAAAACACCTGGGGATCCACAGGTTGAGAATAACTGCATTAGTGCTTCACATTTAGATACAAAATGATTCCCGACCTTTTTTTTAACCAGGGACCACTTGACCAGAGACTTCTTTGACCAGGGACCACTTTCCAACATTAGTACCAAAAGGGTTAAGAATCAGTTTTTTGGTCAACTTTAGATTCGGTTTGGGGTGCTTATTCAGTAAATTGCATTGGATAGACCACATTGGCTCTAGTTTCTGATACAGAACATATGCCATGGTCAGCAACAGGGAAGGAGTGGCAGGCGACATGAAAGAAGCGGAAATAAAATAAAATAAAATAAAATAAATTTCCATCTCCCAGTCCACTGGTGGTCCACAGCCCACAGGTTAAGAACCAATGAGCTATAGGAACACAGTTGTTCTTCTGGCCTTCATCTAGTAAACTGGTGGTAGAGAAGGGCTGCAACAGCTAAAATAAGGTCAGTCAAAAATTTCATTCTCCACAATGATTCCCCAAGACTTATGAAAATATAAGGTGGAGTTTATGCTGATGTAAGTCACCAACAGAATATCATTCTACATTTCATCATTTACACAGATGAATCCATTGCTCTATTTAGGGCAGCCCTGCATCCCCAAAAAGAGAGGCACATGAATGGTCAGATACATTGAGTGCAACAAGGAGTTAATTAGGCAAGGAAAGCTCCCTGTAATGCTTTACGAACACTCCCAAATCTGTTAGTTTAATGCTTCCTATTTATTTATTTATTTATTTATTTATTTATTTATTTATTATTTGCTTCATTTATACCCCTCTTTTCTCACTTCACGGGGGACTCAAGGCAGCTTACAAATTCCGGCAAGATTCAATGCCGCAGATGAGCATAACAATAAAAACATACTCTCAAACATGAGCAATTTTTAAAATTGTGTCAGAAGCAAATTGAGAATATACTACAAGCCGTTTCTGGTGTGAGAGAACTAGCTGTTTGCAAGGATATTGCCCAAAGGATGCCTGGATGTGTTACCATCCTGTGGGAAGCGGTAGTGTAGAAGAGGCCTGAGAGTCTAATGTACTATGTTCTTCCTGGGTAGCCATTGGACATGGGGAAAAAATTAGGGAAAAGTGTGAAAGGGGTGAGGGTGAGAGGAAAAAGAAAAAAGATAGCACTTCATCTCTGGCTTCAGCTATTTCTTCTGTCACTATTTGGCTTTCAACAGATTACTCTCAAGGGAGAGTGACCACAGGCAGAAGAACAAGTGGTATTGAGCAATGCTTTAAATCTATCTACAAAAATACATGCTGTAAATTATTCTCCAAGTACACTGATCTTTCCCTTTGAAAGTAAGAAGCTTCTGCAACCGTGGGGTACTTGATGTATTTCTATATTCTTTAAATTGTATCTAAAAACTGCTTGTGTAACAAAGTGATTTAGACCATTATAGCTGACATTCTGTTAGAGTCATATGCATGCGCATGTCATACTATGCATGCAGGTGAATTATTTACCACCACACAAGATATTTAAGCTGCTGACAGCAGCAGAAGCAGACTTGTGCATACAGTGACATTACGGTTGGCATAAAGCTTACCTCCCAGGACAGCCACTTGCACAACACCAAAAATGAAGGCATTACTGTGCTTGATAAAAACTACAAATGCATAGGCTTTGGATGAAGAAATCTGAATGCAAAATTAGAAGTAATCGCTATAATTTTAGGTAGCATTAAATGACACTATTTGGATGTGTTTTTAGAAATGGCAGTTTTAAAGAGAAATAGACTATATCTTACCACAAATAGGGAAACAAGTGAACAGCTGACTCCTTAGTCTCTTAACTACTTGATGAGAAATTTGAACAGTAGTTTGAATGTTACAGCCAGCAAAACAAAGAAAATGTATTGTTGAAGGCTTTCATGTCTGGAATCACTGGGTTGTTGTAGCTTTTTCGGGGTGTATGGCCATGTTCTAGAAGCATTCTCTCCTGATGTTTCACCTGCATCTATGGCAGGCATCCTCAGAGGTTGTGAGGTCTGTTGGAAACTAGGAAAATTGGGTTTATATATCTGTGGAAAGTCCAGGGTGGGAGAAAGAATTTTGTCTGTTGAAGCTATGTATCAATGTTTCAATTGGCACCTTGATCAGAATTTAATGGCCTGACAGTTTTTAGGTGTGGCCTATTAGTGCCTGGGGGTATCCTTTGTTTAGAGGTGATTAGCTGTTCCTGATTGTTTCTTGTCTGGAGTTCCCCTGTGTTTGAATTTTGTTCTTTATTTACTGTTATAATTTTAGAGTTTAAAAAAATACAGGTAGCCAGATTTTATTCATTTTCATGGATTCTCTCTTTCTGTTGAAATTGTCCACATGCTTGTGGATTTCAGTAGCTTATCTGTGTAGTGTGACATGGTAGTTGTTAGAGTAGTCCAGCATTTCTGTGTTTTCAAATAATATGCTATGTCCAGGTTGGTTCATCAGGTGCTCTGCTATGGCTGACTTCTCTGGTTGAGTTAGTCTGCAGTGCCTTTCATGTTCCTTGACTCTGGTTTGGGCGCTGCATTTGGTGGTCCCTATGTAGACTTGTCCACAGCTGCATGGTATATACACCTAGCTCCAACAGACAAGAGTTCTTTCTCCCACCCTGGACTTTCCACAGATTATATAAATCCAGTCTTCCTAGTTTCCAACAGACCTCACAACCTCTGAGTATGCCTGCCATAGATGTAGGTGAAACGTTAGGGGAGAATGCTTCTAGAACATGGCCATACAGCACAAAAAAACCTACAACAACCCAAAACAAAGAAAGCCAGGAAAGTTGCTGTGGGTAGTATAAAAATATTTATTTATCTACAAAGGATAAATATAGCTGCACAAAAATCAACAGAAAGCTAGAAATCCTAATTCCTATGAATTTTAGCTACATGTTTACACACATACACTACTCTAGGCACTTATCCATCATTTGCAAATCTATATGATCAAATGAGACATGCAAATGGACATGATGTAGAGTTGTTTTTATTCTTTATACAATTATTTGTTGCATACTAATACATATTGTTGCCTAGTATTGTTGACTGACTTTTGACAATTGTGAATTCCAGCCATTGTTTTTTTTTCCAAGTATCTATTTCAAGTATTAAAGAAGTTGTAAAGTGTTACAATTTCTGGAAGAAACATTAAGAACCTTAGATATGCAGATGATACCACTTTGATGGTTGAAAGCGAGGAGGAACTGAAGAACCTTATAACCAAGGTTAAAGAAGAAAGTGCAAATGCTGGGTTGCAGTTAATCATCAAAAAACCCAAGATGATGCCAGCCAGACTGATTGATAACTGACAAACAGAGGGAGAAAACTTGAAGACAGACTTCATATTTCTAGGTGCGAAGATTACTGCAGATGCAGACTACAGCCAGGAAATCAGAAGACATTTACTACTTGGGAGGAAAGCAATTATCAATCTCGATAAAATAGTTAAGAGTAGAGACATCATACTGGCAATGAAGATAGGCATAGTCAAAGCAATAGTATTCCTCGTAGTAACCTATGGATGTGAGAGCTGGACAGTAAGGAAGGCTGAGCAAAGGAAGATAGATGCTTTTGAACTGTGGTGTTGGAGCAAAATTCTGAGAGTGCCTTGGACCAAAAGAAGATCAAGCCAGTCCATACTACAATAAAGCCCAACTGATCACTGGAGGGAAGGATATTAAAGGCAAAGATGAAATACTTTGGCCACATAATGAGAAGACAGGATAGCTTGGGGAAGACAATGATGCTGGGGAAAAAGGAAGGAAAAAGGAAGAGGGGCCGACCAAGGGGAAAATGGATGGATGGTATCCTTGAAGTGACTGGCTTGACCTTGAAGGAGCTGGGGTGGCAACAGCCAACAAGGAGCTCTGACGTGGGCTGGTCCATGGGTTCACAGAGTCAGAAGTGAGCGAACTAATAAACAAAGTGTTATTTTTTAGAAAAGTATTTATAATGGTAATTCCTTTTCACCAATGGAATGATAACATTGCTTAGTTATTTTCAAAGTAACTTTCCAAGCTCTCTTGCTTTTGTGTCCACTTTTGGGTTGGACTCAGATCTTGAGACCACTAGTTTGGGTCCAGAGTCAATGCAGTTAATTACATTGAATTGTATTTCATCCTCGATCTGTGTGTTGACATGTCTGAATCAATCCAGACATCAGTTTTTGTAGTCTGATACTGTATTTCATTTCCACTTTTTGTTGTTGCACACCCACACTAATCTGCATTGTAATATTTAGTCTCGAGTGTTATAAATGCCTTTATCCCATCTCATTGACATTTTAAACAAACGGTGATATATTTAGTACAATAATTACACTTATTTGATTACTTTTCTCCTAGCCTCAAGTAGAAGGCAACTGACATATGTGAATGCCCATGAGACTAATACTCCATAATAAACCAACATTATTTATTACAAGATGCATTTTATTAATAGAAATTGGCAGTAATTAATTCACTCAAGTTGATGTTACTAATGATTACATGTAATTCATGAAATATTTATGTAGGAAGATGCTAGATGAAAATGATGCAAAGGTCGTTTGGCTAATTAGTTAGGTATCCTCAGCACTTCAAGGGAAATACTTCTAAAAAAACTTCTGTACAGTTTTAGCTTTCCTTGAATACCATGGTAACGAAAGTGAGGAGGAGGAGATCTCTAATGAAAAAAAATGGATAAAAATTCTGATTATTGGTTGGAATGAATGCTTGGACTGTTTCCTTTCTTAATTCATTTCTTTCTCATAAATTCACTTCCTTGCTCTGAAAGATAGATCCCACTTAGAGATAGAGCTGGCTCAATCTAATTTAGGTTATCAGTTTCTGGTATGTCTCCCACTTTAAGGATAAGTTAATATATCTTTGTCTGTTTAACTTGCTCCTGTTGCCTTTCTTTTGAATCAAATAATGGCTGTCCAAATTAATAGCAGGCATCTGAACCGGAAAGATCATGGACCAAAGTTGCTCTCTTCAATTTCCTCTTACTGACATCAGCAAGTACAAGGTTGGACTTTTATGTCGATCGATTTGGCTTTTATCCAGGGCTTCAATTATACTGCTTTTAAAAAGATAGACTTTGTCATAAGAAAGGCCAAGGATATATGACAAATCAACGAAGACCCTTACCTTAGCCATATAAAGGCCCACTGATGTCTGTAATGGCCATTCTGGGTGCTGCTTGGGGTTGTAATATGGTCTGTGGTTGCTATGGCAACTAACTTTGTAGGATTTCTCTTCTGTATTGGGGGCATAGTCCTGGTTACAGAAAATGGTAGCCTTTGACCTACCTGGTCTTTGCACATTGTGGGAAATCCATAAATGAGAATCTGAAACCTTCTTCTCCCACAAAATGGCTGGAGGAACTCCAAAGGTAAGATGCTTCTCAGAATAAACTTTTAAACTTTTAAGCCTTGCAATTCATCCTGCCCAATGACTGTGATTTTATATTGTTTGGTATGTTCATTTATATTGTTTTTGTATTTATTTTATTTTCATTATATTTTACTGTTTGTATTTTATGTTGTATATTTGCTGTACTGTTGGGCTTGGCCTCATGTAAGCCGCCCCAAGACTCCTTGGGAAGATGGTGGAGGGGTATAAATAAAGTTATTATTATTATTATTATTATTATTATTATTATTATTATTTTACTAACACAAAAAACAGTATGTCACAGAAAATGAGATTTATATGCTGGATTTCGTATCACAAAATCGCAAGTCAAACACTTCCCAAGAGTCTAGGACTGTGTGATGTATTTTCGAATGATGCGTGCAGATCCAAGTAAGGTGGCCTTTTGCAGTTGTCAATGTTTATTGTTTCCAAATGCCGGCTGAGATMTTTTGGCATGGCACCCAGTGTGCCAATGACCACTGGGACCACCTGGACTGGTTTATGCCAGAGCCTTTGCAGTTCGATTTTGAGGTCCTGATAGTGGCTGAGTTTTTCCTGTTGTTTTTTCTCAATGCGCTGYCATCTGTTACGGCGACATCAATAATCCAAACTTCTTTCTTTTCCACAATCGTGATGTCTGGTGTATTGTGTACCAAAACATCAACATCAACATCATCATCATCATCATCATCATCATCACCATCAGCATCAGCATCATCATTATAAATAAAATGTAATGTTTGTTTGTGGGATTAACTGAACTCAAAAACCACCATTGACACAAGATACCTAACAACCCAATCTATGTCCTTCACTCAAAAAATTGATTTTGTCATTTGGGAGTTGTAGTTGCTGGGATTTATAGTTTGCCTACAATCAAAGAGCACTCTGAACTCAACCAAGGATGGAATTGAATCAAACTTGGCACACAGGACTCCCATGACCAACAGGAAACACTAGAAGGGTTTGGTGGGCATTGATGTTGATTTTGGGAGTTGTAGTTCACCTACATCCAGAGAACACTGTGGACACAAACAATGATGGATCTGGACCAAACTCTACACGAATACTCAATATTCCCAAATGTGAACACTGGTGGAGTTTGGGGAAAATAGAATCTTGACATTTGGGAGCTGCAGTTGCTGGGATTTATAGTTCACCTAGAATCACAGAGCATTCTGAACCCCACCAACGATAGAATTGGGCCAAACCTCCCACACAGAACCCCCATGACCACCAAAATGGGCCACAGCAATGCGTGGCAGGGGATGGCTAGTTATTATTAAGGAAGGTTTATGAACTGGGAACGTGCACTTCCAACAGACTGCCCAGATGGACTTGGGAACAATCTCCATATGGCTGTGTCCTGAGATTGTGGACTTATTATGTATAGATTATATGCTGTCCATTACTTCCTTGTGAACTCTGGTGGAAACAGCTTTCATGCCATGACCACCTATATCTCAGATTTGGCAGCACTCCACAGAAATTTTCTGTGACTCAATCAACAATGACACAGTTGCATTAATAGGCATCTAATGCATCTTCTGACTGAATGCACATCAGTTGCCAAAGTTGAGTCCTTAAAAATCCTACCATTCTCATAATTGTTCATAATGGATGGGACATATGAGTGCTATAGTCAAGCAGTATCTTGGAACACTTGCCTGAGAACTGCTGGGGTTGTTGCTATGTCAAATAATAGTGTTCAAAGAATATGGTGAGAATAATTTGTTTTTAAAAAGTCTCGTATTCATGCACAAGGAAATTGTTGGATGACAACAACTTCACTTATGATATGAATGATGAAGATGTTTAATTTTTAGTATCCCTAAAGTTTGGCTTACAATTATTCTATGTTAAATTGATCTGATTTAGTAGTTTTCCAAAATAAAAACAAAAGTGGACTTTTGATTCAAGCTAGCATCAAAGTGCAGCTTGTTGATGGGAAGCTTCCCACCAGTGTGGAAATCATTTATCAGAAAGATGTCAAGCTATTCGACCTCAGCAGATTGAAAGCCAAAACTAAGGTCACAACATCATCTGTATAGAACTCCAATATGCTAATGATAATGTAGTTTGTGCTCATTCAGAAAAAGACCTATAAGCCACACTAAACCTCTTTGCAGAAGTATAGAAAAGCTTGGCCTCTCACTGAACATCAAGAAAACCAAGGTGTTCTATCAGCAAGCATCAACCAATCCCTCTACAATGGCAAAATACAGCTTAATTGTGTAACATTAGAAAATGTTGACCATTTCTGCTACCATGGCAGCTACCTCTTCACAAAAGTCAACATTGACACCAAAATACAACACTGTCTGAGATCTGTGAGTGCAGCATTTTTTTGAACGAAGCAGAATGTGTTTGAGGATCGGGACATTCGTAGACATACCAAGATGCTTGTTTTTAAAGCTATTGTCCTTCTAACCCAGTTATGTGCATGTGAAACGTGGACTGTCTACAAATGTCACAATTTCAGGAATGATTCCATCAGTATTGCCTCTTAAAAATCCTGCAAATGTCAGGATGCTGGAAGAAGAAAAGACCACCAGCACTGAAGCAATGATCCTTTGCGATCAACTTTGCTGGACTGGCCACATTGTCCGAATGCCTGATCACTATCTCCCAAAGCAGTTACTATAGCCTCAGCTCAGGAATGGAAAACTGAATGTTGGTGGACAGCAAAAGAAATTTAAAGATAGGTTTAAAGCTAGTTTTAAAAACTGTGGCATTGACACTGAGAACTGGGAAGCCCTAGCCCTCAAGCATTATAATTGGAGGTCAGCTGTTACCAATAGTGCTGTGAATTTTGAAGAGGTATGAATGGAGGGTGAAAAGGAGAAACGTATCAAAAGGAAGGCACATCAAACTTACCCATTTGGAAACCAATGTCCACACTGCGAAAGAACATGTGGATCAAGAATAGGTGTCTACAATCAACTACGAACCCACCGCCAATACCTACATGTGGAAGGCAATCATACTCAGCCACAAGTGAAAGCCTATGATGAGTACAAAAGTATTAACAATATCAAGTATGTGTACATGGTACTAATATTAGGTAATATCAAAACGTTTCATAAATATGCTAAGAACCAAACAATTTTTACTCAAACTGTTGGTTTGAAAGGTACTTGAGGGATCAGGTCCAAAACTTACTGTGTTTTTTGGTTTGGGTCTGTTTATTCTATGATCAATCATAAGGGTTTGTACAGAAAAACAGACTCTTTCTGTGCTAATATCGATTTAGCGGGTCAGATAATGTAATGCAGTCAGTTAGTATCTGAATTTTATTTCTATAATCATTTCTGCATATTGCTTCTTATAAAGAAGACGTATGACACACCTCTGCCTAAAAGGATTTGATTTCAGGGAAACTATAGCAAAATAATAGCAATAACAATGTATTACACACCTGTCCTTACGGGTCAAAATGGGATACAATATGATAAAACAGAACACTATTAAAATGCATACAATAAATATACACAGGTAAAATGCAGATTACAATTACTGATAAAATGCAGGTTAAATTCACAAGTTAAAATTGATTGAGTAGGCCTGCTGAAAGAGATGGTCTTCATTTGTGTCTTGAATTCCAACAGTTGATTTAATTGTCAGAGCTTTTCTGGCAGGTCATTCCACAGTCTTGGGGTGGCCAATGGAAAAGAGGAGAGGAATGAGACATTTCTGGAAACATTTATTTCAAAAGTTGCAAGTATTTTGGCTTGAAACACCTGTCTAATCAAAGCTCATAGGAAAAGATGTGTCAAGATACAAACATATGATTATTATTGTTGTGTGCCTGCACAAAGTTTTGGACTTTTGGCGACCCTAAGGCAAACTGAGCAGGTATTCGAAACCTGCTTACCAGAGTCATAGTCCAACATTCAAACAATTACACCACACTGGCTTTCTATGTTATAATAACACTGTTCAACGGAGAAAAAGTTGCGGGCCTGAAAATAGTTGTTCTTTTATTATTTTGGGGTGCTGAAAATGAAAATGACATTTAAAAATGTATATTGGCTCTAGTTTTTATGATATAAGCAATCACGTGATCACGTATGGTTGAAAAAATGCATGTTGCGACTTACACTATGGAAGATTCTAGAAAGTTGCAGGCTTGAAAATAGCTGTTCTTTTATGATTTTGGGGTGCTGAAAACGAAAATGACATTTAAAAATGTATATTGGCTCTAGTTTTTATGATATAAGCAATCACGTGATCACGTATGGTTGAAAAAAATGCATGTTGCGACTTACACTATGGAAGATTCTAGAAAGTTGCGGGCCTGAAAATAGCTGTTCTTTTATGATTTTGGGGTGCTGAAAAAGAAAATGACATTTAAAAATGTATATTGGCTCTAGTTTTTATGATATAAGCAATCACGTGATCACGTATGGTTGAAAAAATGCATGTTGCGACTTACACTATGGAAGATTCTAGAAAGTTGCAGGCTTGAAAATAGCTGTTCTTTTATGATTTTGGGGTGCTGAAAACGAAAATGACATTTAAAAATGTATATTGGCTCTAGTTTTTATGATATAAGCAATCACGTGATCACGTATGGTTGAAAAAATGCATGTTGCGACTTACACTATGGAAGATTCTAGAAAGTTGCGGGCCTGAAAATAGCTGTTCTTTTATGATTTTGGGGTGCTGAAAACGAAAATGACATTTAAAAATGTATATTGGCTCTAGTTTTTATGATATAAGCAATCACGTGATCATGTATGGTTGAAAAAATGCATGTTGCAACTCTAGAAAGTTTGATGACGCTGTATTAGTGCCGTGTGCAAAAGCCAGAAAGCCCTATATAAGGCCAGACTTTTGAACGGTGAGGGTCAGTCAGTTGAAGACTGAGACAGTATCGTTAAACATCGTTTTACATTGTTCTTTTTACTGTAGTTATGCCTCGCACGTGTGTAAATAAAGCACTATGGAAAAAGATATCAAGGCAAATGGACTCCGTCAATGCTGTCAGACTACTGCTGGAGCATTGTAAGAGACAATCCTTTCCTTGAATACAAAGAAAAGTCAAGAGAAGCAAACAGGATATAAACTAAAGTCACGATTAAAGCGACATTTAAACTTTCAGACTTTTCAACTGCATTAGGCCTACTAATATAGTTTCTTGCTGCACAAACATAAACAATAGACTAATTAAATAATATTTCTCATGTATAAACTATTGGCAATATAATTTGACTAAAATCTAGTAAATATTCACGGTTTATATACATGCAGTAAGGTTAGGCGCATTATCATAATATTAACGAATTACCTACTGTGGAGAAAATTGAAATAGCTGTTGCATAAAAACCAGAGCCAATTAACACATTTAATTATTATATTTGAATTCAGCATGTTAAATTTATTAAGAAACGGCACATTTCGTTTCCGCAACTGAGAAAAACTGAAAATTTGTAGAACAGTGTAATCTGCTCCTAAACAAAGGGTATCTAGAAATCATCTATACTAGCCCCATTATCCAAATATTAACATCTCTATGACACAGTGGGATGTTGCTGAGGGTATAGTTGTACTCTGCATTTCTGACTTGCAGAGCTTTGGGAGGTGAAAATCCTAGTCTACACATGAGCATGTGAAAGAGTGTGGAGAGAAGAGAACTTAAAAGAAAAAAAATTATTTCAAGTAAGCAAATTGCATTAGTAATAGTTTATTTTCCATGGAGGACCCTTTAATCAAGGAACATCATCAGACACTGACAATATAGTGCCTTTTTCCATCAGTTTGGGAGCAACTGGTTTTGCTGCAGTGGTGAATAGATTGACCAGTCTAGAACTTGTGTGAGGCCAGGAAGGTGATTCTATTAACCATGGAACCCAGCCTCAAACTGCTTTGCAGGTTTTTTCCATTTTGGGGAGAGATGTGCACCAGTGCTCCAGAGGCCTAGGAAAAGGGAAATGACAGGAGTGGAGGTAATAATGTATCTCTCCCAGGGGATCAATTAGCCTCCTACTAGCCAGTCATTCCCTTGGAGCATTTTTGGCAACCTCTCCCTCTTGTTCCAAATCCAACAAAATGCTTCAGTATGGGTGGGTATCTACATAGTGCTTCGCATTTTGCAGAGTCAATTTCATCCTGAGATATATTGGGATCTACTGCCACACATTAAAGGGCTTAACTCAGACTTTCCTGTGACTTTCTTTAATGCACTGTATCCCTTTTAATCTGAGCTGCAGCATACATTGGTGGCATACAGTTTTGAATCAGTTTGGAGCTGCATTAAATGATCAGTGTAGATGAGCCCGAAGTCATACTTATCCAAGGTTTCAAAGAAACCATAATTTCGCAAGCACATCTAAGCTAAACACTTTCCTATTCTATTTACAATACAAATTGTATATTTGTATTGTGATGTTTATGGGTCTTCGATGTTCACGAGCGGGAGAAGATTAGAAATATGGACCTGGTTATAGTAACTCAACCAAACTTTCATTAGTACAGCAGATATAAATGCAGGAGATTTATTTGTTGTGTCAGGGCAACCAGTCAATTATATTACATTTCTAACAGAAACAAAGCAAACAAACAGACAAAATACAAAATTTGTAAGATTGGTAGTTGATTAAATGTCCTTTGATCAGTGGCTGGCCACTTGGAGTGCTTCTGGTGTTGCTGCAAGAAGGTCCTCCCTCGTGCATGTGGCAGGGCTCAGGTTACATTGCAGCAGGTGGTCAGTGGTTTGCTCCTCTCCACACTCGCATGTCGTGGATTCCACTTTGTAGCCTCATTTCTTGAGGTTGGCTCTGCATCTTGTGGTGCCAGAGCGCAGTCTGTTCAGCGCCTTCCAAGTTGCCCAGTTTTCTGTGTGCCCAGGGGGGAGTCTCTCATTTGGTATCAGCCATTGCTTGAGGTTCTGGGTTTGAGCCTGCCACTTTTGGACTCTCGCTTGCTGAGGTGTTCCAGCGAGTGTCTCTGTAGATCTTAAAAAACTATTTCTAGATTTAAGTCATTGACGTGCTGGCTGATACCCAAACAGGGGACATGAGAGAAGCCTCCTCGCAGGATTGCAAGACATCCGGGCGTCCTCTGGGCAACCTCTTCGTAGACGGCTGATTCTCTTGCCACAGAAGCGACCAGCATGCAATGCAGGAGATAAAAATGCAGAAGTCCACAGGAAATCAGAAACATGTAGAATATCTGGGAGTATATAGAAATCCAATAAATGATTTCTGTAAATTCTTATACTGAAAATTTCATCACTTTTACTGAGTAAGGGGATTTAAGAAATGGAGCAACATTGTCCAATTTTGGAGAGACTCATAAGAATTTTAACACATTTGTATAACATGTACACACACACACATACACAGTGATCACAAATCAAGATGCTATGATTAGAGAAATAAAAGAAAGTTGTTTCGGAACAGGATTTGAAGGACTTCACTCACCCACTGCTATTGACAAAAGTCAAAAGTCAGAAGTCAACAGATAACAAATGGAACCCAAGAATTTGCACATATAGTAAAGTTACCAAATGACATTCATCCCCGCGGAAGCTCTGATGCTGTTATAAACCATTTTGGTCTGTATTTCAGTTACAAACAATCTTCAAGATGGACAATTGGCTTTTAAAAGTGAACAGCTTTGAATTGCCTTAAATAAGCTTCATAACAAGCAACTGGTTCTGAAGGAACAAATTTGAAGTGCCTGTCTCCTTATCTTCTGTCGACATCATTTTTCAAAAGGGGCAACCAGCTCAAATTAAATAGCTTTAGTGCAGACAGTCTGTCTGTCTTATCAGGCTAAGAATGTTGCTCAGTTTGAAAAATTGTACTCCAAAATGGAGATGAATTAGAAGTTCAGCACAAAGTAGAAGAAATATAATGAGGATGCAGTTAAAAATAAACAGAGGCATGTATTTCTTCCTTAACAAAATATTAAACTAGTGTGATTTAGGGGTGGCTTGTGGGGAAATCTTGATTTTATTTGTATGATGTTTGCAATGCAGAAATATTTTGATAAAGTATACAATATATTTTAATTTGAATGAATTCAACCAGATTATATTATGAAAAAAATCTATGTCAAGACGTGTGCGCACATATGTATTCACATGTCCTTTTGAAATCCCAAGATTATAAAATTTATTATTATTATTTAATTTTAAAATGAAAGACAGAACAGAGCAAATGTTAAGTGCATTTAAATCTTTAATTTGTACACAGTATTAAATGAAACTTTCCTTGTTTATTTGTTCTATGTTTCTAGAAATGTTTGAAATTCTAAAGAACAAAAGAAGGAAATAATTACAAAGTAGGTCAATTTCTTAAAACCTTTGGCATCTGGTTGGTGCTCTGCTATGGCTGACTTCTCTGGTTGAAGTAGTCTGCAGTGCCTTTCATGTTCCTTGATTCGTGTTTGGGCAAAGCTGCGTTTGGTGGTCCCTATGTAGACTTGTCCACAGCTGCATGGTACACGGTAGACTCCTGCAGAAGTGAGAGGATCCCTCTTGTCCTTTGCTGAACGTAGCATTTGTTGGATTTTCTTGGTGGTTCTGTAGATAGTTTGTATGTTGTGTTTCCTCATCAGCTTCCCTATGCGGTCAGTGGTTCCCTTGATGTATGGCAACAACACTTTTCCTCTGGGTGGATCTTCATCTTTACTCTCATGGCTTGTTCTTGGTCTGCAGACTACTTCAACCAGAGAAGTCAGCCATAGCAGAGCACCTGATGAACCAACCTGGACACAGCATATTATTTGAGAACACAGAAATGCTGGACCACTCTCACAACCACCATGTCAGACTACACAGAGAAGCCACTGAAATCCACAAGCATGTGAACAATTTCAACAGAAAGGAGGAAAATGAACAAAATCTGGCTACTAGTATTAAAAAACTCTAAAAGCACAACAACAGAGAGGAAACAAACAAGGACATCTAATCACCTCTCAACAAAAGTTTGCTCTAGGCACTGTCAGGTCATTATATGCTAATCAAGGTGGTCAGTTGAAACATTCACACCTAGCTCCAGCAGACAAGAGTCCTTTGTCCCACTCTGGTCATTCCACAGATATATAAACCCTTTTTCCTAGTTCCAACAGACCTCACTACCTCTGAGGATGCTTGCCATAGATGCAGGTGAAACGTCAGGAGAGAATGCCTCTAGACCATGGCCATATAGCCCGAAATAACCTACAACAACCTACTTCAGTTTGTTGTTTCTCTGTGCTTTAGCTTGTCCTTTCTAGGTTACAATTGCATAATCTGGAGAGCTCTCAAAACTATGCCATAGGGTTTTGTAATCTAAAATCAAGATAAGAAGTGTATTGCTTTTAATACTTTCAGGATTTGTTTTTGTATTTTTGTAACTGTGGCACTTTCCAGAACATATGGATTCTTTATGTATCTTACTCTCTGTTTTTGGCTACACAGTTGTTATTATTTATCACCTGGGTTGACTATTAGAATGGTAAAAAGCAAGATGTAGCTAGTTAAGCAAACAAATATGGCACACTCAGTTCTTGTGGGTTTTTTCGGGCTATATGGCCATGTTCTAGAAGCATTTCTCCTGACGTTTCGCCTGCATCTATGGCAAGCTTCCTCAGAGGTGAGGTCTGCTGGAGCTGGGAAAAAAGGGGTTTATATATCTGTGGAATGACCAGGGTGAGACAAAGGGCTTTTGTAAGTTGGGCTGGGTGTGAATCTTTCAACTGACCACCTTGATTAGCATACAATGGGCTGACTGTGCCTGGAGCAAACTCTTCTTGAAAGGTGATTAGATGTCCCTGCCTGTTTTTCTCTCTGCTGTTTTTGCTGTTGCAATTTTAGAATTTTTTAATACTGGTAGCCAGATTTTGGTACCCACCAAACGCAGCGCCCAAACAAGAATCCAGGAACATGAAAGGCACTGCAGACTACTCCAACCAGAGAAATCAGCCATAGCAGAGCACCTGATAAACCAACCTGGACACAGCATTTTATCTGAGAACACAAAAATGCTGGACCACTCTCACAACCACCATGTCAGACTACACAGAGGAGCCATTGAAATCCACAAACATGTGGACAATTTCAACAGAAAGGAAGAAACCATGAAAATGAACAAAATCTGGCTACCAGTATTAAAAAATTCTAAAATTGCAACAGCAAAAAACAGCAGAGAGAAAAACAGGCAGGGACATCTAATCACCTTTCAAGAAGAGTTTGCTCCAGGCACAGTCAGCCCATTGTATGCTAATCAAGGTGGTCAGTTGAAAGATTCACACCTAGCCCAACTTACAAAAGCCTTTTGTCTCACCCTGGTCATTCCACAGATATATAAACCCCTTTTTCCCAGCTCCAGCAGACCTCACCTCTGAGGAAGCTTGCCATAGATGCAGGCGAAACGTCAGGAGAAATGCTTCTAGAACATGGCCATATAGCCCGAAAAAACCCACAAGAACTGAGTGATTCCAGCCATGAAAGCCTTCGACAATACAAATATGGCACACCTGATATTGCCTCACACATCTTAGGTATCTGAGCATTTCTCTCCATATTTGGTGTGTGTTTTTCATACAAATCTGTGCTTAGCTATGCAACCTTAACATCCTTAACTTTCCGATTAGAGAAAATATTTTAAATGCCCATGGGATCTACTTCTTACATTATATTACCATCCCTTCTGGACAATTTCTTAAAATTTCACATCAATCTGTTGGTTTGCCAGTGGCTTTAAATCAAAACAATGATAACTTTCTGCCCTGTTGTAAAAACGCCACAAGAAGATTAAGGTTGCTTAGGATACAGTTCCTTCCTTTTATGTGTTTTGATCTTGTAGGAAATGGAGGTAGAAAAACACCTCCTCTATTTGAAATCTTTTTCAAGACACTACTTTTTTTCTCCAAGGAGAAGCACATAGAACTTTAATGTTACATATATGGTGCTTCACATCAAGCCAAAATATTTTCAAAAATACTATGAATAGTAGCAAACCTTTATCTAGCTGTTTAAAACAAAGTAGAAAAACAAAATATGAAACAAAACTATGTCGGCCTAGGAGAAAAACAAAGCCCGTGGTTAGGCAATAGTTTTATTAGGACTAAACAAAACACCACGAGATCTCCAGAACTCTTCTTCCATCTGGCTGATTTAAGAAATGGAGAGTGTGGAAAAGAGGTATACTTAAAAAAAAAATCAGGTTAGATGTTGTGAACCTGAAGTACAGGTATCAGCTTGCATGTAGCAGTGATGCATAGTATGCTACCATGTTTGAACTTTTCATCTGGTATTGATGCGGAAATCACCAAATAGAAGCTGATAAAGCTAGTTGGGGAGCGCTTGTATGGTATTCTGTATTGGATTTACCATTATTCAGCATGAGATGTCTACCCCGAGTAATGTACCTAAGATGGAGAGCAAAATGGCGGCATTGCCCAGAAATAAAAATCCTGTCTCCAAACACAGTGAATATAAGTGTTCATATTGTGAACTATTTTCTGTCTTTGAATCTCTGTGGTACTAGAAATTTCTAGCATTGCAGAGAGAATGAGAACACTTACAGGCTTATCTTACCTCTGATATACATTCACCCAGGCCATTCAGGACAATTTTATACATCCCTGCTACTTGCAGATACTAATTCAGCTACAACCTTCAATGTTGCAAAGTTCTGTGCAGCAGCATACAAAATCCGTCAGGGAATGACTAGTCCCAAAAGTTACCTGTGTGTCCAGTATTCTTCTTCCCTGAATCTACAATTTGGTGATGGATCTGTGCATTGTATGTTTTTACCCTGTTTCCCCTTCCGCTCCCTCACCCATATTGTGCTTCAGTAGTTATATTTATATTTTTAATGTACCAAACATACCAAGTTTGTATGAAAATGTAACTTCTATTTCCTGTGTTGGCCAATGACCGAAATAAATGATTTTATTTGATTTGAACACTTACATTTCTCATGTTTACATTTCACATAGCGACTAGTGGATATAATTTAATTGTACCCTGTACAATGACAATACATTTATTGTATTTGCCCAATAGCAGTCACTATTCTGCTGTCTATTTATTTATTTATTTACAGCATTTTTTATCCCACCCTTTTCTACCCGAAGGTGACTCAGGGTGGTGTACTTTCTAAATTTTATTTATTAGATTTCTAGTCTGTCCTTTCCTCAAAATTGGACTCCAGGAAGCTCATATGAAATGCAAGGATACAATTAAAACACAGAACAACATGAGGATTAAATTAAAGTCACAATTTAAAACAAGTAGAAATGAAGTTCAGCACTTCAATTGGGAAGAAGCCATATCCTCAGCAGCAGGTCAACCATCTCATGAATTGTTCCTCATGTTCATTCTAGGTGTTCACCTATCTTTCCTGGTTCCCCAGAACAGCCTACTATATCATTTGTGATGGATTCAAAAGATGTTCCCACCAATACTGTGTTTTCCTTTGCCTCAGATAGTGTAATGTCTTGGACTGGTCCTGCAAATGCCAATTGCGGGTAGCCAGTTTATTTATTTCCAAATGTGTCTCACTTTTACACGCAAATCATATCCATCTGGCAGCCTAAAATTTAACCACACTAGTATGTTGACCTATGCTATGAACAAGCATAATAAATGATACTTACAACTTGATTGGTTAGGCCGGCATTTGGTTAAACATTTGAATAGACATCAAATGGATTCAAGCCCTTATAGTTACTAGCAATCTATACCAATATTTATTAACTTTCAGTTTTGCCTTGCTGCCGAGGCAGGTAACAGAAAATTCAAATGTAAGCAAAATAGAGTTAGAAACATGTCAATAAAAAGATATCAATTTACACTCTTTCATCAATACCCAATTCAAAGTGTTACTTATGACCTATGAAGCCCTAGTGGGAGATAGGTCATACAGGGCTTTATAGGTTATAAATAGCACTATAAATTGTGCCTGGAAATCAGTTGTAGTAGTAGCCAGTGGAAGAGGCCTGTGTACTCAAGACCTAGCCATGCTGGTCTGTTTTGAGATTGATATAAGGAAATACAGTAACATTTTGGGCACTGACTAAAAAAAATCATCATAAGATTTTATGACCTACAGTCCATTTCATCAGATGCAACATCTGATGGGGTAGAATGTAATTCTGAAAGCTTAAGCTGGAATTTTCTTTTTCTCAGTTAGTCTCAAAGGTGCTGCTGTGCTCCATTTGTGTGCCTTACTACGATTTAAATTGGAGATAAACTAGGCATGAATAATTCAAATCAACCTGACTTCAATGGTCTTCTCTATGACTAACTAAGTATGGCTGAACTAACCCAATGAATTAAAACACATCCCAATTGAAAAAAGCATATCAAATATATAACTGCAAATGTGCCAAATGATAATTGAATATTTGTTCTTCCACTCCTGAACATTTGCATAGTGGCTCGATTTGTATATTCAGGATGTGGCTGATGATACAGTAAAGCTAATTCAGATTCAACTTCTTATTTCTTATTTATTTATTTACAGCATTTATATTCTGCCCTTCTCCCCCAGAAGGAAATTCAGGGCGGATCACAGAACACATACATGGCAAACATTCAATACCATTAAACAGACAGAACAGACAACAGATAGAGGTATATGTCGGCATTTTCCCCAACTTTGGCATCCTGGAGCTTATGCTTGATTCTGGCCACAGGGGGTGCTGTCACTCCATCCTTTATGACAAAGACTCCTTGATCACAGACTTCCTCTTTTCTTTGATTGCTAGCATTGTCTGATATTTCCTTTCTATGGTGTCATAAAATACCTCCCTGCTTAAGTAGTGAGCTACTCACAGCTCACAGCTGTTTTTGAACTACTTAGGGAGATAGTGAGCTGGGCTGAAGGTCGGATGCTCACCCTGACCCAGGCTTTGAACTGCCAACCTTTCGATTGGTGTGATCTATTGCTGCTGGTGATTAACCAGCTGTGTTAAAGCCTGACCCTATTAATGTTATGCATATGTGGAGGTTTTGGACCATGTGTGACAACATGCTAGCTCCCATTTTTTTAAAAAGTTAACACCATATTCTCAAATATTTTTAAACAGAGGCAAAGTTCTTGCAATATTAACCTTCCTATTTGTTCCTATTTCATAAATGTTAGCCTTGAGATAGTCTTTTTCTTATGTTTGTTGGTAGTGGAAAAATACAAATCTAACTGTATCAGTGACTAGGGGTAAATTTACATTGAATGCAGTTTCATTCTACTTTAACTGCCACGGCTCAATGCTATTGAATAACAGGCATTGTAGCTTGGTGTAGCACTAGCATTATTTGGCACAGAAGGCTAAGACTTTGTAAAACTACAACTCTGGACCAATATTTTCACTTTGACTTCACTTCTGCTTGTCCTGACTCATTTATCTTGATTATGGTGTTGCCTTAGTTGGTAAACTCCCTCTGTCCACCATACATGCAAGTTCTTTAATTAAGTACTTTCTCTGCTCTTAAGATGGTCCTTAATACTGACTAAGCAACCATCTTACAGAAGGAAAACAGAATCCTCAGCCTGAGGTTTCAACACAATCTTCATAAACACTTTTGCTATATATTAGTGTAGTTTGCTTTGGTTTGAAGATACTGGAAAATAGGATGGCTCAACATGTGGAACTTCTAAATTTAATGTAGCATCACGGATTAATATTAAACAGGAGGCAGGAGAAGGAGAAATCCCAAGCAAACAGCATGCTAAGAAAGTGACAGACCAAAATCCATCTCTGAGAATTGTAATACTAAAACCAACTATGTGTTAAATTGCCTTTTAAAGAGTTTGCATGTATTTTCGGAGGTGGCTGCCCATTACAAAATCCTGTGGTCTGTTTTGGCAGAGACTTAAAAAGCCCTATTAACTGTAACATGGACATATAATCATATTTAACAGGAAAATCTTTATGGGTAATTTAAACAAAAACAGCTTCCAACACAAAGACTCTGAACACTTAGTAGAATGGAACATTTGTTAAAGATTTTCCCCCTCTCTCCTTGAAAACACATTTGTAACCATTAGTTTGGTGTCATGTTTTGAGATGAAGGCTGTTTTTAGCTTTTGCATTGGTAACTACATATGCTAAAATCCTAATAGGTGGAAGGCAGGTGAAGTAAGCCAAATTTAAAGTGCAATTTATGTGGAATCACATCATGTCAGAAAGTACTGAGCAGCCGGAGGTTGTCTAGCACCTCAATGTAGGTCTCAGTGACACTCTGTACAAGTTAATTTCAATATAAAGAAGGCATCTAAAAATGTTTCAAGGAAAGAAAACAGCTCTGCAAAAGTAAGGACTCCTTGAAATAATAAAATTCATTTTTGGGGTATGTTTGATATTTTGCCTCTGTCTTGTGTCCTGTCCCCAACTATAAGCCTATTCAGGCTGAACAGAATGCCTGCGTAAGCCGTACAAGCACAGTTTTAGGATGTAGATGTTTAGAACACTAGAGTGCAAGGCTTTAGTATTGAGCTTGTGACTGTGAAATACTCTGGGCATTAGTATTTACAAAAAATAGTTTAGTGGTTTAGCATTAGAATAATCCTAACATGATCTCACCTCCTCAGATGTGGCTTTTTCCGATGGCATACGGTAGTTGAGCCCTAGATGATTCACAGAGCCTCCTGGCTCCCATCTGATGACACAGAGGAAATTCTGGCAGGGCTCCGTGGGCCATCTAGTGCAGGAAGCAAAGAGGGGAGGCTGCGTGTCGGGCTGGTGATGCAGGGCATGGAGTGATGGCTCCCCACACACTCTGATGATGGTTGCTGGATTTGTCATGATGCAATTCTGGCGGCCCATGTGATGAGGTTGTTAGTTGTGGAAGCTTCTGCTTACTGATTTGATTTACATCCTATTTTCTTCCAAGATTGCGAGGTAAGGTAGCTTCTATGTATGCAGGTGTACTCAAAACCATTATGAAGATGGAAACCAGTATAGTCAGCCCTCCACATTCATTGGGGTTAGGGCAGTGGTTCTCAACCTGGGGTCCCCAGATGTTTTGGCCTTCAACTCCCAGAAATCCTAACAGCTGGTAAACTGTCTGGGATTTCTGGGAGTTGTAGGCCAAAAACATCTGGGGACCCCAGGTTGAGAACCACTGGGTTAGTGGCACAGGAGCGCTGCAAAAGTGAAAAACTAACTTAATAGAACACCTATCTAGACATATCTAGTTTCTCCAGCATGATGTTATGGTCAACTCTCAGTGAATTGTAAAGGAGTATCAAGAGATTTCTAGAGAGAACATTTTAAATCAATTTTGCAAAAGGCAAACCTGCAAATGTAGAGGGACAACTATATTGTTACCTCTTTCAAGAACAAAGTAGAACAACAAATAACAAGAGAGCTTTGTAAAGGAAGAGGAAGTAAATGCAAAGAACAGTTATCTGCATGTCACATTGCTTTGGAAGGAGGAAGTTATTTGGATCTGTCTGTTCATCATCCTCACCTCTTGTGATCTGGATCAATTTCCAAGAGACATTCGAGCATGCACAGAAGTGTCCCCATGTCCACCATCTCAGTTCTCAGTCTCTTCATGTTTTCTTGAATTAAAGTGGGTGGCTGAGGACTCTACTTCTTGTTGCTGGAAGTTCTTGCTGTGTGCCTTCAGATATGTCCTGATTTATGGTGACCATAAAGCAAACCTGAGAATACTTGCCCAAGGCCACTCAGTGGATTTCCATGGCTGAGCAGGGAATTGAACCCTGGTCTCCAGAGACATAGTCTGTCAAACCAGTACACCACGCTGCCTGATCCCACCAGGCCTGGGTAGTATGAGACGATATAGGCTAGAAAAGACCTTTGATTGTCAAATTCACTCCTGTATGATAAGTACAACAAAATGTCTTCAGTGATTTCTGATCATATTCACTCTGGGAGCTATGTTATCCTATAATCTACCACTCAACTTTTATCATGGTTTGTTTTTAAGTTTTATTTAAAATTTGAGATGGCTTACCCTTAAAGGCAGCTCACAGATTTTGTTATGCTTGTGAGGCCTGCCTCAGTTCCAAGAGACCAGTCCTTATTCTGGACTCAGTTTCCTTAGATGCAAAGTGACTTGAGATCCAGGCCATTGTGTTTCAACACTGCTATACACTCATGACTTGGGCAATCCATAATGCTATGGATTTTTCCCCCCATAGAGCAAAGTCTTTTCAGAGCCACTTTCAGCAAAGGCTGCCAAAAATAAAAATTAGGCGCTGTAGTTGTTCTCCAGAAGTGAATTAACACATTCCAATGGGGTGGGAGGAGAAAAAAAGTAATCTCCCCTCTCTCCATCAAGCCTAGTGAAACATTATAAATCTGGCCTAGGTGTAGAGGTTTGGCTCTCTAGCTCATTTGAGTTTGACATCCCAGTGTGCAATTAGCAGTATAATAATTTCTAATGCTAATGCCCATTAAAATATGATCCATTAAAATCATTATAAAAGATTATTCTAGAATTATGGAAATGGCAGGCTAAAATAGTGGACTGAAAACTTTCAAACTAGTTAACTAGGACACCAGAAGTTCGTAAGGGGGGCCCTTCCCCAAATTATTTCCAAACTCCCTCCTTCTCAAACCAGTATGATATGGGTGATTCCATGCATCAGTTTCCACAGTAAAGGTAGTCAGAGTATAAGATATACTGGTTCTTACATGGTATTGGATCTGCCGTCATTGATTTTGTACTGTAGGTTGGTAACTCCCATTTCCCCATTAATACCAAGAAGGGAATTGTCAAAGATAATGTTTGTTAGCAAGGTTCAATGGCAGAAGCAGTACTATTTGCAAGAGAAAGAAGATACTTTATTTATTTATTTACAGCATTTATATACCGCTTTTCTCACCCCGAGGGGGACTCAAAGTGGATCCCAAAGAATTTGCATTTTCAATATGGTTAAAGATAAACAATAGCTTTTTAGAGGACTCTGGGAAGATCCGTGAACTTCCTTTTCTTTTTCTTTTTCTTCTCTTTTGTGTTGTATTACTGTGTTTTTGAGTTGTACTATTGTTCTAATACTCCTCACTCGTTTTCACTCTTGTAATATTTATATCCCTCACATCTTTCTTGATGTATATACGGAAAACTTCTGCACAATAAAAACTATAGTTAAAAAAAAGATAAGTAATCAACTTACCAACATTTTATTGACATTTATATAAGGAAGCATACTATAGACAAAGCTCCTTCTATATATTTACATTATTTATCAATTTGCTTCCTTCTTACAACTCTGACATCACTTTCCTTTCCTTTCTCAGTTTGTATAATAACCACTTTCCTGGTTTATTTGCAAATTTATGTTTGTTTTGGATAGTTGATCTTGTGATCTTCATATCTCTCTGTCTTGCCATTAATGTTGATAGCTGTCTCTGTCGAATCTTAATTTGGTTCATATTACTTTTCTTTGATGGAGACTTCCTCAATTCTTCTTTTTATCTCCTCCAAAATCAGATTTGTCTTTTCTTGCCTCTTCTTCTTCTTCAGTTCAGTATTATGCTCAATAAAACAGCCTCTCATAAAGGTTTACTCATGCCTTTTTTCTTTCTTGTGATGGTTTGAAATGTCAGGTTTTCATTGAATTGAGGAATAAAGCAAAGAACTTGTGAAAAAATTAATTGGAAATGGGTGTTTAAATATATTCATTTACTGACAGATGGGATGGAGCAAATGCTGAAATAACGAATTAATACAAGCAAAGACCCTTTAGATCACTATAGAGTATTTGGACAAGAAAAGGAATTTATACCTTATAGATCAAATACGCTTTAGATTGCTATAGAGTATTTCAAGCAAAAAGAGAAATGTATGTCTTTCAGTGGAGTCTAAGCTTGGGTTCAGATGATGTGTGATGATAACTTCTATCACTTCCAGGCAGCATGGAAATGATAGGGAATGATGATAGTTGTAGTCAAATATCATCTGGGAGTCTAAAATTGGAACTCATTGGAGGACAATGATACCATCCAAATTAATTGATATATGTAGATAATTTATATTAAAACATAATGAAGTAGATCCATTGAATCAATTGCTCAATGATTAGGCCACATTTAAATAAAATCTAATCTCCTAGTGTGACTATTCCAGTTGGCACTAACAATTGGATTTAGGCCACAGTGAACAAGTTTGATCTCAATATTTTATTCTTCCAATAGGGCCAGACGGATTTTACATTCAGCCTATAGGTCTCAATATTCTGGCCTATCAACAGTACTATCCAGATCTTAAATTAATTGGAGGAAATATTTGATATAGATGAAATAATAATAATATACTGTTATTTCAAAATGGTACATATAATCAAACACAGAGGGAGATGGGATTTAATAAGCAGGATATGGGTTTGATAATTGTGTACAGTGTACAGAACAGGATTGAAGACGTTTTGACTCTTCATACGTTTTGACTACCTTTCCCACAATTACTCACCATTGGCTTGGAAACTGAAATCCCAAACTTTTGGAGGGCCCACAGCAAAATTCCTGGTATGGGGAAAACATCCTGTAGTCCAGTGATTCCCAAACCTTTTTTGACCAGGGACCACTTGTACAGGGACCACTTTGAACAGGCATCATTCTTCAACATTACTATCAATCGGTTTTTGGTCAACTTTAGATTCAGTTTGGTTATTTGGGGTGCTGATTCAGAAAATTGCATTGGAGAGACCACATCAGCTCTAGATACACAACATATGCCATCCAGTGGTTGCCAACTGCTTGCCCCCAGAAAACCATATTTAATAATCTAGAGCTGATGTGGTAGTAGTAATCTTTCGTGGGTAGTCAGCCTCTCCCCTCCCGACATCTTTGTTGCCTTAGCACCTTAAAGGGGTTTTGTGAGGCCAGTCACGCTAGTTGAGTGTGGTTTCGAGGCAACGGTGTAGTAATGATGAGGCAGTAGACCATATTTTTGTTCTGGTGGTCCACAAACCACAGGTTGGGAACCACTGCTATAGTCCATGCAATGACTTTTGAAATGAGCACCTGCAATACTGTGAGAAAAGGGAAGACCCAAGGTGGCGATCTCAAATTGTTAAACATGCAGTGAGGTGAGGACATGTAATAAGTACAAACACATGGAGTAGAAGGTTAGCATTTTGTGTCAAAATCCGTGCTTCCAATTCTCATTATGTTGTTGGATGCTGCCAGCACACAGTAAGAGCCCTAGATCACCTCCTGGGCTATACTGCAAAATATGTATTAATTAACAATCAAAGGCTCTTTATGGTAGATATGTGGGCCTGTAAATATGGAATGAAGAGGAATTCAGGATGCAAGCAAGAGAACTTATTCTGAAACCAAGACTCTCTTGAAAATTTTCCAACTTTCCATTCTGTTCACCATCTGTGCATCAGCCAAAGGCACAGCTGCCCATATTATCATATAAATTTTATGTCGAAACAACACCGTTTTGATGGAGCATTTCGAGGTTTCATAGACCTTTGTGGGATTTGGCTGGGTGACTCCCGCAGACTTTAATAGCCATCATGTTTCTAAAATGCTAAGCAGCTCTAAAATGGTAGGAGATTTTTTTCATTTCTTGTTGGGGGCAGATGAATTTGGGAAGATCTCTAGGTGCTTTGAGTTAAAAAAAAAAAAAAGGGAAACTGAGATAATAAGAGAGACAGAGACAAAGACTCTGTGTTTCAAGATTATAGAATGTCTGTTAACTGAATGCATCCATGCCAGAATAGAAGATTGGAAAGATGTGGGAAGAATGCCCTCAGGGCATCTTTTGTTTTAGTAGCAGTGGTTACAGTAAGATTTGGAAGATTCAGGGAATTATAGTCCAAAATGTCATTTATCCATGCTCAGTTTTACAAAGGTACTTTGCTTACATGATAGTAAGAAGTAGGGTTGTAAAAGTGTAGCACCTTTACTTAGAGTCTTGTAATGTGCTATCAGTTGCCAGCAAGAAACTCTGTCTTTGGTGTGGTAAAATGAAAGACATCAGGGCTGTCACACGTCTTCTATAAGAAATATGTGTGGATAGGTAAAACCATGGATAATAGCAGACCCTATTAGTAGTAATTTTATTGATTAGCCCTTAGGCCATATCACAATAAGAAACAGAACAACAAGGCCTGACAAGACCCGATCACACTCCACGTAGAAAGTTAAAATAAGACACTTATAATAATACAGTAAATACATATGATAAGACATGATAAAACTGATAAACTGATCAAGCTGAGTATATACATCATATTTCATTATCACCCCTACAATTTACCCCAATCAGCCCTACATATGTGGTTCTCAGACGTATTTGTTTGCTTAAGTACAGAGCTGTTTTATACATTATTTTTGGGTCTTGGCCACACAAAATATGTTGTTCTGATGTGAGAATCCCAATACATTGTCCGTTTGATATATGGACCAAGGTGGAAGACCCTATTGAATTGAAACACTTCTGTCCTAAGAATATCATATGATCATGTTGGCAGAGTGAGAAAATGCCTAGAAAGGACATATTTTGTCCGACATGGATAAATGTAACCATAGTTACTGATCCCTCAGATATGGAGAGCTGTATAGTACACCAAAACCGGGAGAGTGGGTCCTCAATCTGTGACATAGACTGAATAAATGAAACAATAGATGGAGCCACAGTTTTTGTAGTTCACAGAATTCCCAATATGCTGTCCTGAATAATCCAACAATCATTTCAGGTGTCTTCAAACTATATCACTAAACTGTACCTGCCACATGTTGCTGTGGCCAACCTTCCTTTTCTCTTTGTCTCCTTTCCCTGGTTCCTTTGCCCCCTCCTTCCTTCCTTCCTTCCTTCCTTCCTTCCTTCCTTCCTTCCTTCCTTCCCTCCCTCCCTCCCTCCCTCCCTCCCTCCCTCCCTTCCTTCCTTCCTCCCTTTTCTTCTTTCCTTCTCTACCTCTTTCTCTCCTCCCCCCTTTTTCTTTTCGTTCCTCTTTCTCTCCTTTATTCCTTCGTCCCCTTCCTTCCTTCCATCTTTCTTTCTTTCTTTCTTTCTTTCTTTCTTTCTTTCTTTCTTTCTTTCTTTCTCTGCTTCCTTCCCTCCCTCTTCCTTCTCTTTTTTTGTATCATCATTTAGCTTTTCATCATTTAGCTTTTTTTTGGTTTTTAAGTCTTTTCCACTGTTTTTTGGGTTTTTTTTAATGAGTGATGGTCACTCATTGGTCTGTTAGGGGTATAGTGTCCAAATTTCGTGTCAATTTGTCCAGTGGTTTTTGAGTTATGTTAATCCCACGAACAAATATTATATTTTTATTTATATAGATAATATGAGTGCAGTGTTGCCTGGTTCAATGTACTGCACAACAAAAAGATCTCATTTATATGAATAGCTTAGCTAGCACTTTGGGAGATAGCTAGTAGGGCTGGGTGGTTTCGTTTCGTTAATTCGTAATTCGTTAAAAATTCGTTATTTTTTGTTAACGAAGCGATAACGAACCATTCTGGAGCAACTTAAAAACGAAACAAATTTTCAATTCGTTTCGTAAATGTTTCGTATTTCGTTATGTATTCGTTTCGTTATTGGTTTGAGGTCGTTTCGTTATTATTTCCGCATGTCTGGGGCAAGTTTTATAGTTGTTTTTTGTTTAATTAGTGAAAAAAAATTATAATATCACACCAACAGTCAACAACAGAGGGAGAGGGAAGCTTCAGAAGTTCCCCCTGTCCCATTTGGAGGTTTTTAGCGTATTGCGCGGTCGCGTCCGCCATTAACGAATCGATTCGTTATTGTTTCATTATTGTTTTGTAATTTTTTTACCATTTACGAAATTTCGTAAATATCGAATTTTTTTAAAAAAATTCGGAATTCTTTTAAATATCGAAACGCAAAAAAACCCAAAAAACGAATCGATTTTAGAAACAAATTTTTTCCGTTGTTACCCAGGCCTAAGCTAGGTCTAAACTAATTTAGATCCATGTCAGGCCCTCATGTGGAATATTATGCTTTTGGAGCATAACTCCTTTGTCTGCGGATATGGGAAGGCGTTCTGAAAGCATGGTGACAACATCCTGAATTTGGCTCATGAATTTGGAGAGAATGGCTTTCCTGGGGCAAGCATTGACCGGCTCCTTCAGTCCCAAACAAGGAGTGTCATATTGATCTGGCTGTGGTGCACAAGGGGGCTCCAATTTGGTGGTGGAAGATGGGATCCATTACTATGCCATCTTCTGCACCTTGGTAGAATCCATGTATTGAAAAACAGCCTCCATTTTTGTTTTATTTTTTCACTTTTTAAATGGTGAATAATTTTTCTTTCCTCCGCTGTCCTAGGACACCCAGCTCTACACATCCCAGGACAGGGGGTGGGGTCGAAGAAGTGGCCCATGCCATTTGAGTGGCCCTCAGTTCCTCCTTGCTCTTCCCTTTTTAGTTACTACTTTTAAGTTACTACAAAATTTTCCTCCTATTCTCTCCGCAGGTAACTTATGGAGTTTAACTCCAAGAATTCTGCACTGAGCATTGACATAAATGTTTCTATCTGTCTTATGTACTAATTCCTACTTTTGATGGTAGGATATTATTTGTACCCCCATGCATTTTTAATGTATATTCCAGCATTTCTGTGCCCTGTGACTTAGTAGGTGGAATAGGAAGCTTTAGATAGGAAAGAATGAACCTCATACTTAACCCAGCCAGTTACATCTTCATCTTTTCCTTACAGTAGGTTTTTTTCCCCTTTAGATTAACTCCCACATCTATGAATGGTAGAAACTAGTGAAGAGTTATCATTTGAATAAAAAAAAAAAACCCAGTGATAATGATCCCAAGAAGAGAAAAGAATCTGACTCATTTACTCAATCAAATATATTAGGAAGAATACAATCAATAATTGTTTTCTGTAAAACATCTACATTTTAGATATCAACATATCAATCCTATTCAAGATATCCTTGAAAAGGCATGACACATTGATGGTCTTAACCTATTAACTTTCAATAAGATTGCTTTACACAGGTTTTTTCAGTAACATACCTCATTATTTGTAGTAGTCATATGAATCTTTTGTGTCTTCCTGCCCTCAAGTATTTGGGATGGGGGTGAGTTCATTCTTCCTGCAATTAGTATTTCTGGTTCACTGAGCAGAACTAATGCGGCAAACCTTACTTGTTTTTCCCCCAATGGAGGTTATGTTACCTGCTTTTTTTTAGCATGGCCTAGGGAAATGTTTTCTTGTAAAGAAGGTATTTTTGACTATCTATTACCTTATTGTGTGTTGAATTCTCCCAGTTAAGCTTGTTAGATTTTTCTTCATCTTAATTTAGTACCAGCTTGTGTTGGTGGTGATAGGGAAAAGGAATCAATTTCATATTTGATGACCCCGTCAGGGAGATTAGAGAAGGATAATATTTTGAAAACTAAACATTTCCTCTGACACACTATTGTTCCTTGGGTTTGATCCTCATTTTATATCATAAAACGAGGAAAGCAAATGTTTAAGTAAACTAAAGGTACAGAGTTCCCCTGACATTAAGTTTAGTCATGTCTGACTCTGGGGGAGGGGGGTGCTCATCTCCATTTCTAAGCTGAAGAGCTGGCATTGTCCGTAGATGCCTCCTAGGTCATTTGGCTGGCATGACTGCATGGAGCACCATTACCTTGCTGCCAAGGTGGTACCTATTGATCTACTCACATGTGCATGTTTTTGAACTGCTATGTTGGCAGAAGCTGGGGCTAAGAGCAGGAGCTCACCCCGCTTCCTGGATTCGAACCACCAGCCTTTCGGTCAGCAAGTTCAGCAGATCAGTGGTTTAACCCACTGCACCACCAGGCATGTTTGTGAAGTAGTAGTCAATTGAGACTACTAGGCTATATTCCAATTCTGCATGTGTGGAGATGAAAACCCCCATTTGAGACTGCGTCCCATGTCAGTGAGGTGACAAATCCATTTCATGTTTTAGCTAGCTTTAAAGGAACTCTCTGTGGTGCTGAACCTATAGGGAAGAAGTTCAGTACTTTGGATAATTCTTTTTAGATTAAAACTTGAAGCAGATATATTGTACCATATATGGGAGCCACCAGTTGCCACTGGTGTAGACCCACTTTTTGGTAATGTAAGGAAATGAGGTTCCCCCACTTTGAAAAATATATTGTTGTGGAAATGGTGAGACTGAAAGAGAGAATAGGGGGTAAAGGTAAAGGTTTTCCTCTGACATGAAGTCCAGTCGTGTCCGACTCTGGGGGTTGGTGCTCATCTCCATTTCAAAGCCGAAGAGCCAGCGTTGTCCATAGACACCTCCAAGGTCATGTGTCTGCCATGACTACATGGAGCGCCATTACCTTCCCACCTATTGATCTACTCACATTTGCATGTTTTCAAACTGTTAGGTTGGCAGAAGCTGGGGCTGACGGCGGAAGCTCATGATGCTCTCCGGATTCGAACCTGCTACCTTTCAGTCAACAAGCTCAGCAGCTCAGTGGTTTAACCCACTGTGCCAATGGGGACTCCCGAAAGAGAGAATGTACACATCCAATTGGGATAATAGCAGGCTACTACTTCACCTTAAATAGCACCAGCTATTTATTACTTGCATGGAAGGTAGAAATCCTGCTAATCTTGAAGAAAACCATTTTAGCTTTGTGTATTCTGTACTATTTTAAGTTCCATTTTTAAACTTTGTATTCCTTTAATGTACAGGGTTAGTCAAAATGAATAGGCCAATAAGAAAATTAATTTTAGACGAATGTATGTTTATTGTAACCAAACTACAGCTACGTAGCAACAGATAAACTATCAAAGTTTTGTCTCACCTTCAGAGATGTTCGATATGGGCGCCCCGTGTGACACGGCAGATGTCCAAGCGATAGTCCAGTTCATTCCACATCCGTTGCAGCACATCCGACGTAATGGCATCGAATGCAGCAACGTCTGGGAAGGTGTTCGTTGAGGTCCTAACCCTAACCCTAACCCAACCCTAACCCTAACCCTAACCCTAACCCTAACCCTTGAAATTCTCGCTGGACCGTAATTACTGACATTGTTTTAGCAAATGTCATCACACAAAACGCCTTCTCTTTGCTTGATTCCGCCATTTTGAAAACAGCGACCCCTAGCGACGCCTAGCGGCATTAACGTACATGTGTGTTGCTCAAAAAAAACTTTGATAGTTTATCTGTCGCTACGTAGCTGTGGTTTGGTTACAGTAAACATACATTCGTCTAAAATTAATTTTCTTATTGGCCTATTCATTTTTACTAACCTTGTATAATTTCCTTAGGAAAGTATATTTGATTTTGAGGAATTCTCTTTTCTTGATTTTAAAATGCTATCTAAATGTCAAAATACCCGGAGTTGTAAGCAGCAGTGACATCTCCTAGCGTAGATTTATCCCTGCTCCCCTTGTTTGTTAATGAGATTAGTTATTTGAAGGGTTAAAAAGGGAGATGTTTTACTTCAAAATGTGCACTGGCTCCCAGTGTATCTCAGCATAATGATTTGTGTAAGTGATTGTAATTGCCAAAACTACAGTCGAGTATTATTAGTTATAAAATGCACTATCTAGTTATATGTCCAACAGACCTAGTAAAGAACAGAAATGCAGTTGTATCCAAGAGAAAATAATTACAGCAATAATCAGTGTAATTCATGATAATGGCTGAATTGAATTTCACACCATAGCTCCAAGCAGTTACATTTAATGAATGTAGTTTGTGCTTGTTTACTTAAAAGGGTTTTTAGCAGAAAATCGATAATGTAACTTCAGTGTTTCTAATTGCAAATGCAATTATTTTTTTAAATAGTCGTTCAATAAGGATTTTGTTGGGAAAATTAAGGTATGTAAGTGTGGCAAATGTTGGCACTTTAATTAGGCTACCTGTACATTAGTAGTGTAGATGTTTAATATTTTTTATGATGCATTGATTGAAATGGGTTTACGTTCAATTTTAAGGGTAACCAATGTACCAAACCATGTCATTTAAGGGGGCAAAATCCCTCTATGATTATGCATGTCTTTCTAGAAGCAGAATGTCTTCATAAATAAGGGTTGTGGTACAAAGGCATTATGATAAGGGCAAGGAAATAAGGCCGGCTATATGATGGATAATTTAGATGTGTTGATACAAAAGTAGTTGGCAGAGTGCTTCCTCTTACTAAAACAGAATGATAATAAGAAAATAATATGCTAATGGATTTGTAATTGTAATTGATTCTGCCTTATTCTTCTATTTGTGTATGCTTTTATCTCCACTTAAATGCTTTGGGTATTGGACCAAAAAATAAGGCTATCTTTTTAAGCACCAATGAATGAGTAGGTCCCTGCTGATGGTTTGAATGTATAATGCTGGAAATTGTTTCTGAATACTTTTATACAGAAATCTCCTATACGATAATTTCACTTCTAATATGCCATTTTGAGGTCTTAAAACACACACACACACACACACACACACATATATATATGTAAAGGTTTTCCCCTGACATTAAATCCAGTCATGTTTGACTCTGGGGTGTGGTGCTCATCTCCATTTCTAAGAGCCAGCGTTGTCCATAGACACCTCCAAGGTCATGTGGCCAGCATGACTGCATGGAGTGCCATTTCCTTCCCACCGGAGTGGTACCTATTGATTTACTCACATTTATATATATTCCTCTCTATAGCCCTATAGCAGTTTGAAGCAGTTTGTGATTCAGTTTCATAGCAGGTGATCTTTAAGGTGGACCAGGCAGTGCTTACAGAATCACTTGAACCAATCATCAATCAATGCTATAAGTGAATGGATGGAATTTACCTGAGTGATGAGTTGTTTTGAGGAAAAGTCCATGACATACTCAGAATATTTCAGGGATACATGGAACCCGGTCGACCCTTTCTGTACCTAATCCTTGGTGAATTAGTAGCTGCAATGTCTTCTTTGGCCACCTACTGTGGAGCTGCTGGAGTATGGGAAAGGTGAAGCTTTCCTTTACAACCAAGATAATTTGTCCTTGCAGTCCAGCTTTCCTTGATGTGATGTTTTCCATATATTTTGGAGTACAGTTCCCACTAGCCAGAGCTGCTGTGGCCAGTGATGAAATACCATGAGATCTGGACTCCAAAAGAGTGAAGGAGCACCAGGCTAGGGAAAGGTGATCCAGCTCAATATTGTCTACTCTGATTTTGTAGTAGCTTTCCAAGGTCTCAGTTAGAGAGGCCTTTCTCATCATTTTAAGTATAAACCTTTTAATTGAAGGTACTGGGACCTCAAACCGGGATATTAATCATCAAAAGCATGCGTTCTACTGAACACCAAGTCTTCCATATCTAATCCATTCATGAGTTTGGGGTCTGCTAACCAAAACTTTGTGTTAACAACTTCTGTTATGGACCATTATCCAGGAGTACCAAAGATTACTGAGGCACCAGGGATGGAGCTGAGGTTCTAGATGTTGGCTGCAACTGAAACACAATTGTACAATTTTGAGCCACTATAAACTGAGTGGTTCTGATTAAAACTTCTTCTCATGCATCTTGTGCTAGGAAGGGTTTCTGAATGACTGAGTCCAAACTGAAGGCTTGGGACAAAAACATGAAGATACCAATAGCACTCTTAACATTTAGACACAGAGATCCAGAAAGAGAACCTTCTGAGCTTCACTTACTTGACTGGGCAACATTACTCAATATTGAAGCCTTGGTAGCTTTCCACTCCAGATTCTAATACATGGGCTAACTACAGCAGAATGTTCAAACATTAGACCAAAGATGAGTAACTTCATTGTATACACATATGTTATTTTTCATGTTAAACAGCATGATTTACATGTAGATTGATAATCCTGGAGACTTAAAAAGTGATATCCCCCCCCTTTAACAAAACACGGTTTGGGGACTCTAAAAACAGTTTTGGGGAGTATGTGGAGGTTTCCGCCAAGCCACCGAAAACATCCCAGTTTTCATACTCCTGCAACTGAGCATACATGAACATGGGGCTGCAAATGATGTCACTTATGAAATCATGCTACAGATACTGTGAAAGATGTTGCTCGATACCTTATTATAAGATGCATTCATGTTTGTTTCCAGTTCTACTGCAGGAGTTTTATACAAAGCTTTATGATTCATAGCTCAGCAGGACTCTGCATTGAAAATCCTTTCCAGTCCAAAGACAACATGGACCACACAAAGACCGTATTTCTATAATCAGCATATGCAGTTTTCTATCTGCTGGATAAGAAAAGTTCTACATTTGCCATTACTGAAAATAGTACTGAAAATGACATCCTGGTGTGTACCCTGACTACCAGCAGAACAGACTTCATCACTCAGAGTAGTTTCTGACTGTTAAGGTAGGTTTGGGGAGGTGCTAGTATCATGATCATGAATACACAGTACTTATTGAAGGAACATGTGGCACTCTGTTGCAGCATTTGCTAAAAATACGCTTTTCATTCATATGATGTGATGTCTGCACTTGTTTGGAAGCCATGAGGAATTCTAGGGACATGATGACCCATCACCATTCACAAAGGGAGCATTGCTGTCTAATCACAATAGACAAAGTCACTACTTGAAGTGGAAGCAAAGATTGTTTTTGCTCCAAATCAAAGGTGAGCAAACTGCAGCCCCTGCCCACTTTTGATGATCCAAAACTCCTTCACAAATCCATAACTCTGGGTTTTCTATCCATAACTGCAACACAGGATATCAGTCACTAATGATAATGATAACACAAGAGATCTCACTTGCCACATTCTGGCTACAATGGCTATCTTAGTTCCCCAGAGTTGGGGATGTTGGTGGACTTTTGAAGGCCATATGAAACATAGTCTTCCTGCATTAATAGTTGACATGCAACTGGTAAATCTAACTAGACTCCAAATGCTTTGTCTAAAGGGTTTTTTGGAATTGAATGGATGCTATGAGAAGTGATATGTGGTATGGCAGTGATGGCATGCCAGCAATGAGTTGTATGCACATCTCTTGCCATCTTAAGATAAAGGTAAGGGTTTTCCCCTGACATTAAGTGCAATCCTGTCTGACTCTGGGGTGTGGTGCTCATCTCCATTTCTAAGCCGATGAGCCAGCATTGTCTGTAGACATCTCCAAGGTCATGTGGCCGGCATGACTGCATGGAGTGCCATCTGAGCCAACAGAAATGCTGGGACAAACACTGGTAAAGGAGAAAGGAGAAAATCCATACACAAGAGAATGGATAAATAGTACCTTGGAAAGGAGTACTTTCATTCCACCTGTCATTTTGTAGTTTTCTTTTTAGAAAGTATTTATATTTATAGTACTTATTACCAGTCTTATTGCTTGGGCGGTTGGCAGAGTTACGCCCTGGTAAATTTGTGGTGGCCACTGGAAGCCTGTTTTCTCTCCAGAATACAGTGACTACTGGGATTGTTAGCACGACTCAACGGGGAGGCAAAGAACTGGGACTCAGAAACTCCGATATGGACTATATCCAAACAGATGCCATTATTAATGTAAGTCACTTTTCACATAGCTCTTTTCCCCTGACTTGATGCTTCTGACCTCAAAAGAGGTGATAGCAGCAAAATTTTTTTGCTATGTCTTTACTTTTTCGCCTATCTAACAAAACAGTTCTTTCCATTCTTCCTGAGAACAATAACAATTAGTTACATTAAAATTTATGTTTACTTTTTAAAAAGCATTATCAAATATTCAGTAACAAACCACAGCACTCTTTTAAAATTATTAAGTGCAGGATGTATTCTTGAACTGTCTTTAAATATTCATTATGGCGTGCCCAAACTTTTTGGTTTTGTTTTGTTTTTGGTTTTTTTTAATGATGCATTTCTCAAACGGATGCCTTTTCTCCTTCATTTTTAGAGCTATTGGATGAAACTGGCTACAACTGTAGAACATATTTACTAGGCCTGTGCGGTTTCGTTCGTTAATTCGTTAATTCGTTAAACATTCGTTAATTTTTGCATATACGAAACGACAACAAAACATATTTTCAAACCCGGAAGGGTTTTTAAATATCGAAACGGCAACCCCCACAGTTTTTACGAGCTTTCGCCCGTTTCGTAAATGGGGGCGGGCGGGGCGAAGGGGCGGCGCGAGCGCGCACCCAGTGAGCCAAGCCCCGACCCTGCCTGTTGGGCGCTTGACTAACTGCCCGATTCACAGAATGGTATTATACGTACACTCATAGGCGCATGGAGACAGAGCCGGCGCTGCAGGAATCCCCTCCCCGGCTCCTGCGCTCCGGCTCCGGCTCCTGCGCCCTCCTCCTCCTCCTCCTCCTCCTCCTCCTCCTGGCACTTCCTGCAACACAGCTGCGGAGGCCGGTTGTCTCTTTAAGGCGCCTCTCTCTCCCAGCAACACAGCTGGGAGAGAGAGGCGCCTTAAAGAGACAACCGGCCTCCGCAGCTGTGTTGCAGGAAGTGCCAGGAGGAGGAGGAGGAGGAGGAGGAGGAGGGCGCAGGAGCCGGAGCCGGAGCGCAGGAGCCGGAGCGCAGGAGCCGGGGAGGGGATTCCTGCAGCGCCGGCTCTGTCTCCATGCGCCTATGAGCTCAGTGTACGTATAATACCATTCTGTGAATCGGGCAGTTAGTCAGACCCATCTCTTCTGATGACAAATGTCACACCTATCACATAGGAGTCCTTCCCATGTAAGCAACATCTAACCGAATTCATTCTTCTATACAACTGGGAAAGATACAGGAGTTCTGCTCCTAATAAAGATGGGAATAATATGTGAAAATATTCTAAAATGCAAAAGAATGTTTACTATCAAGTAACCCTGATGAAATGAATCCTGGATTGATAAGAAACTTTGCAGTTATACCCTTAACGAATCGACCCCGCGCCAATAACGAAGCTTCGGAAGTGTTTTTGCGCATGCGCGGGGGTCCGCCATCTTTACAAAATGTTTTGTAAATATTTACGAAATTTCGTAAATACCGAAACTTTTTTTGGGAAAGTTTTGTAATTATTTTAAATATCGAAACAAAAAAACACCCCAATTACAAATTGATTTTAGAAACAAATTTTTCTTGATCAAACAGGCCTAATATTTACTACTGTCCCCCCCCCCCCCCGCCCGCCTGCCCGCCCGCCCAAGTTTCAGAACATTTCACTCATCCACTGATGTTTTGGGCATTTTTAAAGTTTTTTAGTAGCAGATGCAATAACCTAGAAGAGATTTTTTTTCCCTTTAAACCGCCGTACTGAACTCAGTTTCCCAAATACAGAATGGTTTTGGGAAACTAAAGCTTTGGGACTGTTTCCCTAGTCACCCCAGCAGATACAGTATCAGATGCAATAAATGAGAAGAGTTTTCCATCCACAGAATGGTTTTGGGGGAAAAAACCTACTGTGCCCAGCAGCCACTCCTTATCAGAATCATCAGAATTATTATCAGAATTAAATTATAGAAGTTAAATAAAATAAATATAGAAGACTCCCAGTAGTCTGAATTCCTCCTAATAGCAGTCAGTTGCTCAGTCCACCTAGCCTCTTTCAATGTAGCCTATTATGTGCCTAACCTTAGCCTAACTTGCTGCTATGTTCTCTTGTCTGCTCTCCCAGTTTGCAATGGAGGAAGTCTTTTGATGCTCTTCAATATAAAGGAGAATGGAGGTGGCTCCACCTCTGCCTCCTCCCTCAACTATGATAGGTTGAAAGGCATAGCAAGTCGTACAGTTTGCTTGCTCTGGAAATTAAAACTGTGTCATGGAGAGTATTACGATGCTTATGTAACTTATGAAAAAGTACTGGATGAGTGTTTTGATTCTTAAGTTTTTGGCGTGGGTGCTCCCTGCATTTCTTAATATTGCATTGTATGTACGAATCTTTTGAAATAGATCCGACATATGATACACCGGTGACTTTTTCCACAACCCTAGTGCTTATATTACTTGGGAATATTGCCTTAGAGTAAAGCAATCTTCATTTATTTTCTTTAGATTCCAAATGAATAATAACTAGAAGGCTTAAAAGAAACATACTGGAAAGCCAATTTGCTGTATTGCTAAGTAATCCACCAATTTATAGAGATTTAATAACAACAACAATGTTAAATTTCCTGGTTATTTTTAAAACCTAGTCTGATGATTATAGCCATGGTTTCTGCATCCACAAATGAAATCATCCATGGCTTGATTTAAAAAAAAATGCAAAAAGCAAATATTGATTTTTGCCATTGTATATAATTGACACCATTTTACTATGCCATTGTATATAGTGTGACTTGAGCATCCACGGATCTTGGGAGAGTCCCTAAAACCAAACCCAGCAGATACAAAAGGCCCACTGTATTAAAAAAGTCACATTGCCAAATTCAGTGACATCTCCTTTGCAAACCCATTTATAAAACCAGCCCAGAATAGAATGAATTATATACACTACCTCAGACAATAGATAGGAGGAGGCAAGCTAAGAGAAATACTTTTCTGTGCAATAAACTCTGTAAAACAAGCACAAAAGGTTTCCTATGAGTCAACAACATGGTTATATGCGATCTTTTCAAGCTGTACCTCAAAGCAGTACAGTCAATTTAACCCCTTCGTTTTATTTTAACCGTATTCATTTGGGAAGAAGGCATGTTGTACAAATGTGCAAAGAGGACATTTGTACAACCAGTTCTACCTGCATTGTCTCCTGTTTTGTTGCTCTCCTTATGTTGGGAGTGATTACCCTGACTTGGAGCCCATTCACAATATATGATTATAACCTCAGGATTCCACTTTTACTGCCATGGTTCAGACCTGTGGATTGGAGTTTAGAAAGGGCCTTTTAGAATGCTCAGCCAGCAAACTCTAGTATGCCAAACTACAAACTCCAGGATTCAATTGGATGTTGCTATGGCAGTAAAAGTGAAGTCATAGTGCTGCAATCATGTAGTATGAATGATCCTCAGGAGAGTTTTTGCTACCTATGCAAGTCTGTTACATTATTGGAAATCTAGATTTTTTTTTTAGGTTTCCCAGTTCATGGGGAGTATCCACATGTACTAGATGTTAAGTTCAGACCCACACTCTCCATGTAAAGGAACCTTTCACACAATGTTTCCAAAACACTGTTGGAGCTAAAGGTGTGTGTGTGTGTATGAGAAACAGACAGGATTCTAATTTAACTGTTTTGTTGGTTGACATTTTTTGTTTATTTATTTATTTGTTTATGGTATTTGTATTTCGCCCTTCTCAGCCCGAAGGCAACTCTAGGCGGTTTACAGTCCGCAACAATTTGATGCCCCAGTAGACATGAAATACAGTTAAAAAGATACAACATGTAATATAAAAACCATATAAAAACAATAAAAACATAAATCATCAGCGTCTCCTTACTATGTTGATCTTTTTGCAATCAGAATATTTTTAGATCACATAAAACTGATGTGACCTAAGATGGATTTTTGGGATAAGAACATACTTTAACCAATGAATTTTAACTTTCCTCTTTATTCATTTTCACCCTTTTTTGGTATCTGCCTGTCTTCATTCCATTTTCTGAAAAAAATAATAACAAGGAATCAGGTTAAAGGAAGCGGGAGAGACATTGGTGATCAATGAGGATAGGGTACGTTGGATCTGAGATTTTAGAGGTTTTTAATTGTTGTCTTATTGTATTGCCATTTTGAAAATCAATAGATTTTGCAAATAGGAAAAGAAAACTGGAATGTTTTAGAGAGTGAGGATGGATCAATTAATCGTTTCTGTATAGACTGATTAAAAAGCTTGTAGAGTGGCAGGGAGGACCGATGGCTATGTGGTCACTGTTGCAGATGAAATGTACTTTTGTTTTGTACGTAATTCTGACAAGTCAAAGGCTTGGAAAAAACAAGACCACCCCATATGCCCCCCCCCACATTGAACACCAGTGTGAATGCCCACAGTGTGAATGTGTGCCCCCTTAATCTCTATAGTTCTTTCTGTGTCTTTACTTATCAGCGCAGAAAGCGCCTGTATTTTTGCAGACAATAAGCTGTCCTGAGGCTATGAGGTTAGTGGAGACTAAATTAATACCATGGTCATTATTAATAAAATACTGATTGCAAATTCATCCAATCTAAGTGCAGATGAGAGGGACAAATTAAGTTATTTCATAGGAAATAGATTAAGACACAAAAGGTTTTATTTTAAATAAAATAAATAGGAGGAAATGGTCTGGGATTTGTGTGATGATTATTTTCTATGGTTACCTGCCCTCTCTATTAGAACTAGTGTAGCATTTTCTGGCAGGTTCAGGAAGGCATTTTACTCTACAAAAACAACTAGCTCTTTTCCTGCCTATGATTACTTGTAATTATGCTTTCCCTGCTATTATTCTAATAGGCTGTCAGACGGCACAGAGGAGGCGTTTGGAATATAAGGCTGCTTTTATGGATGGACTGCTGGAACACTTAGTATAGCTCTATTTTTGAATTATCAGATTCTATCCTTTTGAAGTCTGTGTTAGTGGAAGTCCTATTTATGAGATGTGCCGTGCTTAAAGGTTTGCTATTGATGAAGAGGTCCAACAGAGGCCTTTATCGTAAGTACCGTAGCATTCTCCCTGAGAAATAAATAGCCTTGCTAAAAGGTATGTTGTGTACTAAGGTTGCAAATTACCCGCCAAGTACCTTATAACTGTATACTTCAAAAATACTACTGTGCTCATTCCCTCTATCCTGCAAAATGAACAACAAAATAAATTACAAAAGGAATATAAGTTGATACAGAACAACAACAACAAGCAGCACACTTCTTTGTTAATACAAACATGTAGGAATTAAAATATCTTTGTTAGGCATTAAAGATTGCTTGTTTCAAATGATTTCTGGCATGTTTTCTGTATTTTCGTGTGGAAAATGATCAAGGTCAGACTTTAAGCTGGGAAATTTCTTCAAAACAGAAATTGTTAGTACAAATTTTTCAAAAGCCGTGGATCAATATTTGAGAAAGTCCTGCTCTTTGTTAACCAGGTGATATTGCAGGTGGGATAAGCCAATGAAGAAGAGGGCAAAATATTCCACTTACAACATCCCTGAAGAATACTGAAGAGAAAAGGTTCTTCAGGGTAGGTTCTCCACCCCATTAAATCAAAATTGCTAGGAGGATAAAAAGAGTGGGCAATGGACAGTCACCTGAAATGATCCCCGAGTGGAGGACTTGGAATAATAGAATGAAGCCAGTAATCAAGACCAATGAGACCATCACAACTGAAGAACAAACCAAGAGAGGGCTTTGTGGGACAAACCAGGAAATTGAACTGAGGACTACATCAGGATCTAAGGTGACACTAACACAGCAGAACCAGGAAAAACCTTTTGCTTGATTAAGGCTTAATTAGGGAGGAGGCCTCCGATATCCTTTTCTGACCAACCAGAGTAGATGAAGTTAGTTTAGATTTTAAGGATACCATGTTACCAAGGCAGATGTTTCACTGTACGCTGCTGGGATTCACTGCGAGAAGCAAATGCACATTGATATAAAGGTTCCCAGGTTTTTCACGACCCTACAAAAATGTGGAGGACATTATCCACTTGTTCACTGCATTGTTCCTGCCTCATCTTGGCAGATGTAGGTTTGCAATAGGACGTCTCCTATTATTTCTCTCCAGATCCTGGTGGAGATGTGCACATACATAGGAGAGCAATGGATGGTGCATCCAGTGTTTCTTCTCCTCTTGAAATAATCTGTTGCAGTAAGATTGATTTATTGCATGGACTGAGCTGCACTCAAGTGATGGGGAGATTCCATTGTGGAAAAATCATTACAGTATGCCCATTTATTATGCGAGCTCATTGAACACAATTTTTATTTATACACAAAGAGCTTTGAATACCATATAATCACTCTGGACGACCTAGAAAATACTTAGAGAATTGTTCTCTCCAGGCATTCAGTGCACTTCTATGATTACCTTCCACTAGAAATTCTGCCAAAAGTTGACCATAGAATTGACCATAGAAGGTCTAGCAAGAGCACTTCTCTAGACATTTTCTAGGTCCTCCAGAGTGATTTTATGGTATACTTCTGCTGGAAGCCCAAAACACTGTTCATTTCAGGTAAGAAAAAGAGACTTCTGGATGACACAAAACTGTATTATGAAAATCCCTTCTGTAATACGCAGACACACTCTACTTTCTGAACCCTATTAAATCAGAGGGAAGATTTTCTGTTTGACCTTTTACTCACTCCTTATGGACACTTAATAACATACAATTGATGAGAGTATTTGTAGTACACCAGCACTAGAGCTTCCTTACTTTCTTGCATATGGGATACTAGCCGTCCCCTGTCACGCATTGCTGTGGCACTGCATGTGTATATGTGTTTTGTGTGTGTATGTATGTATATATGGGTGTGTATATATTTGTGTATGTGTGTGTGTTTGAGTATACATATGTGGTTTTGTGCATGTGTTGTAATGTATTTTTTATATATTTTTTGGCTTTTAAAGTCTCTTCTGCTGTGTTTTTCAGTGTTTTTATGAGTGATGATCACTCGTTGGCCTGATAGGTGTATTGTGTCCAAATTTGGTGTCAATTCATCCAGTGGTTTTTGAGCTATGTTAATCCCACAAATGAACATTACACTTTTATTTATATAGATGGACATTGGAACAATGAGTTGCTTTCCAACCAGAAGATTCAAACAATAAAAAATAGCATTTTGAGCAGGGGTGGGGGAGGGTTGAGCAGAGAAATTGCATTGTAAAGAAGAATTAAATGAACTGAATGTCATCACAACTGCCTCTGGAAAACAAAATACATCAATATTTTTCTAAGTACAAGTGTTCTTATAGTCACTCTACTTTTACTTCTAAACCTTTTAATGTTTTAAGTGCAATATGATGTTTTTCTTGTTTCTTACTTTGGTATTCTTATTTTATAGATGGAAAGACTGATCCCCAGAGATCAGTCTATCCATCTTATTCTTCACTCCTGAAGCATTATTTTCAGAGATCATGACTCTGAACTAGAAAACTAACTAATTTTTGTGATGCTTGTCCCAAAGAACAAAGTTACATTGCACAACCCATGACACTCAGAGGGCTTAACAAACCTCAGAAATAACAATTTATGGAGCTAGGAGATCTCTGGTAAAAAATGGGAAGGCCAGATAGTCCTATTCTGTGAGCAAAGTCCCAACCCAAGATCTATTATGTCGGACATAGAGCAGAAGTCAATGTGGGCCAGTCAACATCTTCATCTTCTTCTATCACTATTGGTAAGAGACATCAGCATTAGCTCTTCCTGGAGATGCATGAGGTGTTTGACATTGTGCAAAGAATAAACAAGTGCACTCAATTCCAAAAGAGGCACACACACACACAATCCATTATGAATACACCTGCCAGTAATGGGTGCTTGCACAGAGGGCCATGTTGAGAGATGGGTGTTCCAGTGGCCTTGATATAGAAATTATGCTCAGAGGCATCTGGTGGCTCTCATTACAGTGGTGGGATGAATGTGCTTTCGGTTTTGGACTACCCAAGATGAAGAACCATTTTTGAGGAGGTAGGAGCTTTAATTGAAATTCATCTGATTCTGGAGTCATCAGCCACTATTGACAGATAGTTGCCATTGGGAAACCACTAAAACCTCCCACAGCTTCCTCACAGTGTTCTTTCTGTAGTCAGACATATGTTGTAGGATTCCCCTAGCATTCCTCCAAAACCTATTCCCCAGCTTCCCATATGTCTTCTTTCCTTGTGGAAGGGGCTTTGGTTTCTCTCTCTCAGTTTCACAGGTTGCATTGCTGTTTCTTCTGGCAATATGTTTTACATTTACCTTATCAGAGATGCCAGGTGTGTTTTTTCCTCTACATTACACACTTTTCTATTGCTCTTCAGCCTCCTTGTTTGCCTGTATTTTCTGACTGGAAAAAAAGCCCACTGGGAAAAGAATGAAATATGGGAAGCCTGCAGACCACTGGAGTGACAGACATGCCATTAAAACCCTTTGGAATAGATAAGTAGTCGTGGCACTATAACTCTATGCCTCAAACATGGAAGTTTAACTGAAACATTCCTCTCTTTAGATATTAAAACTCCATTATTATAAAATGAAATGAGAGGGGAAAATTGGTACAGCAGTCCTTGACACTGCTACCAAAAAGCAATTGCACACAACTAGGGTGGTTACATGGAAGTTATCATCAGATTGCCTAAACAATTCTTATAGGGCAGGGTGGTAGAACTTCTTCTGTCTACATTCAAAAAGTCCAGCTAGGTTTGCCCTAGATAGGGGTAGTTTTACATTTTCAAAGTAGTTGCGTGATATATTCAAAATGGAGACTAAGGTTTATCTACTTTTGTTTTATTGCTTTTATTTATTTACGATATTGTTATCCTGCCTTTCTCAAGCCTGAAGGTGACTCAAGGCAGCTTACAAATCGGCAGCCATTCGATGCCATAACAGTCCACAATATACAATTAAAACATTTAAAACATTATAAAAACAATATAAAAACCATTAAAACATATAATAAACAATGTCTTCCTGTTAATCTTATTTTCCAGTAGAATTGTCTAAGCTGTTCCATTTTTCAAACTTACATAATTCTGTGTTTGTCTATTGCACTGCATTTCCAAAGGCTTGTTCAAAGAGCCAGGTTTTTACTTTTTTTGAAGGTCAGGAGGGAGGGGGCCGATCTAATATCCCTAGGGATGGAGTTCCACAGCTGAGGGGCCACCACTGAGAAGGTCCTGTCTCTCGTACTCGCCAGATATGCCTGGGAAGAAGGTGGGATTGAGAGAAGGCCCTCTCTTTTCTTGTTCCCATAAATGTCATAAAAGTGTAATCTGACAAGCCTCATACAAGATGACTAAAGTAGGTTGATCATATCAGAAAGTCTGTGTGGCAATATTTACTTTGAGCAGATTCACCATTGTCTTTCTCTAAGACTGCGAGAGTGTGACTTGTGCACGATCACCCAGCCATCTCTCTAGCTCAGAGGAGATTCAAACATATAGCCTTAATGTGAATGGAGAAATAATCAGCAGGGTGGTGCTTTAACCCTTTATGTAAATCAGTGGTTCTCAACCTGTGGGTCCCCAGATGTTTTGGCCTTCAACTCCCAGAAATCCTAACAGCTGGTATACTGGCTGGGATTTCTGGGAATTGTAGACCAAAACGCCCAGGGACCCACAGGTTGAGAACCACTACTCTAAATGCTCTTAGATGTGTAAGAACCAGCTTCATGTCTGAATGGCATGATTTTTTTTGTCATGTCAGGAGCGACTTGAGAAACTGCAAGCTGCTTCTGGTGTGAGAGAATTGGCCTTCTGCAAGGACGTTGCCCAGGGGACGCCCAGATTAATCTATGTTTTTATCATCCTTGTGGGATGCTTCTCTCATGTCCCCGTATGATGAGCTGGACCTGATAGAGGGAGCTCATCTGCCTCTCCCCGGATTTGAACCTGCGACCTGTTGGTCTTCAGTCCTGCTGGCACAGGGGTTTAACCCACTGCGCCACCGGGGGCTCAATGCACCTACACTGCAGAATCAATGCAATTTGATACCGCTTTAACTGCCATGGTTCAGTGCTATAGAATCTTGGGAGCCATAGCAGTTAAAGTGACATCAAACTGTATTAATTCTGCAGTGTAGATGCACTCTCACTTAGAAAGTCATTTTTTGAAGTTGAAGTACAGTGGAGAAGCAATAGCTACAGAAAAGATCAAATCCATCCAGGATACTCCTTTTTTCTCTAAAATCCCCCCTTCTGTTCATCTTTAGAAAGAGGGGTTTCTTTTCACATTCATGACATGGTAAGGCCACCCTATAACCTACATTTCTCAGGGTGGAGTCTGATGCAGAGAAAACAGGGTTTTGTGATAAACATTTGCAGGTATCATATGGAGCTTTTATGGCCACGCTGTGAAGGGACCTCCAACATTGAAATTGGCTGCTGTGTGGGCTGGAAAAGAGGTCATGGCCCTCTCAAATCCTTAAAAAAAGGTTGTAGATGCAAACAAGAGAATAGGTGCAAAGAAGACAGATTAATGGAAATATTCTTTTGATTGGGATTTATACTTCAGTTTCACAAAACAATGGCAAACCAGTCATTATTTCAGAGTACTCCCTCCTTCCCCTTCTGCAACCTTAATGCATCAGGACCTGTACTTTGCTCTCCACGTCTCATTCATTCTTACCCATATATTTTATTTTTACTGATAGGTTCCCCCTTAAGCCTGTCTATTTGCTAGTACATTTGACAGATGACAGCTACTCTTTGGAATGTTTGATGGCATTTGTACGGCTATGATGCCAGGAGCGTTCTAAGCGCTGGTGTTGCATATTTATTGATCTCCATATTCCCAATAATCTCATGCACGTCACATTTGACAACACTATGTGGCGAGGTCAGCTAGATGGGGCTAATTAAACTGCTTCAAAGATGGATGTTGTTTTCTACAGCATTAACCTTGCAAATGGCTGTCACGCTGCTGCATTTCACTATAGGATATGGGGTTTCTGAGAACCTCCTTTTTTGGGTGCGGGGGAATTCTCTCCTCCCCCTTTTGTTTTCCCCTCCTCAAGTTTGTTGATATGAACATTAAACAAAACCTGAAGCTATTAAACCTCAGCATTCATATACAATAGGAAACATGGCCAACATGGCACCATTCCAAATGAAAATCTTATTAGCGGCAGACGCGGCTTGTGGCAAAGTCTCGAGCAAATGGAAAATTGGTTCGGCTGTCGAAAATGGTTGACAGATTAGCGGAAGATGATGTAAAAGGGACGAATGGGCAACAGCTGAATTCAGGAGGATTAAACGGGCAAATAGAAAACCCTGATGTAATCGGGAAAAGTGTTGTGCTTTCATATTTTAGCACGCTAATGCTATTCGCTTATTGCACTCAGGATGGTATGAAATTTTGACTCTCCTTTTAAAATATATAACATGTCTCATGCTGCAAGAAAGCACTGAATTGCTAAGGAAGTCCCTCAAAGTTCATTTCTCTCTCTAGATATATATCGTTATGGCGATTTAAATATTTAATTAGAGGCTTTCTGCCTTCATACCAATGGCATTCGAGGCACAGAAATCTCAGGGTACTGAAAACAGTCCTTAGAGGCCTCTTTGCCACAATGAGCTGTTTCACAACAGTTATAGTAACTCTTTTTGATGTCCTGCTGCCTTTTTTTTGTAATGTAAATTTCCACATCTACTTAGGATACACAATTCCAAATATGATTTTGATAGGCAAGCAATTTAGAAAATGCTCATGTTGCCCTTTGAGCTGTAGAGTGCTGCATATTTTCACAGGGTCTGTTGGGACCTCGGTGCTGTTGGAGCCGGAAAAAGAAAGTCTTGCTGGAAATGCATGTTGAATATTCTTAAAGTGTGTGCCATAAATTTTTGCTGAACATATCTTCAGCTTGTAGTTTTTCCAGTTCAACAGAGTAGTGTCGAACACCTTGGGCAATCAAGGATTACAGAATGCACCTGAAAGTGTTAAAAGCACATACCTGGGACAGAATAGGACGAACAATTAACAGATTTGTAGGAAAATTATAATTGTATTGTCGAAGGCTTTCATGGCTGGAATCACTAGGTTCTTGTGGGTTTTTTTCGGGCTATAGAGCCATGTTCTAGAGGCATTTCTCCTGACTTTCGCCTGCATCTATGGCAAGCATCCTCAGAGGTAGTGAGGTCTGTTGGAATAGGACAATGGGTTTATATATCTGTGGAATGGCTGGGGTGGGGCAAGGAGCTCTTCCCTGCTGCAGTTAGGTGTGAATGTTTAGCTGATCACCTTCATTAGCATTTGAAGGCCTGCCTGAGCCTGGGAAAATCTGCTGCTGGGAGGTGTTAATCTGTGCCTGGTTTTTTCCTCTCTGTTGTTTAGCTGTTATAATTTTAGAGTTTTTTAATACTGGTAGCCAGATTTTGTTCATTTTCATGGTCTCTTCCTTTCTGTTGAAATTGTCCACATGCTTGTGGATTTCAATGGCTTCTCTGTGTAGTCTGACATGGTGGCTGTTGGTGTGGTCCAGCATTTCTGTGTTCTCAAATAATATGCTGTGTCCAGGCTGGTTCATCAGGTGCTCTGCTATGGCTGACTTCTCTGGTTGAAGTAGTCTGCAGTGCCTTTCATGTTCCTTGATGCGTGTCTGGGCGCTGCGTTTGGTGGTCCCTATGTAGACTTGTCCACAGCTGCATGGTATACGGTAGACTCCTGCAGAGGTGAGAGGATCCCTCTTGTTCTTTGCTGAACGTAGCATTTGTTGGATTTTCTTGTGGGTTTGTAGATTGTTTGTATGTTGTGTTTCCTCATCAGCTTCCCTATGCAATCAGTGGTTCCCTTGATGTATGGCAATAACACTTTTCCTCTGGGTGGATCTTCATCTTGACTCTCATGGCTTGTTCTCGGTCTTGCAGCTCTTCTGATGTTTGAGGTGGAGTATCCATTGGCCTGTAGAGCCCAGTTGAGGTGGTTCAGTTCATCTTGGAGGAGGTGGGGTTCGCAGATTCTTTTTGCACGGTCTGCCAAGGCTTTAATGGTGCTTCTTTTTTCGACTTGGGTGATGGTTGGAGTTTTTATGTAGATATCTATCTGTGTGTGTGGGTTTTCTGTAGACGGTGTGACCCAATTGTTGATCTGGTTTGCGGATGACTAGGACATCTAGAAAAGGCAGTCTTCCTTCATTTTCTTTTTCCATGGTGAACTGGATGTTTGGGTGGATGCTGTTAAGATGGTCCAGGAACCTGTTGAGTTCTTCTTCTCCATGGCTCCAAATGGTGAAGGTGTCATCCACATATCTGAACCATATCGTGGGCTTTTTGGTTGCTGTCTCCAGGGCTTGTTCTTCGAAGTGTTCCATGTAGAAGTTAGCTATGACCGGGCTAAAATTATAACAGCTAAACAACAGAGAGGAAAAAACCAGGCACAGATTAACACCTCCCAGCAGCAGATTTTCCCAGGCTCAGGCAGGCCTTCAAATGCTAATGAAGGTGATCAGCTAAACATTCACACCTAACTGCAGCAGGGAAGAGCTCCTTGCCCCACCCCAGCCATTCCACAGATATATAAACCCATTTTTCCTACTTCCAACAGACCTCACAACCTCTGAGGATGCTTGCCATAGATGCAGGCGAAACGTCAGGAGAAATGCCTCTAGAACATGGCTCTATAGCCCGAAAAAACCCACAAGAACCTAGTAAAATTATAATTATTTTTATTATTTACTTTATTTTTACCCCACCTTCCTCACCCTGAAGGGTACTCAAAGCGACTTACAAACTCTGGCAAAAATTCAGTTGTGCTGAGTGTTGATTTCCATGCTTACAGATTTACCCATAGTCACTATTCAAACTGTTGAGGTCTCATTCCATGTTATCCTACTCTCCAAAGATTTATAACACATTTATAAACCATTTGTGTGTGAATACTCATGATGATGTATATCCATATTATTACCTTCTCTTACTTGAATCTTTAGCTATTATATAGATATAGTTTGTTGATGCTGTGGAAAGTTAAAATAATGTTGAGTGGAAAATGAAATTAAGATAAAATTATAGTTTTAAAAAGGACAGATTCATTAGTCTTAATATTTTCATGTTCTTAGGTGAATCATTTCAGCAAAAAAAAACAAACATCTCTTTCTGTTTTATTTATTCTAAAGCCTTTGACTGTGTGGATCATAATAAATTGTGGCAAGTTCTTGGTGGTATGGGGATACCAAGTCACCTTGTCTGTCACCTCAGGAATCTGTATAACAACCAAGTGGCAACAGTAAGAACTGATCATGGAACAACAGACTGGTTCAAGATTGGGAAAGGCATGCGGCAGGGTTGTATACTCTCACCCAACCTATTCAACTTGTATGCAGAACACATCATACAATGTGTGGGGCTTGACAAAAACAAGGCTGCAATTAAAATTGCTGGGAGAAACATTAACAACCTTAGGAATGCGGATGATACCACTTTGATGGCCGAAAGCGAGGAGGAGCTGAGGAGCCTTTTAACAAAGGTGAAAGAAGAAAGTGCAAAAGCTGGGTTGCAGTTAAACATAAAAAAAAAACAAACCGAGATTATGGCATAAAGACTGAATGATAACTGGCAAAATGAGGGAGAAAACGTGGAGGCAGTGACAGTCTTTGCATTTCTAGGTGCAAAGATTACTGCAGATGCAGACTGCAGCTATTTACTTGCAGACTTCTTGAGAGGAGAGCAATGACCAACCTCGATAAAATAGTGAAGAGTAGAGACATCACACTGGCAATGAAGATCTTCATAGTCAAACCAATGGTATTCCCAGTAGTAACCTATGGATGTGAGAGCTGGATCATAAGGAAGGCTAAGCTGGACCATAAGGAAGATAGACGCTTTTGAACTGTGGTGCTGGAGGAAAATCCTGAGAGTGCCTTGGACCACAAAAAGATCAAAACAGTCTATACTTCAAGAAATAAAGCCCGACTGCTCATTGGAGGAAAGAATAGTAGAGGCCAAGATGAAATACTTTGGCCACATAATGAGAAGACAGGAAAGTTTAGAGAAGACAATGATACTGGGGGAAAAGGAAGGAAAAAGGAAGAGGGGCCAATCAAGGGCAAGATGGGTGGATGGTATTCTTGAAGTGACTGGCTTGACTCTGAAGGAGCTGGGGGTGGTGACGGCCAACAGGGAGCTCTGGCATGGGCTGGTCCATGAGGTCATGAAGAGTTGGAGGTGGCTGAACGAATAAACAATAACAGAGGAATCGTATTAAAATCCTCAAAGGCTAATTCTATGGAATATTTTTGTTTGAAGCAACAAGTAGAATTTATTTGCCAGATGATTATTTAACACTTCGTATGGGGAATCTAGTTCATACATTCCACAAAATTACTAGAATAGCTGCTATGCTACATTATTATGGTATAACAACTATTCTTGTGGTTTTGTGGATGTATTTGCCAGAAGAGTATATGGTACCTTTTTAAAGTCCCAGAGAACCACAAGTGCAGGTTACTGTGGACAATTCTGAGTAACAGAGACTAGTGGTCTGAATCAGTTTAACAAAACTTTCCATATTCCTACAAAATAACCTTCATTCATATCCTCTGGACCCAACAGACAAAAATGGGTTTTCCATAAGAAAGAGTCATGGGCTCCTAGATATCAGTAGGCAGTCTCCAAATCAGAGCTCAAAATATATATGTATTCCATATTGGTTTCAAAGGAGGAAAGTGCACAATTATTAGGAATGGTGGCCGCAATCCTCCATGACATTTAGAAATGCGTAAGCTACAGTTACACTTGTGATCAGTATATGATCCTTATGTAGCCCTTAATTCAGAGGTGAATGAGACTGCTGCATGCAGGGAATTGCTATGGATTGATCAGTTGTTGAATGGTATTGGAATAAATGAGCAGACATCAATTCAAGTTATGGAAGGCAAGAAGAATTGCATTAGAGAAGACAATGCCGAATAATAAGTACAACCAAACAAAATACAACTAAGTACATGAGCTGAAAACTGAATAATCAAGAAGATGATATGCTGTCTAGTTTCTGAAATGACAGCAGACACATTTACGAACAACCTCATCAGACAGGTTAAAGTTGGCAGCATACAATGGTCCCACTTCACCTGTGCCACGGAGCCCACTGGCTCCCATCTGAAGTTGTCAAACTGCTTCTGGCAGGTAAAAGTGAAGAGGAGCGTCATATGCCACCACTGCAGCAACATGGAAGGCTTCTCGTGTTGCATTGGCAACAATGGGGGGAAGCCGGGTGGTGGATGCTTCCTTCTGTGGGATGCGGTAAGGGGTAATTTGGATGATGTGGGTCATGGGGTGATCAGTTGCATGGCAAATCCCATTGTTATATGATGAGGTTCTTAGTCATTACCAAAAACAACTTCAGAAACTTGTGAGTCAAGGGGTGAGAAGGGTTGTAGATATATGGATCTTGACATACCTATACTCAATAATTCCTAGTTTCCATGCTATTCTGTAGAAATTTTAACAGAGCAACCTCATGTTAGTTCTTCCTCTGTACTCGCCTCCATTTGTTGATGAATTTGATTATGATCAACTATTGTAAATGGATGTTTTACAAAGAATAAGGTTATATAAAGGAATTAGCAATTGATGAAGATTTGTGCACATTGGGGATAGACTTAATATGGCCATTTGCCAAGGCTTAATTTGAAGATACTTAATTATGCCTCTCTAGTTGTTTTGGACTTCATGCTCAACAATCCTTATATTATCTAAGCTAGTGTAAACCAGAAAGTTTCCCATAGCTTGGGACAGTGCTGATCTGGCAAATGCAGTAGGTCTAGTTTGGAGCAGGCAATACCAAGCCTTTGTTACACCAGAAATCATCTCTGTCATTAGTATATATACTAATTCTGAAATTAAAATCCTGTGTTGATGTTATGATGGAACACTTTTCCTTTATGCTGTGCCAAAGTCTGTCTTCTGGCTTCTTAAAAGCGGCATTCTTTCTTCTACCTAATTTTAGAGTACTTTGGATTTTGTTTTGCTTCCTTTTCCTTTTAGTTAACATGTGCTTACAAGGTGGCTCTGTTGGCATTACATGTCTTTTTAACATGTTGCCATTCCCTTGATTGCCCATGCTTCCTTGGCTGCCCATATGAAATCCGTATTATTTTTATGGGCTACACTGCTCATAATCTCCGGCCAGAATTCTGAATTCTGAGAGTTGTAGTTCTCCAAAATAACTTTTTGAAGTTCACATACTTTCTAATCTGACTCAGAAGATCCTTCTTGACATATTTCTCAAAGCAGTTGGGGGGTAGGAAAGGTATGGGAACTTTGGGCCCCTCCATACAGGCCCTATATCCCAGGATCTGATCCCATGTTTTCTTTTTTAAACTGCATTATATGAGTCCACACTGCCAGATAATCTGGGATAAACAGAAAACCTGGGATCAGATCCTGGGATATAGGGCCTGTCTGGAAAGGTCCTTTGATAATTCTGGTAGTTGAAACATGTGCCTGCATTAAAAACACCCCCACAAAACCCAACAACCCTTTTTATTGGTGTTGAATATTGTATAGTACCTTTAAATTAAAACTATCTAGGGTAGACTTAACATAGTCACCAGCAAATTATGTGAATGAGTGTTACTATAGCAACTTCCTAGCATTATGGTACTTATTCTGCCTTTGGGATATACAGCATTTTCTTCGACTTATTAGAAGAGAAAGAAATCATTTTTGTTTTAAGGTTTCTGTTATTTTGCACATAGGATTTGTAGATCCAGGGTGGAAATTGAATACATCCTTCCCTACGCACTGTTGAAAAATAGGAAACTGTGATATTAAAGTAGATTTACATAAGTAGTCCCTCTTCCCCATTCGAAGAAGATATTTTATTTTGTGGTTTATTAAACAGTTACAGTCAGTTTGTCTATGAATGCCATTCAGTAAAGATTATGTGTATTAATGCAAACTCTACTGCAAACTTTAGCACACTATTAGAAGTCCTTTCTTTAAACAGTTTCTGAAAGACTGTCAAAATAAAAGAGTTGTTTTTCCTGACAATGAAAAGAAAACATGAAGGACTCCAGTCTAACCCCTTTAGGAAATGAATTCTAGAGTCTAAAAGCAGCCACTGAGAAGGCCTTGAATGTGGCAACACCAGGCAGGCTGACTTAAAATACTGCTTTTTATACATTCTGGACCTAAGTTTTCCAGCTAGAAAACTGGAGAGCACTCCTGTAACTTTAATGACTTATAGGAAAGGGGATTTCAGCAGGTGTTACTTGTGACCTGGTTGGGTGGCATGCAATATCTGCTGAAATTAACTCATTTATGCAACTATTAACGCTACAGGAGCATAGCCAGCATATTTACTGAGAAAGTCAGAAAAGCGAAAGTGTAGATTGAGCTCCATTTTGCTAGAGAAGTCACAAAATTAAAAAGGACTTTAAAAAGTCATATCCATAGCAAAAGGAAGAACAGGGAAATGGTAGAACCACTCCTTGGAGAAGATAATGAAATGCTAACAGTGGACAAACATCTTATTTGCCTTGGTCTTGCCAGAAAAGGAAAACAATATTCAACCTGGGAAAATGAATTAGATGATCAAGTAGAAGAAATACAAATACAGAATAGAGAAGTAGTGCAGGAACACTTGGCTGTTCCAGTTGAATTCAATTCCTCATCTTCAAAAAAGACAAAAGACATACACAAAAATATTATTATTGTTTACATGTACATAACAACACAGCACACATGCATCTTGTTATTATTATTATTATTATTATTATTATTAATCTTTATTTATTCCCCGCCTTTCTCCCTGTGAGGACTCAAATACCACCCAGTCAATCTGATATCAATGACTAGAAAAGTTCTAGAGCAGATAATTAAACAGTCTTCAAGCACTTAGGAATTCCATAAGTCACATTGTATGAGAGACGGTTGAGGAAGCTGGGTATGTTTAGCATGAGAAAAGAAAGGGGGGTATTAGCCATTTAAATATTTGAAATGATGTCATATTGAGGCTAGAACAAGTTTGTTTTCTGTTGCTGCAGAAACTAGGACACAAACCAGTGGATTCAGACTACAGGAACAGAAATTCCACCAAAATATTAGGAAAAATGCCTGTACAGTAAGAGTTGTTTGATGATAGAATATGCTGCCTCAGAGTATGGCAAAGTCTTTTACAGGTACTTTGGAGATTTTTAAACAAAGGCTGGATGGCTGACTGTTGGGAGTGCTTTGGTTGATGGCTGTCTGTTGATGGTGGGTTTACTTTAAGTGCTCCCTTGTTCTCTGTTGACAATGATGCTCTGTGGAGAAGAATGTGTTTTGAATCATAGACCAATGGCTTATATCCAGAGTTTACCCCCAATAGCTAAAACCTAGGTATTTTTGAGAAGAAGGAAAATAAAAAGCAGTTTTTATGATAACTAACTACTGATAAAGCCAGCTGATCAGAAGAGGCCAAATGCATGGAGTTTGTCAAGTTTGGAAGATATCAACTTTTATTGAAAATTTGAGCGTTTTCCTAAGCTGCCCAATCAGAAATGGCCAAGTGTATGGAGTTTGTCATGTTTGGAAGATGGAGTGGTGGTGGTGGTAACTACTTTCCTTTTAAAAAAGTAACTTTCCAAGTTTTGGTCTAGGCCAGTGGTTCTCAACCTTTCTAATACCGTGACCTCTAAATATGCTTCCTCATATCGTGGTGACCCCTAACCATAAAATTATTTTCGTTGCTCCATTATAACTGTAATTTTGCTACTGTTACGAATCGTAATGTAAATATGTGATATGCCGGTGGGAGGGCAATGCAGGCGAGGGAGGCCTCACACAAGGTGGAGGAGCTGACCTGGAAAGCCTGGCTGTTTCCCTGGCATGGGCTGGCAGCTATTTTGAGGGGGCAGGACCAACTGAGGTGCCTTCACGACCCCCAGAAAATGGCCTAGCGACCCCCAGGGGTCGCGACCCCCAGGTTGAGAATCGCTGGTCTAGACTCTGTGCACAACGTATACATTAACATGCAGATAGTGGTCAGGGTTTTCAACAAGCCCTGTGGTGTGACTACATGGAAGAATATTATCAAAAGTGAATGCTACTTTTTGCTGTTTCAAGATGCAAGAATCTCTTTGTCAGTAGCAACTGCATTAAGCAGCTCTTAAATCCAGGTTAAAGGCCATTATAATTTATGGAATGCCTCCAAAAGGCAACTTACTTTTTGCCATGTTAAACCACTGGGCCTTGCATGGCAGAATGGTGACCTAGGTTAACGGACTGTGCATTTAAACAGTAGTGAATAAGATGGTTTTCAATATAGAGTAGCATTTGTTTTTAATGCAAGTTGCTTTCTCCAGACCTTCCGAATGCAAAGGCGTTCTGCTGATGAAAATCTTTTCATTTCACATTTTGGCCTACGCTACGGGTGATAAACAAAGGTTTCCCATTGCTGCAGCTAAGGTCAGTGCTACAGCCTCAGCGGCAGTCCTGTAATTATGCCCCCGAAAAGGTTACAGAGAGATCCCAGCTAATTTGCCATCTCTGTTTAGCAGAATTTAATAGCAGGTATTACTGCTACAGCAGTAATTAAGGACCTTTGTCAATAAGACGGAATAGATGGCCACACTTTGTTGTAATCAGTGGACTCTTGAGAAGCCCAAGGAGTGAAAGCAAAGAGAGGAACAATCTGTTCAGTGAATAACTGGGTAGCTTTCTTTTTTCGTCCTCCCCCCTTTCCTGACTCTTGTGAAACCAGCAACAGAATAATAATTCCCTAGGCAATTTAAGTACAGGAATAAAAGTACTTACCCTCCAGCCTATGATATTTTCTTTTTCTCCCCCTTTCTTTCTTTTAAAAAAAACTTTTTTATTTACACTACTGTATTTTCTATTTGCTTCAGGCTGCATTTGATGAAGTATTGTTTAAACAGTTGTGGAAGGAAGGAAGAAGAGAAAGAAGGAAAGCAGGAAAGAAAGAATACCTCTCCCCATTCAATACTGACCATAAGGAAATGGCAAATGGGAAGAAAGATGTGGAATATTAACCAGGTGAATGATACACATTTGCCTTGAAAGCGGAGGATGTTCAGTTGAGCAATTATTTCCTTTTGGTGTTTTTTTAAAAAGAAAAAAAAGCCTGACCACCAAGTGGGCTCCTGAAGAGGCAGAGAAAGTCATTTTGAGCTGTCTCTTGCTCACAGTCATTCAGCTGTAAATGGGTTGCTAACAACAAGCGAGAAGTGAACTTGGTGTAGCATTGTAAACTGTCTTTCCCTCCCCTCCTTCCCACTAATGTACCCAATGAATGGCTGGCACAAGACGAAGTGAGCAAGCGGGGAGAGAGGTAAAGATTATCAGAAGCTGAAGAGAGAAAGAGAGAGCGTGCAGAAAAAAGGGGCTGATATGACACAATTCAAAGAGTGCTTTAAGGTGTACACTCCTCTCAGTAATTGGTGAAAAAGCTGCATTTCACTCACTGATTTCCTGCCTTTTAACAGGTTTTAACAATAGTAGTTTGAGTACTGGCCCTTTATAAAGCCTCTTTTTTTTTTTTTTTTTAAAAAGAAGCAGCTTTAACTATACTCTTTTCTGCTGGTAATGTCTGAAAAACTTCTACCTTTAATCATTCCTGGATCAAGCAGCAAACAAGGAGCTCCCTTTTTCTTTTCTTTTCTTTCTTATCCAGCAATTACATCCTGGATGTTCACTGAACGTAGAGATAAGGGGGAACCCATTCCACACTGCATTAAATGGAGCTTGGCCATCCACATGTTGAAATAACTTCAAGGATCTGACTTCACCCAAGCAAAAGCAGAAATACAGAGAGTTAAGGCTTCATTCTCCACTGGGAGAAGGTATCACAATAATAGTGAGCCAGGGAGTGGCTCCTTGTATTTCTAAAACAGAAATATCTACCAGTGAATCTTCCTCTTCTTGAAAGTATTCTCTTTTAAAGCAAGTCTTCACATTTGCGTCTTGTCATCATAATTTTCACCACCACCACCACCACCACCAAACTTAATACATTAAGGGATGGGACAGAAGAGGAGAAATAAGGGATTTGGCTTTTGAAGGTCTGTAGTCTTCTCCTGCCATGTTTGCCTAAAAATACAGTAGGTTCTCTATTTTCTCCAGAGTTAGAGGCATAGGACCTCTAAGAAAGTGGGAAAACTTCAAATAAAAAAAAAACAAGCACAAGTTTTTTTAACCTCTTGTAATCTCTAGGAGCCTGTCCAGAGAATACCTTTATTCCAGGAGCTTCCGCAAGAGACAGGAGGGCGATCAGATGCCATAAGTGTGGAAGCAATTGCTACAAAAGACAAAAAATGTGAGATTTTCAAGTGTGGGAATATTGTGGTTTTGAGCCGAATATGCGGATTTTCGCATGTCTGTATGCCCCTGCAATCAGAAATCATGGGATTTTTTATCTGGGTATGTTTCTAGGTTTTAGATATTTGTTCCTGATTGGTCGATTCCTAAAAAGAAGGTTACACTTGAGTTGAAGGTAAAAACTTTATTTGTGTGCCAGAAAGTTCATGAAATGCATGGAAAGCACAGTGTCATTGCAGATAAATTAAAGAGAATTGCTCCTGCAGCTTGTTTTTCTTTAAAAATAATGTTATTTATAAAACCTTTAAAAATTTCTCAGAACTTACTAGATGACTGAAACATTAGGGGACTTATGGTGACCACATGGATTTTATAGGATTTCTTGGGCAAGGAATACTGAGAGGTGGTTTTGCCAGTGCCATCCTCTGAAATAGTCTATAACGCCTGGTTTCATTGACATTCTCCCATGTAAGCATCAAGCAGAGTGAATCCTTCTTAGCATCCTAGATCAGACCTGATCTAGTGCCCTTAGGGAATTGAAACAAG
>NW_026846588.1:77686855-77764210 GCF_025583915.1 Anolis sagrei ordinatus
ACTTAGGGGACTTATGGTGACCACATGGATTTTATAGGATTTCTTGGGCAAGGAATACTGAGAGGTGGTTTTGCCAGTGCCATCCTCTGAAATAGTCTATAGCATCTGGTTTCATTGACATTCTCCCATGTAAGCATCAAGCAGAGTGAATCCTTCTTAGCATCCTAGATCAGACCTGATCTAGTGCCCTTAGGGAATTGAAACAAGTAGGCTGGATTAAATGTTCTTTATCCCATCTCCTTAAGTAATTGAGAGGGAATACTTCCCTCATTTCATCTTCTCTGGGAATCTCTCCTTTAGCTAATGTTTCCAGATAGGAAAATGTGCATTTGATGTGTTTGGATGGCAACCAGTTAGCAACCATGGTTGATACTTAATTGCTTTAATTCTTAATGATATCATCAGGGACTCTCTCAGGGTTTGACCCAGGAATCTCAGGCTTTCACAATCCATAAGTGCGCATATGTGTGTGCCAATATGTCTTCTCAGATTGTTGCAGACAGAATGAAAGACAGGAAACTTTGACTGACTGATTTATTGATGCATCACTCTTTTTAGGGATTTTAGCCCAAAGAGTTTTGATAGTTGAACACCATAACATATAATATCAGTGTTAAAAATGACACAATGAAGAAGATGCAGCCGTTCCTATTTCTGAGTACTGAGTCATTAGTTAGAGCTGGGAGGAGGGTGGGGATGCAGCTGTTGTGTACGGTTTCTTTGGAAGATGAATGTCTCAAATACAAGACCTGAGGCACACAACAACAATAATAAAAAACCCTTTAGAAACCAGACCTTTCCATTCGTTCAAGAAAACCGATTCCCATTTTGCAAGTGGGAAAATGGAACACAGTTTCCCAGCTGTAGATAGCTAACTTATTATTTATATTAAAAACTTGTGCCACTAACACCCATGTCCAAACACACAAACACAGACCACAAGCTATTACAACCCCAACCTTAGTATGAACACAGAAAAGATTTTGGGAAAGCGAGCCTTTTAACAATAACGCCCAGATTACCTGGCCAGGCTAGTTGTAGCATTCTAGTCCAAAATAGCAATTTTCCTACCTCTGGTACAGCCCTATTTTGCTTCTGATGCGCAACAGAGAAAGTAGATTGAGTGGATTTGTTATAGTTGAATCATTGAGTACATGCAGGATGGTGGATTTCCCTGTTTAGCTTTCTTAGTGGCTGGCAATTTTCAGAAATTGTACAGGCTAGGGGCAGTTTTACTACAGTCATGAGCTATTGCCTTTCATGGCAAATGTACTTTGCTGATAGGACACAAAGATCTATGTTCCCATGCCACTGTCCCAAATATTACCAGTGATGATATCCTAAATTCAGTACAGCATTGACTAAACAATCTTAGGAAATGTTGCAAAATGTGAAACATAATCTCTCAGCCCCTTAAATGTGCTATCATCTTCCCAAATGTATCTTAAAAAGCCAAACTTGTAGGGAAATGGGAGAGAAAGTGAATTTCCCAAATAACATAATCCAGTTGGCAAAGCAAAAGTGAACAAGAACCATTTCCATACCCATCCACCTAACTGTAATATCAAGGAATAAGAAATTATGCTTATTCTTCTTTGTAAAACATACAAAAGTAGGTTTATTTACAAATAAATGTTCAAAATCAAAGACACAGTCTAATGGCAGAAAGAGGTAGAGGAAGACAAAATGTTGGCAGATTCAAATGACGCAAGAAGAGAAGGAGTGTGGAAAAGTAAACAAGAAACCTGCAATGTAGCAATTACTGACTATAAGCACGCAAAGTTTGTTAACTTTAATAAAGCCTTTGTATATTTGTCAAGCTAAATATATGAGATGGCCAGATCTAAAAATATATACTTGGGGGAAAAAACACAATATAACCACAATGTAAATAGAAAGGCAGAGTCAACCAACCAAATAAATAATAAAAATACATATGCTAAAGGAAGGGAATCTCAACAGCTGTTAATAATTGTATTACCCCATTTCCCTGTTGAGAGCCAGCATCGTGTAATGCAGTGGTCCTCAATCTATAGTCCATGGACTACTGGTTGTCCACAAGAATGAAAATATGGTCCACGGCCTCACCATTACTACACCGTTTCCTACAAACCATGCACCAATAAGAGCGACTGGTCTCGTAAAACTCTCTTATAGAGCCGAGGCAATGAGGATGTCAGGAGGGGAGAGGCTGACCACCCATGAAAGATTACTACTCTAGATGATTAAATATGGTTTTCTGTGGGCAAGCAGATGGTGACTACTGGATGACATATGTTCTGTATCAGAAACTAGACCTGATGAGGTCTATGATTCTGAACTGGTGGACTGTTTAAAATTGAATGTTTATAATTCTTTTTAATTGCTGTTTTAATTGTAACTGTGTATTGTTTAGCATCTAATGGTTGCCTGTTGTAAGTTATCTTGAGTTCCCCTTCAGGGCTGAGAAGGACGGGGTATAAATGCTCAAAATAAATAAATAATAAATATCCAATGCGATTTTCTGAATCAGCACCTCAAATAACCAAACCAAATCTAAAGTTGACCGAAAACTGATTCATAACACTTTTTGTAATAATGTTAGAGAGTGGTCCCAGGTCAAGTGGTTCCTGGTCAAAGTGGTCCTCATAAAAAAAAAAAAAAAGGTTGTGAATCACTGGCATAATGGTTTGAATGTTGGACTATGACTCTGGAAAGTAAGGCTTGATGTCTTCCTCAGACATGGAACACACTGGGTGACCTTGTACAAGTCATACATTCTCAGTTCCCAGAAAACCCTATGATAGGTTCACCATAAACTGGAAATGACTTGAAGGCACACGACAACAAATTTCTGTCTTGCATATGGTAATTTTATGTATGTTTTTGGTTTGAAAATGTGAGAGGTAAATATGGGGAGAAGACAAGAGTCCTACTCCATTTGTGGCGGAGGCTGTCCTTAACAATTGAAATTGATTAGGCTAACTTACTCATTTTTCCCATGTATTCAGGTTATATACGAAACCTCTTGAGTTCAAGTGAATGTTGGAAGCCCTCAGATCTTCCCGTGCACTATGGGGAGTTCAAATATGAAGGGGGTTGAAATGGGGCCATTGGAGGCTAGGCATCGCATGCATCTTTTTTTTTTAACTTTTAGGTGTCATGTGGGTTAACATAAGATAACATAGTGTCAACAAGTATGACAGTTAAAGAAGTTTATGAACATGGAAAGTCTATATTTTAGGACAATCAAAATCTATCATCCAGGACAGTACAGGTGAAAAAGCTCTACTTACTTTAAGTTACCATAATGATTATATAGTCTCAGCTAAAATGTGATTACAGCTATGCAAATAATTGCTGGTTTTTAAATCCCTTGGAGAGAAAATGGAAAAGACATTTGTATACATATAAGCAAGCCACCTTTTTATTGCCTTGTACCAGAATATCCCATCGCCCTGAATTCCCATCTTGTTTATACTACTTCTTTAAGTTTATTATGGTATTTGTGTGAAAATCCCTGATGTGATATTTCTCTAGTGAGTTTAATGAGTTTGAAAAGTGTCATTTAGAGCTAGTTTTCTCTTTGTGCTTTGAAAAATGTAATACAAGTAGTTATCTGTTAAATGAGATAATTACATCACTACTTTGCTAAAGGCACATATTAGTGATTTTTAGCTTGTTTCACTTAATTAAAGCTTTACAAATGGAGAGTGCCAAACCGTTAATAGACCTGTTGGAACAGTTACTGAGAGTGTGAAATAAAACCAGTTGTTCTGAACAAGTCACAAAAATAGATTGATGAAATGGCTGGCAGCTCAGACATAAATTTAAAACCCTGGCTGCATTTGAGCAAAAGTAATAATAGCTGTAAGAAAGCAATATTTTGAATTTTGCTGATCTTCCTACAATAATTGCAAAGAACTTTTTTTAATACGTGTAATTAGAGTTAGTGATAGCTGCCTTTGACTAGTGCTTTATTGTGTAGAATAGGCTGCTTTTTATGCCTATGAAGGGACAGCATTTATTTTCTTTTAAATGGCATTCTGCAGAGGAAAGCTTTTTTTCTATGACTCTCTACACACTCCAGAATCCCAATTTGCCATCATTCAGATTCAAATAGAGATAAATTCTCATGTGAGGAGATATAAGATACCCAAGGAAGGGCAGGGACTAGTGTGCCACCTCTCTACCTGGATTACACACTTTCACACTTGTTTTCATGTACAATGCAGAGGATTCTTCAGCAAGTCAGGATCCACCAGGACAATGTCCTGCTGCTACATTATTTTAGCTTGGAAGTAATAAATAATAATAATAATAATCTTTATTTAAAGCCCACCACCATCTCCCCAAAGGGGTCTCGGGGCGGCTAACATGAGGCCAAGCCCCAAAATAATACAATATATAATCACAAAACAGCAAAAATACACCATAACAAAATAAATAAAATAACAAATAAAATAAACAATATGAAATAGCATAGTAAAATCAGACAACAAAGAGCGGGCCAGATGTATAAGATAAAATGTTAAAAGGTTAAAACCCTGGGTGAGATAGGAATAAGAAGTGTAATTGTGAGAGAGGAGCCTAAAAAGGAGGAGCAGTGGGGTTTAGCATTTATAAAGGACAAGGGGTGTGTGTGTGCTTTATCATAAGGGCAATTGTAGGTGGGAACAGACAATTGGGTGAGTGGTCACTCTCCGAAGGCACATCAGAAGAGCCAAGTGTTTAGCTCTTACTTAAAGGCTACTTGGGTTGGGGCTTGCCTGATCTCCCTTGTGCCCACAAGTTGAGCCTGTGATAGAGGAAGGGGCGAAAGGAGGGCCTCTCCAGAAGATCGAAGAGATCATGCAGGTTTGTGGTAGGAGAGGCGGTCACAAAGGTAGATGGGTCCCAAACCGTTTAGGGCTTTATAGGTGATGACCTGCACCTTGAATTACTGTTAATGCCACCAAGAATGACCAAGCCAAATTGACTTCATCAAATCTATCATGGCTACTTTTCACACAGCATAATGCTCCTTTGTTTTAAGAAGGAAATGTTGAACAAATGAGGTCCCATCTGGTGTAGGGGGCACATTATCATGAAGCATCCAAAAGATGTGTAGAAAGGCCTCGAGTCTCAATTGTCTCACAAATGGAGAATTTCCGTTTCAGAAATTTCTCAAATTTGATTGTAAGCAGTCTCTTGAGGATACTTTAAGAGTGCACATTGCCTGAATCATATCACCTCTTCTACCAATAAACAGCCATCTTTGGAATGTCTTGAGTTCTTATTTTTACTACAGAATCTATTGGATGCGCCCCAGTTTTGCTTCTTTTCCTTTAGGGCAGTGGTTCCCAACCTTTTTTTGACCAGGGACCACTTTGACCAGGGACGACTCTCCAACAATAGTACCAAAAGGGTTACAAATCAGATTTTGGTCAACTTTAGATTCAGTATGGTTATTTGGGATGCTGATCCAAAAAATTGCATCGGATAGACCACATCAGCTTTAGTTTCTGATATAGAACATATGCCATCCAGTAATTGTCATCTGCTCACCCACAAACAACCCCAAACATATTTAACAATGTAGAGCTGATGTGGTCTATCCAATACAATTTGCTGAATCAACACTCCAAGATTTTTTTTGTTGGGCTGCATTATTATCTGTGGATTTTGTTAACTGTCATGTAAAAAAAAAGAAGGGAAGGGGGCTGAGATTGAAAAAAATACAAAAAGCAGACAGTGAGACCCAACCAACTGTCCCTAATGGCTTTAACAACAACAACAACTTTGGGGGTCTTTCAAAGGGCTGCTTTCCCATTACAACTGATATGTGGCAATGGGAGCTAATAACACTAACAATAACACAAACAACAACAACAACAACAACAACAACAACAACAACGGGGGACTCTCCTATCTCTTACTCTCCTCCAATGGTGCCAGGGAAGCCATGACAATGGCGCTGGCCTCCTTCCTTCTTTTCCTCTCCTCTCTCTCTTCAGGAATGCCAGGGAAGTCATGAGTGGGTGAGAGCAAAAGTGCTGGCCTTCTTCCTTCTTTCCCTCTCCTTCTCTCTCTTGCTCTTCTCCAATGGTGCTGGGAAAGCTACGAGAGAGTGAGGGCAATGGCACTGGCCTCCTTCCTTTCTCCTCTGCCTCTCCTTCTCTCTCTTGCTCTCCTCCAATGGTGGCATGCACCCCTGGCCATGGGCCTTATTTTAGTTCTTGCGGCCCACCAGTGGACCATGCCAATGGATTGGGAACCACTGCTTTAGGGGGCCACAGTGGCACAATATGTTAAACCCTTGTTCTGCTGAACTGTTGACCTGAAGGTTGGCTGAACTGCAGACCTGAAAGTTAGAATTTCAAATCCGTGAAATGGGGTGAGCTCCCATCTGTCAGCTTCAGCTCCTGTCAACCTAGCAGATGAAAAACATGCAAATGTGAATCGATAACTAGGTACTGTTTTGGTGGGAAAAGGCAAGAGATGCGCCGGCCACACAACCAAGAGGTGACAACACAGGCTGCTCTGCTTGAAAAATGGAGAAAAGCACCTCCCCAGAGCCAAAGATGAGCACCGTCTCCAGAAACCGGAAATGAAAGGAGAAGCCTCTGCCTTTGTTTGTGTTTGTGTGTCTCATTGTATATTATTGTAAAGGCATTATTATTGTTATTGTTATTATTATTATTTAACATTTGAACCAACGACCAAGAATGGATTCACATTGCACTGACCGGGCAACTACCAGCCAACACCACATAATTTACAAATCATCCTGCCAAGGTAAAACTGCATGTTGTCTAATGGAAAACTTCTATTTCATGTCCAGGCCACATGAGGTGGGCAGGATGTAATAATTAAGATTTATAATGCCAGGTGTGAAAATGTCTAGATTGGAATTGAGTAATGCATAGCATGGCCTATGACCTTCTTCCTACCAGAGTTAACTATAAATACAAAAAGAATATTTTAAACACACTCTAGAGAGCTCAGTAAGACTCATTTCCAAGTAAATGCATTTAAGCTCAAGGCATATGAGAACCAGAGGAAATGCTCTGTCTCCATATTTACATCTGTGCCTGGCTTGACGTTTATCTCCTTGGTTTTAAGTCAATGTTACATAGCATGCCTGGCAAGTTATTTGATAGACACTTATCTTAGTTTGTGAGAATCTGAACTCAGTAACATCCGTGGCTTTATTGGAAGCTCCTTAAGTAGAAAATTCAATTTCCTTTCTTATGCTTATGGTTACTTAATTAGTATCAAAAATTGAATGAGGCAACCCCAAGTTTGATATTCATTTTAATAAGGCATATAAGGTAGCCTAATCTTATCACATGCATTATTCCCTTTCAATTAAATTCATGCACAGGCAACCTTTTTATAAATGTTTAATTTATTGCTTTTTTGCCGTGTATAGGTTAGATAGCCTCTCTACTAATGAGGCAAGCAGCAGAAGAAAAGAACGAACAGAGGAGAGATATTTAGATTGGAGTGAATGAATAAATGAATATTGGAATGAATAAAGTATAAAGTATATTTTATTGTTATGAGTAGAAAGCAAATATAAGATAGCAGTTGCAGTTTTATTTTTAAAAAACTAAACCATCAAATAAACTGCTAGGTCTATACTGCAAAAAGATACAGAATTAAAATTTCAACTGACTTCATATATACTACTCACTATTGTACTAACTTGGATTAATTGTTGTGTGTGTGACCAAGCTTGCCTTTATTTTTGGTGCATGAAGCACAATGTCAACATTGTCTGTTGTGTGTGGAGTTAGAAAAGTTACAAGTTTTGAGACAATAGTTTTCAGAATCCCCTAGCTAATAATCCCCTAGCTAAATGGTTCCAGCCCAGTTTACTTGTCTGAACACATTTCCCTCTATGATGCACCTTGGAGATTAAGATTTTCTTGGGAGGCCCTGCTTTTAGTCCCACCACCTTCACAAGCATGACAAATGGAGATGAGAGACCGGGCCTTCTCAGTGGTGGCCCCTGAACTATGGAACTCACTCCCTAATGAAATTAGAACAGCTCCCTCCCTCCTGACCTTCAGGTAGGAAGTAAAAACATGGTTATGTGACCAAGCTTTCAGAGAGCAAGTTTTTTTTAGTTTCAACAAGAGAATAAGGAACAGTGAATGGACAAATGGAACGGCTTTGGATTAAGATCTGGTTGGTATGATTTTAATAACTGGCTTTAAATTGTGTTGTTTTAATATTTGGTTTTAATGTAAATGTGTATTATATTGTATGTTTATGTTTTGGCATCAAAGTGCTGTCTAATTTGTAATGCTGCTCTGAGTCCCCTTCGGGGTAGAGAAGGGCGGGATATAAATGAAGTTAATAATTAATTAATTAGGGATTCTGAGAATAGTAATATTTTTGACTGTGAATTAAAAAATCAGGCAAATGATAGAAGAAGCAATAGAAGAAGCAATACCTGAGTCTGAAACAATTACATGTCCAATTCATGTAGCAGAGTGAACATTGATGTATAAAAGCCTGTTGAAGAAAATACCCTTGGCATTTATAGTACTTTCCAATATGGTAATTTCATACATATGCTGGGGAAAGTGGAAGGTAAAAGGAAGAGGGGCCGACCAAGGGCAAGATGGATGGATGGCATCCTTGAAGTGACTGGACTGACCTTGAAGGAGCTGGGGGTGGTGACGGCCGACAGGGAGCTCTGGCGTGGGCTGGTCCATGAGGTCACGAAGAGTCGGAGGCGACTGAACGAATGAACAACAATTTCATACACAGCGCATTAATATGCCATCATTGATATAATATATGGCATTCATTTTCAATGAACAGAAGCCTGGTAGATGTTTGGCTGAAGACACATAGAAGCAGTAATAAGTAAATGCATCATAATATAATATGAAAGCCCAATATACCCCAAATATCTGTGATCTGCAGTCAAATATATTCTTCTCTCCATCCTGTGGTTATAGGCAGCAAGTGCCAGAAAATATATGCCATACAGGAAAAAAGCAGGTGTGGGTAATTCAAATCAGCCCAGGTCATACAACTAGTAGTTAAAGTAGTTTACTGAGGTCGAAGAAAAATGCAGTAGTGAGGTATGAGATCTTCCAAAATCTAGTAATCATAATAATCAACCCCATTGGAAAAACAATGACATGTATGGGTTGTAGTGTGTTTTCCAGACTGTATGGCCATGTTCCAGAAGCATTCTCTCCTAATGTTTTGCCTGCATCTATGGTAGGCACCCTCAGAGGCAGACCATGCAAAAAGAATGTGCGAATCCCACCTCCTCCAAGATGAACTGAACCACCTAAACTGGGTTTTACAGGCCAATGGATACTCCATCACAGACATCAGAAAAGCTGCAAGACTGAGAACAAGTGACAAGAATAATGACAAAGATCCACCCAGAGGAAAAGTGTTTGCCATACATCAAGGGAACCACTGACCGCAGAGGGAAGCTGATGAGGAAACACAACCTACGAACTATCTACAGACCCACTAAGAAAATCCAACAAATGCTATGTTCAGCAAAGGACAAGAGGGCTCCTCTCACCTTTGCAGAAGTCTATCGTATTTATTTATTTATTTAATATTTATTTATTTATTTATACGCTTGTATACCGCTAATATCTCAGCCTAAGTCGGCGACTCATTGCGGTTTACAACAATTAAAAACAATATACAATTTAAAACAAACACATAGACAATACAAATTATTGGGCCACCAATAATAATACCATGTATCTCGTCACTAAAATCACAGTCCAGAATTCGTCATCCATAATTAACCAGTCCTTAGTCCATAAAATTCGGTGATAACAAACTAACCGAATGCTTGTTTACACAACCATGTTTTTAATCTCTTCCGGAAGACCATCAGCGAAGAGGCTGATCGTATCTCTATAGGGAGGGTGTTCCAAAGCCGAGGGGCCACCACAGAAAAGGCCCTGTCTCTCGTTCCCACCAGCCGCGCTTGGGAAGCCGGCGGGATAGAGAGCAGGGACTCTCCAGAAGATCTAAGGGTCCTGGTGGGCTGATAGGCTGAGATACGTTCGGATAGATAAGTTGGGCCAGAACCGTTTAGGGCTTTAAAGGCCAAAACCAGCACTTTGAATTGAGCCCGGTAGCATATCGGCAGCCAGTGGAGCTGGTGCAACAGAGGAGTTGTGTGCTCCCTAAACACCGCTCCTGTTAGCAACCAGGCTGCTGCCCGTTGGACCATTTGGAGCTTCTGAACAGTCTTCAAAGGCAACCCCACGTACAGTGCGTTGCAGTAGTCTATATGGGATCTAATCAGCGCGTGGACTACCATGGCCAAGTCAGACTTCCCAAGGTACGGGCGCAGCTGGCGCACATTTAACTGTGCGAATGCTCCCCTGGTCACCGCTGAGACCTGGGGATCCAGGCTCAGCGATGAGTCCAGGGTCACACCCAAACTGCGAACCTGTGTCTTCAGGGGGAGTGCGACCCCATCCAACACAGGCTGTAACCCTATACCCTGTTCGGCCTTACGACTGACCAGGAGTACCTCTGTCTTGTCTGGATTCAATTTCAATTTGTTCGCCCCCATCCAGACAGTCACAGCGGCCAAGCACCGGTTCAGGACCTCGACAGCCTCCTTAGTAGCAGGTGGAAAGGAGTGACAGAGTTGGACATCATCTGCGTACAGATGACATCTCACTCCGAAACTCCGGATGATCTCGCCCAGCGGCTTCATGTAGATGTTAAACAACATGGGAGACAGTATTGAACCCTGAGGAACCCCACAAGACAAAGATTGTGGGGTTGAACAGGAGTCTCCCAGTAACACCTTCTGAGACCGACCCTCGAGGAATGAGTGGAGCCACTGCAGAACAGTACCTCCAAACCCATCCCCGCGAGGCGTCCCAGAAGGATACCGTGGTCGACGGTATCGAAGGCCGCTGAGAGGTCGAGCACCAACAGGGACACACTCCCCCTGTCGAGCTCCCGACGCAGATCATCCACTAAGGCGACCAAGGCTGTCTCAGTACCATGTCCCGGCCTAAAGCCAGACTGTGCCGGATCCAGATAATCCGTGTCTACCAAGAATGCCTGGAGTTGTGAGGCCACCAACACGTTCCAGGACTTTGCCCAAGAAGGGGAGATTGGAAACAGGCCGATAGTTGACGAATTGAGTGGGGTCCAGTGATGGTTTCAACAGCGGTTTTATCACAGCTTGCTTTAAGCTGGCTGGAATTTTGCCTTCCCGAAGGGAGGCATTAACCACCACCTTTACCCACTCGGCCAATCCCCCTCTGGCCTCCTTTAGAAGCCAGGATGGGCAGGGGTCTAGGATGCATGTGGTAGCTCTCATTCCTCCAAGCACCTTGTCCACATCCTCGGATTGAACCAAGTGAAATGAATCCATCAAAACCGGACAAGCAGATGCTCGTGTTACATCCTCAGATACTGCCGTTAATATGGTATCCAGTCCAGAGCGGATCAAAGCGACTTTGTCTGCGAAGAACCGAGCAAAAGCTTCGCAGCGAGCTGCCGAGTCATCAGGGCCCCCATCCTGAGTGGAGGGTTTTAATAAGCCTCTGACAACTCGGAACAGTTCAGCCGGACGGTTTTTTGCAGACGCAATAGTGGCCGCAAAGAAAGTTTTCTTTGCGGCCTTTATTGCCGCGGCATATGCCCTTAAAAAGGACACAAACCGTGTTCGATTTGGCTCCCGGATTCGAACGCCACACGCTCTCTAGTTCCCTCTTCTTTCGCTTCAACGCTGCCAGCTCCTCGGTGAAACCAAGGAGCTGGTTTAGCTCGGCTACTTGAGAGGGGACGTTCTGGAGCGATCGTGTCTATTGCCCTAGTCATCTCCCCATTCCAGAGAGTGACCAGGGCATCAACAGGATCACCAACCGAGGTGGCGGGAAATTCCCCAAGAGCCATCAGGAATCCATCCGGATCCATAAGCCTCCTGGGGCGGACCAATTTAATGGGTCCTCCACCTCTGCGGAGGTTGGGGGGGCAGTGAGTCTAAAGCTGACCAGGTGGTGGTCGGTCCACGGCAACGGAGAGATGGATAACTCAACACCGCCACCTTCCTCCCATCCCTGACAGAAAACCAAGTTCAATGTGTGTCCTGCACTGTGGGTGGGGCCAGATACCTGTTGGGACAGCCCCATGGTTGCCATGGTAGACATGAAGTCCTGAGCCGCTCCCGATAGGGCGACCTCGGCATGGACATTGAAGTCCCCCAGCACAAGCAGCCGTTGGGACTCCAACGCCAGGTCTGAGACCACCCCCGCTAGCTCAGTCAGGGAGTCAGTAGTGCAGCGAGGTGGACGGTACACTAACAGAATCCCTAATCTGTCCCGGTCACCCACCCTCAGGTGGACGCATTCAAAATTTGTTGACTGTGGGATGGGGGCCCTGGTCAGAAGAATGGAATCTCTGTAGACCACTGCAACTCCGCCTCCCCGCCCTCCGGATCTCGGCTGGTGCTGCACAGAGAAGCCTGGTGGGCAAAGCTGGGTTAAATTTACACCTCCCGCTTCGTCCAACCAGGTCTCTGTGATGCACGCCAGATCTGCCCGTTCATCCAGGATTAAATCCTGGATGAAAGTTGTTTTACCGTTGACAGATCTGGCGTTCAACAGCACCACTTTCAATCCGGAGGGACCGCCATCCTGGTTACACCAACTTGTCATATCAGGAGACCGCTTTGGAATTACTAACGTTGTTCCCCGCCCCCGTTCCCTAGGTCGAATTAAAGGTCTCCCTTTCCCGTATCTCCCCCTCCCCACCACGACTTCTATGGGGGCTCCCCGGTTAGCGGAACCCTCTCCCTCCTCCATGACGCATTGAACGGCCACAGTATCAACAAACAATTCATTATTAACTATATGATATGTTGTGGCTTCAGATTGCCATAGTCCTACCTTCCATCCACTTTCCACTCCTGCTTTGTTAAACTCAGATCTTACAGATCTATTCCGTTCCCACTCTCCACCATAAGCAATCAACAACAAAATTAACAATTGCCAGGGCAATGTCATGAGTGGCAGCTGTTAAGCGCTGTCGGAGGAGTTTTCCTAAGGTTCTTAAAGTGCAGATGATCGTTCAAGATGGTATAATTTACTAGAGTGCAATGGCTTTCTTACCATGCAGCTGTGGACAAGTCTACATAGGGACTACCAAACGCAGCAGCATTGCCCAAACACGAATCAAGGAACATGAAAGGCACTACAGACTACTTCAACCAGAGAAGTCAGCCAAACCAGTGCATCTGATGAACCAACCTGGACATAGCATATTATTTGAGAACACAGAAATGATGGACCACTCTAACAACCACCATGTCAGGCTTCACAGAGAAGCCATTGAAATCCACAAGCATGTGGACAATATCAACAGAAAGGAAGAAACCATGAAAATGAACCAGTTTTTAAAAAACTCTAAAATAATAAAAGTAAACAAAGAACAACATTCAAAAGCAGAGGAACTCCAGACAAGAAACAATCAGGAGCAGCCTATCACCTCTCAACAAAGGATTCCCCTAGGCAGTAAGAAGCCACATCTTGAAACTGCTAGGCCATTAAATGAGAACCAAGGTGGCCAATTGAAACATTCACACCTAGCTCCAACAGACAAGAGTTCTGGGCATTCCACAGATATATAAACCCCATTTTCCTAGTTTCCAACAGACCTCACAACCTTTGAAGATGCCTGACATAGATGCAGGTGAAACGACAGGAGAGAATGCTTCTAGAACATGGCCATACAGCCTGAAAAACTTATTACAACCCATAATAATAATAAAAAATAACAAGCAATACAAACAGTCATATGTAATACATTTGAGTAATGGAATGAATTATTATTGGAACATAATTTGCCAATCTTCAGACAGTCTGCAAATATAAGTGAAACTCATCTGGATTGTTGAATAACAGTTACATAATTTATGGTGTTTAACAAGTACTGTGACGATTTCGGAATGCTGTCATGTAGGGCCAATAAAAAACAGGGTACAATGATATTTTATGTTTATTGTTGTGTAAAGGAGAATATAATGCACTAGTGGAAGGATTAAAAGCTGCCTTATGAGGCTGGGCCAAGAGTGGGGCACCAGTGAAAGATTTATTGCCCATTAAAGGTTGAAAGGTGCTTAACTCTGATGATAATGGGGCTTTATGGGTACATTGGCAAGATGTGATTCACACATTTCCTATCACCTGTTCAGAAGAGTGCATGGACATCTTTTAAGAGGCCTGAGATCTGTTCCCAAAATGGGGAAGCAATCTCAGACAATTTTTAGATACTTACTAAAAATATCACCCGGGTAAAAAATGTAAAAGCCCCATTAGTATTAAACATTTCCTTTTCATGCTGTCAGTACTGCTACTGAATGAGAAATGTGCCATAGCCTAGTGGTTGGTCTAATATAGTCTTTCCTTTGGTGCTCTTTAAGCAGCAAATTGTCATATTAAGACACTTGTTGCTGTGCTGAACTGTGACTTAGTGAGCTGTCTAAAAGCCTAGGAAGCATGACTGCCACCTGTCACTCCCAGTTAAGTTTCGGAGTCGTAGTCCTTTCTAAGCTCTAGTGCATATGCATTTTCTAACCTTCTATCTTCTTTTAAAGTTAGAATTCAAGCAGAATATGTTGTCTTGAGGCCTGTCCAGACAGGAAAACTGTTCTGGACAGTCCCGAATTAATTCGCTACAAACCAGGAAAACCCTGGTTTGTAGCAAATTAATTTGATAGTGTATTTATTCCACGTCTTCTTGGAACGCACGGAATAAATCCACTATTTCTGGGTCTGGGATGCAGAATACTGCAGTCCAGACAGCATTCTCACAGTTTACCAGGCTAAATAAGCCTGGTAAACTGTGGGAATATCCATCCCCTTCCCCAAGCCCCCAGACGCCTTAGAAAACTAATAAAAACTTATGTGCCCTCCATTAGAAGCCTTAGTGGGCTCTCCCTGCATGTAGAAATTATATGTCAGGAGAACGGGGAGGGGGAAAGTAGGAAAATAGCCCCTCCTGCTCTCCTGACGCATCATTTCTGTGCGACGGGAGAGCCTGCCAAGGCTTCTAATGGAGGGCATGTTAGTTTTTATTAGTTTTCTAAGGGGCCTGGGGCCTTGTGGGGAGGAAGGTAGGGCCTCCACATGTTTTCTTGGGCTAGTCCCGAGAGAATGTATGGACACTCACCCCAGAAAGCATGCGCTTTCTGGGGTGGGTGTGGACAGTCCCCCAGAAACATCTCCATTTTTTTAATGAGGCTGCTTCTGGGACAAAGGCTTGTCTGGATCTGGCCTTGGTCCATTATGCACGAGGCATGTAATTCAAGGCTTGTGGGTCCGAATCGTAGTGTTACTCTAGACAAAAGTAGATTCATCAAATAAACATGTTTTCCTTCTGTATCAATTCTTCATTCAACAATTAATTCTTTAGCACTAACCAACAGAATTGCAGCCATTGTCTCATTCCATGGAGAATTAGAAAGTATCAGCACAAAGCAACTTAGGCCTCTTTCACATAGCTGTATAAAATCCACATTGAACTGGATTATATGGCAGTGTGGACTCAGATAATCCAGTTCAAAGCAGGTATTGTGGATTGTTTGCCTTGATATTTTGGGTTATACATTTAACCTATTAACAGTAGCAAGACTGCTTACAGCAAGGGATTGGAAAAGGGAAATAAATATACAAATTGAAGAGTGGTATGGAAATTGGTAATAAATGATAAGTTGACATGTAAGTTAAAAGTTAAAAGAGGGAAATTGAAAAAAAAAGTGATTTTGATGAAGTCTGGGTGAAATTTATTGAAAGAGGATTAAAAAAGAAGAACTGAAAGTTATCTCCACAAGAGGAAATGAAATGTTGGATAGAAAATAAAAAAGAAGTGGCTTGGGGGCGGGGAGCACGGTGGTGAATGATAGAAATATATGTACAAAGTGAAAGTTATGTAATAACTTTCACTATAAAGTTATAGTGGATATAAAAATATTTATGAAACACATTGGATATTACGTGTCTACTGTATACAAATGTATTGAATTGTTTTGAAATAAAATATATTAAAAAAACAAAAGTGATGCTAATCTTTGTCTGCAATGGACGAATTTGGAGTATATTGAATTTGAAAATTCTGGATAAAGAATGCTCAACATGTAAACATTTTTGCAAGCAACTTTCCTGATATAATACATTTTGACTACAATTTTCATAAAAACATGCATTTTCGGTACACTTTCCCCTTCTATATGCATTTTTTTTAAAAAAATTGAAGAACTATTACAGAGATATGTAAGTCAAATAATCACTCCATTTCAGCTTTGTGTTCTGATTTAAAAGTGAGAACATGGGCATGTTCCAATCAAAGTATGGTTCAAATGAATTTCTTCAGCCTCCTCACTTGATATGTAAAATGATTAATCACAGGAAGACCAACCTGTAGTATCCAGAATTGCATTTACAACTTGCTCTTGTAAAAGGGCATTTCACAGCAATGAAGAAATCAGTGCACTGGCTGAAGTCCTCGTCTGTTGACGAGCAGAATTTCCTCCATTTGTTTTATACCTAGAAGTGAGGAACCTTTTCCATGTTTTGATTCATGGGATGAGGTTAGAAAATGGTACAGAGGAAAGGAAATTAACATTTAACCTGCCTGTCTGAATTTTCTAACTTATGTCTCAGTTAGACAGCAGCTGTGAGTAAATTCTCCACAGTGAAAATCCTCCACTTGCTCTTTTTCTTTTTCTCACTTGGGACAACTATTTTTTCAGTCTTACTCAAACCAGGACACCTAAGAGCAGGTGCTGAAAAGCCACAGGATATGAGAATATTTTTCAAATAATTACAAACTATATGCACTACATGCATAAAGTCTTGCACTGATATAAGGTTATAGGTTCTAGATCAGTGGTTCTCAACCTGGGGTCCCCAGATGTTTTTGGCCTACAACTCCCAGAAATCCCGGCCAGTTTACCAGCTGTTAGGACTTCTGGGAGTTGAAGGCAAAAAACATCTGGGGACCCCAGGTTGAGAACCACTGTTCTAGATGCTTTAATTCATAAAAGAAGAGGCTTCACATTTTTTGAGTTAATAGACATGTTTTTTTTAAGAGAATACTGCAAATACTTTCAAAAAATGGCTGCCATTCACAAAATGCTTATTTCTCAAATGGAGAAAAATGGTCTTCTCTCCCAAATACCACAACGCCTCAAGAAAGAGGCAGTTTTATTACCATCCATTGTTACATTTCTTTTTCTAAGTGATTTTTTAACATCCACGTCTGCTGAAAAAGCTGTCAAATTCAAAAGCTTGTATAATGTATTTTGCACCTTTTTGTTTGTCTAATAAGGGCATAATTGCAATGTGTTTTTAAGATCTTGTTATATTTTTATTACATGACCAATACTGCTACTTCTGCTTGGTTTACTTTGCCATTTGGCTGGCATGGGTCTCCTTAGCTGTTGCCTTCCCTACACTTCCTTGCACTTCCTCCATTTCTCTGCATTAGTCCTCCGTAATTAGCAGTAATTAACGACTTGATTCTCCTTGAAAAACAACATTCCATCAAACTGCTTTCCAAAATATTAGTGCGAGATTTCCACGCTGAAACCCTGAATATTTTATTTATTCTATTTCTTCATCAAATTTACTGAGTGAATGAAAATGTAGATGAAACGAATTTACTTTTTTATTATGCCTATTATGCCATTAAATCATACAATATATGTCCTAAATATTCTAATAACAAGTCCGAAGGAGTTCCCGGATTCTCTATATTGTTTCACTAATGTATGGATTATCACTCCATAAATGCACGGTGCTATAAAAGGCAATAATGCCTTTTATGCAACCCATGTGGCCTATTACCCAAATGATCCATGAGTAATGAGGTCACTGGATGAATTCTGAATGGCGTCTTTCTTTGTCAGTTTGTTTTCTCTGCTTGTTTCCCCAGGAAAATACAATTTTAAGTATTTTGTCTTTCAGTGAAACTCTACTATTTAGGCAGTTTTTTGTTCACATCAGTGAAGAGCTATGGTAACTCCTCAAAGTCCAAACATAATACAGTGTCAATTAGATTTGTTTTAAAACACTGTGACCTTGATGCTTTAACTGTGAATTGGAGAATATTTGAGACTTTTCTTTTAGTCTGTTTAATCTTTATGGAGGAAAGTGTTTACACACACACACAGAGTGGACCCTTATGTTTGTGGTCTTGACTTTTACGTACAGATTTGATTATTCATGGATTTGATTTAAAATGATGTCTCTGGAAATGTCTAGGTTCTCCAGTGTGTCTCCACAGTTAACTTTGGTAATGCTGAAGTATCTTGAGATTTTAAGAGGTAATACTTCTCTAGGAATATTAAAGTCTTCAATACCTAGTCAATATTTTTTGCAGATGTGGAGATTGTCTGGTTTGCCTACTCTGGAACATGCAACATATAATTGTCTTTCTTTAGGGGTCCTTTTCAAATCTATGATACCATATTTCTCTGTGTGTGAATCATATCCATCTTTATTTATGACTGGATTGCTCTTTGCCAGGAGGGCTTTGATTACATTTTCTTGCCCTGGTGAAGGGAATTGGACTGGATGGCCTTAAGTATTTTCTGTTGGTCATGGGGGTTCTGTGTGGGAAGTTTGCCCCAATTCTGTCATTCATGGGGTTCAGAATGCTCTTTCATTGTAGGTGGACTATAAATCCCAGTAACTACAACTCCCAAATGTCGAGGTCTATTTCCCCCAAACTCCATCTGTGTTCATATTTGGGCATATTGAAGATTCATGCCAACTTTGTTCCAGATCCATCATTGTTTGAGTCCACAGTGCTCTCTGGATGTAGGTGAACTACAACTCCCAAACTCAAGGTCAATGGCCACCAAATCCTTCTAGTGTTTTCTGTTGGTCATGGGAATGCCACATTTGGTTCAATTCCATCATTGATGGAGATCAGAATGCTCTTTGATTGTAGATGAACTATAAATCCTAGCAACTACAACTCCCAAATGACAAAATAATTTTTTGAGTGATGGTCATTCCTTGGGTTAGTAGGTGTCTTGTGGCCAAATTTGGTGGCAATTCGTCCAGTGGTTTTTGAGTTATCTTAATCCTACAAATGAAGATTACATTTTTATTTATATAGAAGACATAAACTATAGAGATTGACCCTAGTATGAAACAAAGTCATGGTAAGACTTCCAGGATGGGGAGTGAATGAATGTCAAGATTTATAGCCTGTCAAACTAGGGGAATTACTAGTTATAGGAAAATTTAGAAAACTAGGAGGGTGGTCAACAGGAAGAAAATATTGGCTCTTCAGAAAAAGGTTTCAGAGAGTTGCATGTGACTATAGATACTGTGTTGTGTCCTTAATGGAATGGCATACAAGTCACATGTATATAAGAATTGAGAACATGAATCTGATTAGTAAATCCATGGCCTTTAAAATGCCCTTAGGTTTTGCAGTTGACTACTTCAACTGGTTTATGTTTTCATTTTTGTAGAGTGGAACAGTCAATATAATCTACAGCAGCTAATGTGAATCACAAACCACCCATGGATAGGATAAGGGCTGCACCCCAAATCCACAATGCTAGAGGAAATTTTATTCTAGGATTTGGACAATTCAGACTAGCGAATGTGAACAGGTGTGCCTCTTACTGCGAATATCCAGTTCAGCTGTAAAGAAAGCCTGCTGTGAAGACAGTGTTATTTCTATTTAACAGATCAAGGAGGTTACTCCATCACGGCAGAATAGCTGTCTACTCTTATTAAGAGGATTTTTAAGGGCAGCATTGAAAGAAGCACAGCAATAGCTTTTTGACATTGTGCTACTGAAGGACAGCACAGGCTGATCAAGCCAGTGGCTTTTAGAAGTGTTTAGCTTCTAGTGAAATCTGTACAGCTCTCTGGGCTTTGCCAAATGATTTTCTTTTCTCTCTCCAAGTCTACTGACCTGTGGCTAATGAGATTTGTGTTTCGATTAGTTGTAGAACATAAATTAACTAATCAATGAGAATGGATTCCCATTATTTCTTGTAAAGGAGCTTTCTCTGCTGCAGTGATCTGTATTTAATATTCAAATCAATCTCAAATTCTCAGGATGATTCTGTTAATATGGCTTGCTATGTTTCAGGGCTTTTATTACCTGGGTGCAGACCATCATTATGAAAAACATATGGAATTCAGATAGCAGCTTGCTCCATCTTCCCACCTTACATTTTCCCATTTGCTTTAAAATGATGATTTATAATAATTAATTACTAAAGAATACTAAGACTAATACTAAGAATGACGAGAACTAGATTTTCTATCATCTATCTAATCTTATCTATCTATCTATCCATCTCTATTTATTTATTTATTATTTATCTAAGAAGATCTTGCATACAGTTATTGTTTTGAAGACAAAACTTGTGAAAAATGTTTACTTGGGTGTTTGATTTGTGCAGAGCCACTGGCACCTGTGTGTTCATAAACTATATGAAAATAATATACTAGAAATTTCTGTTTTAGTCATTCAAAGGTAAAGGTTTTCCCCTGACATTAAGTCTAGTTAAGTCTAGTTGAGTCTGACTCTGGGGGTTGGTGCTCATCTCCATTTCTAAGCCGAAGACTCGGCGTTGTGACTAGATGCCTCCTATGTCATGTGGTCGGCATGACTGCATGGAGTACCATTACCTTCCTGCTGAAACGGTACCTATTGATCTACTCACATTTTTCTTGTTTTTGAACTGCTAGGTTGGCAGAAGCTGGAACTAGCAATGAAAGCTCACTCCATCCTGTGAATTCAAACCACTGACCTTCTGGTCAGCAAGTTCTGCAGCTTAGCAGTTTAACCAGCTGTGCCACCATGGCCCCACCAAACTCTATAGCTATAGCCTAAAAAACCAACGGGTCCCACACTTGCAGGGACGTTCTCAAGATTCTGAAATGATCCAGTATATATAAAGATTACCCTTGTCCAATATTGGGTTCCCCTAGGTCAGTGGTTCTCAACCTGGGGTCCCCAGATGTTTTTGGCCTACAACTCCCAGAAATCCCAGCCAGTTTACCAGCTGTTAGGATTTCTGGGAGTTGAAGACCAAAAACATCTGGGGACCGCAGGTTGAGAACCACTGCCCTAGGTGTTTTCCTTACTGCCCTAGGTGTTTTCCTTACAACACCCATCATCTCCAGTTGGCATGGCAGATGCTTAAGGATTATGAAAATTATAGGCAACAGTATTTGGGAAAGTAGATTCTTGAGATTCTGACTAAATCTATTTGTCACTTCCAACTAAGGTAAATTCACAGAATCAAAGTAAATATGGTAAGTCAACATCTATGTACAGTATATTATTTCAGTGAGGCTGCTGTAGGTGGGACCAACAATTGGATTCCGCTAAGCGATAAGCAGTATAATAGGCAGTACAATAACAACAGCAAATGGCCATTATGTGATCCTTTCATCAGTTTTTCTTTGGTATAGACAGTTGCCTATAATAAGAAAATATGGTATAAGCTGATTGGTCCAGATTAGGAAATTGCATTGAGCTTCTTACAGTCCTTGCTGCAAGTTGCTATAAAACGTCTCATCTGAACAATTAACCATCATCTTGGCATAAAATGTGAGAATTTGTACAGTCTTCAAAGCATCTGTGGCCTTTATGGTACAAATTCTGTTAGTACTGAAGCCACAGAAAATTAAATGTTCCCCAAAGAACTTCCAGATGTGTTTTATTCTAATAGGGTCATTATACAGTAAATTAAAAAACAGGGTAAATGGAACTGTAAAATTTAAATTACTCTAAAACCACATCTCTTTGCTTTGAGCATTCATTTGTGGGGTTGCATTTGCAGTAAATGTGAATTAGGCAGCTGCAATAACTGTTAATCATATATTTATAAAATAGTAATGAGGAAATGAATAGCAGAGTAAGACAGCTGCACATTTCTCTAATAGTATGTCAACTGTGAACATAATAAGATGCAGAAAATTGTTTGCGGCTAGTCTGATAATACACCTGAACAGGAGAGATCACTTCAACCTCTTAACTTTACAGAAAATAATGTATAAAATCCATAAAAAGCCATAATAATACATTAGCCGACAGAATTTCTCCTCAGTGTTTTCCTTTGCTTTGATTTTCTGAAATGGCACACGCTTTTTCCTCACAAAGAAATGTGCCAAGAACACTAAGGCTTTTGTTTCCATCTGGACTAGACTCACTGCCTTGCAATTTTATTTAAAAGACAGTACTTCTAAAAGCACTGGGTGATTTAAGTATCATACATTGTGTTTCTTGAGAAAATATCCCAGATCATTCAGTGAAAAGTTTGTTTGTTTGTCAAGAAAATATCACCTGCCCCATTCCGATTTCCATGATGTCATTGTATATGTGCATCAAATCAATGCCTATAACCAAATTGTGAGACAAAACAAGAACAATAACACCTAAGACAACTTTATCACAATAATTTAAAGTAGATTGCAAGTGGCACAAATGAAGGCATTGTGTAGCCCCAGAGAGATGGGAGTATGGTGGGGTTTTGGTAGGAATAATTGAAAGGTTAATGTACCTGCAAAAATAAAGTAAACAAGTAAACAAAAGCTGTCAAAACAATCTGACATATTTGAATTTCCTCCTCAATAAAGTCATCAAACTCATTCTCTAGCTGACATCTTTTTTACTACGAAATCCTGACTATCAAAACTATATGGCTCTCAAAGGAAATAACCTCCTCCTTACCTTTCCTCCCTCATCAAGCTCACGAAACAGATCCCTTATATCCTAATCTCAACCTATCCCCTCCTCCCGTATTACTTCCCACCCGAAGTTTTTAAGGAAACCGGAAGTCCCTTTGCCCTTCTGAAGCTTTTCCCGCCATTTCTGTTACGAAGCAGTAAGTGAATCGGGAATGATCCAGCTTTTCCCCACTTCTGGGCTGGAGCCTGGGCAGAGTTTAAAAACAAACTAGATGTATTTCCAGCCTTTCCTTTCCCTTTGCTACTGGGCTGGAGCCTGGGCAGAGTTTAAAAACAAACTGGATGTATTTCCTGCCTTTGCTCCCCCCCCCTTTGTGGAGTAAAAGAAATACTTTCAAAGTAAAGACCACCCAATGAAACAGGAAATAACACTTTCAAACCATTAAGGAAGGATTCGGAAGTCTCGGAAGTTTTGAAAAGTTTTGAACATTATTTTCTGTGAAAATTGGAATTGAGTTCCGAATCGAACCACTGGCACCCCCTACATCCGAAATGGGTTTTGAACCATTTTTTTGGATCAAACAAGCCTAATGATTCCACTTTAACCACTATGGCTGCTGCCCATGGAATCTTTGAATTTGCAGTTTGGTGAGGCACTGGAATGTTCTGGTCGAGGGGGTTAAATGTCCCTATTTAAGCCTCATATGAGGATACTAGGATTTCATGGCATATTGCTATGGCAATTAAGGTAAAATCATAAAGCTTTAATTATGTTGTGGGCAAAAAATAGGAAGACTGTCTAATTAGGGTGATCAAGATATGCCTTAATGGCCCCTTAGGTTTTCTGGGAGAAAGAACATGGATTTTAAAAAGAGTGCAGTCCTATAATACCTAAATGACCAAAAGATATCAGAACCAACATTAAGCTAAAGCCAGGCTAAATCTACATTCTCTGGAAATTGCTTAAGACTACCTTTGCCTGACTTCATGCCAGGTTGAATGAATTTTGGATCTTGGTTCCTCTTTTGTACCATCCATTGCTTATTGGAATTACTGTATGTTCCATTGATTCAAGAAGGTGACTTTGGCTGTGATGAATGGTCAGGTGGAGAAATTTCACTTTTCCGTGGATCTTTGAGAGACCCATGCACATATACGCCCATCACAAACCAAGCCATAGTATGACTATCTCAGTGTTTGAAAGCATGCAGGATTTTAAAGCCACCTTTAAACTGCTTTGTTCAGAGCTTCAAAAAAAAGAAACTCATTTTTTCTCTGAGGGACAGGTGTGTGTATTTATATGGATTAGTAAATACACATTGGATGTTAGTACTTCACTATAGAAGGTATGTTATCACTTTTTAGGTCATGTCTGGGAACTGGATGTTCTACCTGTTTCTGTAAGCAGAAGCAGTTACAAACAAATGCCATGTTCTGAGCTGTGGAACATCTTCAAAGAGTCTATCACAGAGAAAGAGAAGGGGCCCACTGCTATGCAGAAAAGTTATACCAAAAGTTATACTAAAAGTATATTTTTGCAAGAAATGTTATACCAAAAGTTGTAGAAAAGGTTCCATTCTATAGCATGGCAATCACATGTGACGGACAGAATGAGTTGTGATACATAAGGCAGACAGATTCCTTCCATGAGGTCTGCTTAGGCCTGTGCGGTTTCGTTCGTTAATTTTGTAATTCGTTATTAATTCGTTATTTTTGGCATTTACGAAGCGATATCAAAACACATTTTCAAACCCGGAAGGGTTTAAAAATAACGAACCGGCAACCCCCATAGTTTTAACGAGCTTCCGCCCGTTTCGTTAATGGGATGGAGGCTGCTGGTGCCTGGGAGCCAATCCGGCGCTCCCAAGCACCCAAGCAGTGCACCGTGGCTGATTTTGATTGGCCGGGAAGGCCTTTAAAAGCGGCTCCGTGTGGCCGCAGAGCTCATTTGCGCGGAGGCGAGGGAGGAGAGAGGTCCGGGACGGGAGGGCTGCTTGTTTTGGGTTGGCTTGGGTTGGCTCTTAGACTGTGACTTGCATTGTTGGAAAAAAGACTCTTCTTTGTTGGAAGACTCTTCTGTTGGTGTTGCTCTCGACTGCCCTGTCTTTTGGCTGTGTTAGCTGTTCATCAGGGCCATTCATTTTTGGGTTGATTTTCCATTTTTGAATATTTTTAAAAAATACCTGCCTTTTATTCTTAAAAAAAACCAAAAATATTCCAAAAAAAGAAAATACTCTTCTGTTGGTGTGTGCTCTCACTTGCTCTGTCTCGTGGCTGTGTTAGCTGTTCATCAGGGCCATTTTTGGGTTGAGTTTCCATTTTTGAATATTTTTTAAAAATACCTGCTTTTATTCTTTAAAAAAATACAAAAAATATTCTAAAAAAAGAAAATACTCTTCTGTTGGTGTGTGCTCTCACTTGCTCTGTCTCGTGGCTGTGTTAGCTGTTCATCAGGGCCATTTTTGGGTTGAGTTTCCATTTTTGAATATTTTCTAAAAATACCTGCCTTTTATTCTTAAAAAAACCAAAAATATTCCAAAAAAAGGAAATACTCTTCTGTTGGTGTGTGCTCTCACTTGCTCTGTCTCGTGGCTGTGTTAGCTGTTCATCAGGGCCAGTTTTGGGTTAAGTTTCCATTTTTGAATATTTTCTAAAATTGTTGTTGTTCATTCGTTCAGTCGTCTCCGACTCTTCGTGACCTCATGGACCAGCCCACGCCAGAGCTCCCTGTCGGCCGTCACCACCCCCAGCTCCCTCAAGGTCAGTCCAGTCACTTCAAGGATGCCATCCATCCATCTTGCCTTGGTCGGCCCCTCTTCCTTTTGCCTTCCACTTTCCCCAGCATAATTGTCTTCTCTAGGCTTTCCTGTCTCCTCATGATGTGGCCAAAGTACTTCAACTTTGTCTCTAGTATTTTTCCCTCCAGTGAGCAGTCGGGCTTTATTTCCTGGAGGATGGACTGGTTGGATCTTCTCGCAGTCCAAGGCACTCTCAGCACTTTCCTCCAACACCACAGCTCAAAAGCATCGATCTTCCTTCGCTCAGCCTTCCCTAAGGTCCAGCTCTCACATCCGTAGGTTACTACAGGAAATACCATGGCTTTGACAAGGCGGATCTTTGTTGCCAGTCTGATGTCTCTACTCTTCACTATTTTATCGAGATTGGACATTGCTCTCCTCCCAAGAAGTAAGCGTCTTCTGATTTCCTGGCCACAGTCTGCATCTGCAGTAATCTTTGCACCTAGAAATACAAAGTCTGTCACTGCCTCCACGTTTTCTCCCTCTTTTTGCCAGTTATCAATCAGTCTGGTTGCCATAATCTTGGTTTTTTTATGTTTAACTGTAACCCAGCTTTTGCGCTTTCTTCTTTCACCTTGATTAGAAGGCTCTTCAGCTCCTCCATGCTTTCGGCCATCAAAGAGGTGTCATCTGCATATCTAAGGTTGTTAATGTTTCTTCCAGTAATTTTCACCCCAGCCTTGCATTCCTCAAGCCCCGCACATCGCATTATGTGTTCTGCATACAAGTTGAATAGGTTGGGTGAGAGTATACAACCCTGCCGTACGCCTTTTCCAATCTTGAACCAGTCTGTTGTTCCGTGGTCAGTTCTTACTGTTGCTACTTGGTCCTTGTACAGATTCCTCAGGAGAGAGACAAGGTGGCTTGGTATGCCCATCCCACCAAGAACTTGCCACAATTTATTATGATCCACACAGTCAAAGGCTTTAGAATAGTCAATGAAGCAGAAGTAGATGTTTTTCTGAAACTCCCTGCCTTTCTCCATTATCCAGCGGATATTGGCAATCTGGTCTCTCGTTCCTCTGCCTTTTCTAAACCCAGCTTGAACATCTGGCAACTCTCGCTCCATGTATTGCTGGAGTCTTCATTGCAGGATCTTGAGCATTACCTTACTGGCATGATGAGAAATAAGGGCCACTGTTTGTGCAGTCTTTCGCATTTCCCTTTTTTGGTATGAGGATATAAGTTGATTTTTTCCAGTCTGATGGCCATTCTTGTGTTTTCCATATTTGCTGGCAAATGGCATGCATCACCTTGACAGCATCATCTTTTAAGATTTTAAACAGTTCAGCTGGGATCCCGTCGTCTCCTGCTGCCTTGTTGTTAGCAATGCTTCTTAAGGCCCATTCAACCTCACTCCTCAGGATGTCTGGTTCTAATTCATTCACCACACCGTCATAACTATCCTCAATATTATTATCCTCCCTATACAGATCTTCTGTATAGTCTCGCCACCTTCTCTTGATCTCTTCAGCTTCTGTTAGGTCCCTGCCATCTTTGTTTCTTATCATACCAATTTTTGCCTGAAATTTACCTCCAATGTTTCTAATTCTGGAAGAGGTCTCTTGTCCTTCCTATTCTGTTGTCTTCTTCCACTTCCATGCATTGCTTATTTAAAAATAGTTCCTTATCTCTTCTGGCTAACCTCTGGAATTGCGCATTTAACTGGGCATATCTCCCCTTATCCCTGTTTCCTTTTGCTTTCCTCCTTTCTTGGGCTACTTCCAGTGTCTCAGCAGACAACCATTTTGCCTTGTTGGTTTTCTTTTTCTTTGGGACGTACTTTGTTGCCGCCTCCTGAACAATGTCGCGGACTTCTGTCCATAGTTCTTCTGGGACTCTGTTTACTAAATCTAGTCCTTCAAATCTGTTCTTCACTTCCACTATATTCGCTAGGAATGTTAGTGAGGTCATATCTAACTGGTCTGTGTATTTTCCCTGATCTCTTTAGTTTTATTCTAAATTGGGCAATAAGAAGTTCGTGATCTGAGCTACAGTCAGCCCCAGGTCTTGTTTTCACCGACTGGATGGATGTCCGCCACCTTTGGCTGCAAAGGATGTAGTCAATCTGATTTCGGTGTTGACCGTCTGGTGAGGTACATGTGTAAAGCCGTCTTTTAGGTTGTTGGAAGAGAGTATTCGTTATACACAGCGAGTTTTCCTGGCAAAATTCTATCAGCCTGCGTCCCGCTTCATTTTGTTCTCCCAGACCATGCTTGCCTGTGATCCCAGTTGTCATTTGACTTCCCACCTTGGCATTCCAGTCTCCTGTAATGAAAATAATGTCTCTTTTTGGTGTATTATCCAGTAGGTCCTGCAGATCCTCATAGAACTGATCTACTTCTGCTTCTTCAGCAGCTGTGGTTGGGGCATATATTTGGATCACTGTAATGTTGAAAGGCTTTCCTTGCACTCGAATTGAGATCATTCTGTCATTTTTGGGTTGTATCCAAGCACCGCTTTAGCGAATTTCTTATCAATTATGAAGGCTACTCCATTTCTTCGATGTTCCTCTTGTCCGCAGTAGTAGATCTGGTGGTCATCTGATGTGAAGTGGCCCATTCCAGTCCATTCAGTTCGCTGACCCCCAGAATGTCTATCTTTAGTCTTGACATCTCACCAATAACAACATCCAATTTGCCCTGGCTCATAGATCTTACATTCCAGGTTCCTATGGTGTGTTGATCTTTAGAGCATCGGATTCGTCGTTCACCTCCAGTACCGTCGGCCGCTAGCCTTCCTTTCGGCTTTGAGCTAGCTGCGTCATCACATCTGAGGCTAGTTGAACTTATCCTCTGCTCCTCCCCAGTAGCATTTTGGCCATCTTCCGACCTGGGAGTCCCATCTTCCAATGGCATACCGACATATCTCTGGTTGTACTGGTCCATTTAGTTTTCTTGGCAAGGATACTGGGGTGGTTTGCCATTGCCTTCCCCAGGGATCACGCTTGGTCTGACCTCTCTGCCACGACCGTCCCGTCTTGGGTGGCCCTTCACGGTTTCGCTCATGACATCATTGAGGTGCTCAAGCTCCAGCGCCCTGACAAGGCGGTGTTCCATTTTTGAATATTTTCTAAAAATACCTGCCTTTTATTCTTAAAAAAAACCAAAAATATTCCAAAAAAAGAAAATACTCTTCTGTTGGTGTGTGCTCTCACTTGCTCTGTCTCGTGGCTGTGTTAGCTGTTCATCAGGGCCAGTTTTGGGTTAAGTTTCCATTTTTGAATATTTTCTAAAAATACCTGCCTTTTATTCTTAAAAAAACCAAAAATATTCCAAAAAAAGAAAATACTCTTCTGTTGGTGTGTGCTCTCACTTGCTCTGTCTCGTGGCTGTGTTAGCTGTTCATCAGGGCCAGTTTTGGGTTAAGTTTCCATTTTTGAATATTTTCTAAAAATACCTGCCTTTTATTCTTAAAAAAACCAAAAATATTCCAAAAAAAGAAAATACTCTTCTGTTGGTGTGTACTCTCACTTGCTCTGTCTCGTGGCTGTGTTAGCTGTTCATCAGGGCCAGTTTTGGGTTGAGTTTCCATTTTTGAATATTTTTTAAAAATACCTGCCTTTTATTCTTAAAAAAACCAAAAATATTCCATTTAACGAATCGATTCGTTATTATCTCAATATCGAATCGAATCATATTTAATGACGATGCTTCGGAAGCCGCTTTTGCGCATGCGCGATCGCGCCCCGCCATTTTAACGAATCGATTCGTTATATCGAAACTACCCCATTCCAATAACGAAGCTTCGGAAGGGTTTTTGCGCATGCGCGGGGGTCCGCCATCTTTACAAAATGTTTTGTAAATATTTACGAAATTTCGTAAATACCGAAACTTTTTTTAGGAAAGTTTTGTAATTATTTTAAATATCGAAACAAAAAAACACCCCAATTACAAATCGATTTTAGAAACAATTTTTTTCTTGATCAACCAGGCCTACTGCTTACAAAAACAAATAACAAAGGACTGATATAAATGAAACAACAAGCAATGGAAAATTGTATGTTTTCAAATTTAACATTCCTCAATTCAATTTGATATGAGAAGCAGAGTTCACCTTCCATTTTGCATTTTCCATTCCTGTGTCAGTACTTTGCCAAATAGTTGTTCATTTCTAGGAATCCTATTACTATCCACATACAGGCAGGATCTTTTAATACACAGGATTGCTGTTGTGACAGTTACTCTTGCCTCAATCTCATTCAGAGAAGACTTAAAGTGCATAGTTTTAAAACTGAAATAGCCCAATTTCTAGGAAACCACATTGAAGAGGAAAGAGGAATATATGTGCCACTATCCACCATAATATCAAGACTAATAGGAATCTCATTTCATGTTTTGATTGCAGGTGGATGCAATAAAGCAGGTTGCTTTAGGGCTATCATTGGTTTAGAGCCAGAATTTGTCTTTTGAATGTTCAGAGTCACAACTGATGGGTTTACAAACTTAAAACACATGGTTCGGAAGGGGTGTGTGTGTTCTTCTCTGTGTGTATTCATTGCACGTAAACACATATCAAAAAGCACAATACACTTTTCATCTAAATCACATTTTAAAGAAATATATGCATAGCTTGGTAGAAATGATGGATGATTTGTTTACTTTATCCATATTTTAGTTTAACTAATGAAAAAATGGATCAGAATAGAACTTTGTATTTTTTTCACTGAAATCAAAATTAATACATGTGAAGAGCTTTAAAATATGTCTTGACATTTTCCATCTGTTTGGGTGGTTGAATGTATGTGTGTAGTTTGACCTCTTACAAAAAGGTGAACTCCTATGGCCTACATCAGTGTTTCTTAAACTCTGTCCCTCCAGATGTTTTGGACTTCAGCTCCCACAATTCCTAACAGCTGGTAAACTGGCTGGAATTTCTGGAAGCTGAAGTCCAAAACACCTGGAGGAGCATAGTTTGAGAAACAGTGCCCTAAATGAAGTAGTAGTCCTATGACTTGATTGATGGAGTAGAGGGGATAAAGATTTGCAGATGACACTAGGCTTGTGCATTAGGAGCTTTGATCAGCTGCCACGTGGTCCCATTATGAATGAAAAAAAAAAACCATCATGGCTGAGCCCTTACCATTACAACCATCTGACCAAGTCAAACAAGCTGGATTGGCTGAAGGGAATGGACCACTCTGAATCTGTGAACAAGGCTAGATGGCACCAGCTTTGACGTGAATCAGGTTTCAAGATGCAAAAGTGGACCAGAACAAAATTAATTTTAAGAAGGAATATATAAAATTCTAAATTAAAAAGCAAAACTCTGATGGCCACTCTTTCAGCAGAGTACATATGAAAAGGGCTTAGGGGTCCAATTGAGTACAAATTAAAGCAGAGCCTATTATTTGAGCATTGAACTACAACTCTGGACCCAAGGTTCAAATTATCATTTGGACCAACAGGGTAACTTGGGTAAGTCTCACTCTCTGAGCCTCAAGAGAAGACATTGGAAAATCGTTTCTGAATAAATTTTGACAAGAAAACTCTGTGGCAGGGTTTTTATAAGTCAGAAATGGCTTGAAGGCACATAACAAATGGTTATGGAACTACTGTGTGTCTGAGCCACAAAAACGTTAGTGCATCTCTATTCTGCTTATTGTCAGACCTCACACACAACACTATGTCTTGTATTATGGGCACCATGGTTCAAGAATATGATTCAGCCTGTCAGAAGTCTAGAAAGGAAGGTTTCAAAAGAAGAGCTCACTTGCAGTCTGGTTGAATCTAAATGAACTCACAGATCATCAAGCAGGAAAGGGTGATATGTACCTGAACTGACCAAAAAAGATATTTGAAAAAGAATTGAATAATAACAAGTTGTATAAATGCACTCGATCTCTCAGGATTTTCATTCACAAGGCTGCTGGATCCCCAGTCTTTATTTGCAACTATGATTATGTGCATGCAACTGTTTTCCCTCCCCATTTTTCTTCCTATCTCACTTTCCTAATGGTTTGCCATTGACTGTAAGCTCCTTAAAAAGAAAGCTCATCTTTTGTTTAAATAACTGTAGGATGCTATGCGTTGACAGCACTATACTAAAGACACCAATAATAATGTATAACAGCAGATATTCATTCATCCTACTTTTGCAAGACATTATAAAATGCTTTTAAGCTAAATAAACAGGAGGCTATCTGTCCTTTACCATACAGTGTCTGGTTAGATATATGCAAATAAGCACTGCAAAGGTTTTGTACAAAAAGCATCTGTAGTCAGGATATTGTTATCAGAAAGGAACTCCAGGGAGAAATCTTGGAAGCTGAATTGCCATTATAGATGTGAACCTGAGTGTTTGGGTAAAAGATAGAAGAATGGGCTATAAGTAAAATAAATAGTAGTGGAACCAATTGCTTAAAGAAATAATGGGGTCTCCTCTGGATATCTTTCAAAATAGGCTAGACAGCTATCTGCTAAGGATGCTTTAGCTGGAGATCCTGCAGGAGATGAAGCTAGGGACGCTTCCACACAGCCCTTTATCCCAGAAGCATCTGCATTTAAAAAATGTTGATGTTCCTGGGCCCCTATCCACACACATCCCAGAAAGTGCGTGCTTTCTGGGGTGGGTGTCCAGATGTTCTTCCGGGACTGGTCCGGGAGAACATATAGAGACTCAACCCCCCCTTCCCCAAAGCCCTCTAAATCCCCTTTTAAAAGTAAGGAAATTCCAGTAGAGCGTTGCCAGAATTTTCCTGGCATGTAGAAATGACATGCCAGGAAAGCGGTGGGGGGGGGGGGGGGGGGGCAGGGGGGGAGGAAAATCCCCCCCCCCCATTCTCCTGGAGCATCATTTCTATGCATTGGGAGAGCTCCAACAACGCTCTACTGGAAACCTTGTTAAGTTTTCCTTATTTTTAAAAGGGGTTTTAGGGCTTTGGGGGGACTGGGTTGGGATTCCTACAGTATTCCGGACTAATTTAGTCTGGAAAACTGTGGGAATAGTGTCTGGACTTCAGTCCAGACACCAGAAGTAGTGGGTTTATCCCACACCTTCCAAGAAGGCCCAGACTAAATCCACTATCTAATTAATTCACCACAAACCAGGGTTTTCCTGGTTTGTGGTGATTTAATTGTGGGTTGGCCAGAACATCATCTGGACAGCCCCTTTTTATTGTAAAAGTTTCTGCAATAAAGGGTTACTGGTGAGTGCAGACCAGAGGCGGCCCTAGGTAATTTTCAATGGTAAGCAAACAGTATTTTGCCCCCCCCCCCCAATCAATCACTAATATATATTTTCTGTTCGTCGTGGGAGTTCTGTGTGCCATATTTGGTTCAATTCCATCATTGGTGGAGTTCAGAATGCTCTTTGATTGTAGGTGAACTATACATCCCAGTAACTACAACTCGTATATGACAAGGTCTATTTTCCCCCAAGAGCGCCTCAAGAGCGCCCCTGGGCAAAATCAACTATACTGCAAATGCTTACTTTGCATAATGGGTTGAGCCGCCCCTGGCCCTAGATGGTCCATGTGCCCACTTTAAACTCTATGATTCTATGAAATCCTATTTTAATAGATTTACTATAAATATTTTTCTTGTTAAAATGAAGCTTGGACTCTTAGTGACCTGTATCTGAAAAGTGATTGATTTTGTGCAAGTTTCATTTGCAGGCCTTGTAGAAGTCCTTCAAGTCATAATCTCTTAATGCTTCCACCATGTTTATTGTATTTGTGTGATTGGGAACTGCTTCTATTCTTTTCCCAGTACCATGGAAAGCTCCATGTTCTCATTGCTTTTGTATAAACAAAGCTCTCCCTGACAGGAAAGGATAGGTTGTTTTGCCCATTGATAAATGCTTCCGCACTGGAACTGCTGGGTGAGGGTTTTGGAAAGCAACCTGCTTTGATACAGATTTGAATATTCAGTAGATTGCGCCAAGCGTTATTTATTTCATGAGTCATTTCAGATGGATCTCTGTAGGGTTCATTTGTCTTTTGCACACATTGAATCCATCTCAAAACTATTAGCACTGAAACAGGATTTGATAACTCCTTCCAAATGCCGTCAACATCACTTCTAACAAATGAACACTTACAACCCATTTAATATCTCAAATAAAATGATTAAATTGACGTTATTGTGGAAGCATTATTTTGTTGCTTAAAAACCTTTTAAAATGTTAATTACTGGGCCCCTCCAAAAGCTTTCATCTTGCCTGACTTCACTCTTGTATGCAAACCATCTCCCTAGACTAGCTGATCAAATGTAAATCCAGCAATATCCCTCTCTCTCCTCCAACCTCTTATTCTGTTTCCTTCTTTTTTCTACACTTGTAACTATGCTTCTTAGTTCCAATATTTATATGAATTTAACTTTAATTTTTCTCTTCTTTCATCTTCCGAATGGATCGGTATAATGCATAGATCTCTTCTCTCCTGCTATCCTGTTTATTTGCCTTCACAATAGATTCATTAACTAGATTTTGGTGCTCAAGCAATACGGACACATCCATTTCAAAGGAGGCTTTAATGGCATTTCATATTTTTTTCCTTGCATTAAGGAAGATTAAAGTATATTACAATACCCTTTACTGCCCCATTTTCTTCATTTTTAGAAGTGGTCAGTTTTTAAATTTCCCCCCTCTCCTTCTTTCTTTCATCTGCAGCGTTCAATAAATTGTCCAAGCCTTTCAGATGATAGTTCCAGCAAATTGAGTTCTATATTACAACTCTGAACTATTGTTTAGCCCGTCATCACTCACATAAAACAGTCCTATTCACACAAGACATCAAAAGAGCAAATATATGTTCGATGTAGGTAAAAAGATTACTGTGACTCAGATGTATCATTTTGTTAATTGTTAGTGATTATTCTGCTAGTTTAGAGGTGGCGAATTTGCTAACGCTGCTTGGGATATAATAATAGCATGATATACAGATATTCTACATGAGAAATTACACCATTCAGAAAGGGCCAGATCTATCATCTTCTAATAACTTAAGGTGCACTAATTTTAATAGCAGTCAGAGACTTTAAAAAGCTAGACACAGGATGATTTTTTGATTTCTTTTGTACGAGAGTTTCCAAGATGCTCTGGAGAATTCCAATGACTTTGGCACTGAGAATAATCAAAGAAGCTGAACCAATGATGATGGAGTCAGACACTATGTTGCAAATCCATCTTGTTTTCTCAAATGTAAGATGTCTTACGAGCCATGCATACAAATTGGCTAGATTGGGGCCTTCCAACTGTGGAACCACAAAACTGCAGTCCTCAAAGATCATCTAGTCCAGCCTTTCGATGATGGAAAACAATTGGTTTCTCCAGCAATACTGACAGAAGGACAGTCACCTCCTTCTTAAATACCTCTCACAAAGGGAAGCTTCACCACTTTCTTAAGCTGCCCCCCTCCCACTGTTGAACATCTTGTGTGAATGCATAAATAGGAGCATAGTGTCTAGATCCAGGGAAGTCATGCTACCCCTCTATTCTGCCTTGGTTAGACCATACCTGGAATATTGTGTCCAATTCTGGGCACCACAATTCAAGAGAGATATTGACAAGCTGGAAGGTGCCCAGAGGAGGGTGTCTAAAATGATCAAGAGTCTGGAGAAAAAGCCCTATGAGGGGTGGCTTAAAGAACTGGGCATGTTTAGCCTGAAGAAGAGAAGGATGAGAGGAGACATGATAGGTATATATAAATATGTGAGAGGAAGTCATAGGATGAGGGAGCAAGCTTGTTTTCTGCTGCCTTGGAGACTAGGATGCAGAACAATGGCCTCAAACTACAGGAAAGGAGATTCCACCTGAACACGAGGAAGAACTTCCTAACTGTTAGAGCTGATCAGCAGTGGAACTCCCTGCCCCAGAGTGTGGTGGAGGCTCCTTCATTGGAGGCTTTTAAACAGAGGCTGGATGGCCATCTGTCAGGGGTGCTCTGAATGCAATATTCCTGCTTCTTGGCAGAATGGGACTGGATGGCCCATGAGGTCTCTTCCAACTCTATGATTCTATGATTCTATGAACAAAAAGCCATCCACAATAGTTAATCTGAAATCTGTTTCAATGGAAATTGAACTTGTTGATTTAGATCCTATCTTTGGAATTAGAACACAAATTTACTCCATTATCTAAATTACAGCCCCTCCGATTTTTGGGATGGTTCTCTTATTGTTTCTTTTCATGTTGATCTATGAAGCCTGGGCATGGTATTTTAACATCCGTCCTCTAAGGCAGTGGTTCTCAACTTTCCTAATAGCGCAATCCCTTAGTACAGCTCCTCATGTTGTGGTGACCCCCAACTATAACATTATTTTTGTTGCTACTTCATAACTGTAATTTTGCTGCTGTTATGAATCATAACGTAAATATCTGATATGCAGGATTTATTTTCATTCACTGGATCAAATTTGGCACAAATACCCCATACGCCCAAATTTGAATACTGGTGGGGTTGCTGAAAATTGAGTTCTTTTGAAATAACAAATAAATTCAAATACTAAAGACACACCTCATAAATCATATCACAATTCTTGGATTCTATGTTCTAACAGAACTGAATGGTATCTATTTTAGATGTGTTAAATATAAAAGTACTAATCTGTAAATTGGTACTCTTTCCCATATTGTTTAATATGCATGGTAGAAATGCTTTCCAGTGGATTAGGATTTGTATACCTATCCAGTGGATTGTATTCAGTGAAAGTGTGGTCTCTGGTCCAAAGGAATAGCCAGTTAGTGTGTAAATGAGATTAACAGGAAGACATTGGTTATTATATGTTTTAATACTTTTTGTATGGATTTTATAATGTTGTTTTAAATGTTTTAATTGTATATTGTGGATTTGTTATGGCATCAAATTGCTGCCAATTTGTAAGCCACCTTGAGTCACCTTTGGGCTGGGAAAGGTGGGATAAAAATATTGTAGATAATTAATTAATTAATTAATTTTAGCATTAAAAACATAAAGGAATCCAGTAGTATCTTTGATAAAGGTTAAGGTAAAGGTAAAGGTTTCCCCTCAACATTAAGTCTTGCCGATTCCGACTCTGGGGGGTAGTGCTTATCTCAATTTCTAAGCTGAAGAGACTGCATTGTCCATAGACACTTCCTAGGTCATGTGGCCAGCATGACTGCATAGAGCACCATTACCTTCCCACCAAAGTGGTACCTATTGGTCTACTCACATTTGCATGTTTTTGAACTCCTAGGTTGGCAGAAGCTGAAGCTAACAATGGGAGCTCACCACATCCCACAAATTTGAATCACCAATCTTCCAGTCAGCAAGTTCTGCAGCTTATCTTTGATACTCACTGGGAAAATGATGTTTTCTATGGGCATAGTCCACTTCATCATATGCACCTGATATTTTCTTCATGTCTTTTTGTATTACTTAAATTTATTATTTACAACATTTATATACTGTTTTTCTCCCCTTAAGGGAACTCAAAGTGGTTTCCAACATTATAAAGTCATACACAATGTCATACATACACGTGAAAACCAAAAGATAATAGCAAGACAATAACATATAACTACTGTATAAATTAACCTAAACAAATTAAAACATAAACATAAAATAACATTTAGACATAAAGCATAAAAAATAAACATTGATAATACAATAACATTTATATTAAAAACCACTGATAACACAATTTAAAACAGTTATTAAAATCATGCCATCCAAAAACAAGTCTGTAGTCATTCTTTAGTCCGTTCACAATTCCTTATTATTTTATTGCTCTACTAGCTTTGCTGTCCGAAAGCTTGCTCACATAACCACGTTTTTACTTTCTTCCTGAATGTCAGGAGGGAGGGGGCTACTCTAATTTCACTAGGGAGGGAGTTCCATAGCTGAGGGGCCACCACTGAGAGGGCCCTCAGTGGTGGAAGGAATAACATAATTGTTCACGGAAAAACTCTCTGCCAAGGAGGTAAATGACACAGGCTACACTTGTGCCACAATTGGCCTTGTGCAATGTGTTTACTATGAAGAATGTATATAGGCATGCATTACTTTTCCAAAGGATGCTATATGAGATCACTTTCCCCTTAGAATAATCTCTAGCCATGCAGTAGCACAAGTATTTATTGGGTTGTTGTAAGTTTTTCAGGCTGTATGGTCATGTTCCAGAAGCATTCTCTCCTGATGTTTCACCCATATCTATGGCAGGCATCCTCAGAGGTTGTGAGGTTGTGAGCTTTCACAACCTTGGAGGATGCCTGCCATAGATGCAGGTGAAACATCAGGAGAGAATGCTTCTGGAACATGGCCATACAGCCCGAAAAACTTACAACAACTCAGTGATTCTGGCCATGAAAGCCTTCAACAATACAAGTATTTATTGATAAATTTTAACCAGACAAAATGAAATGGCAAACCACATTGAATCTTTGCTTCTCTTATATTGTGTTGTTTGATACTATACTATAGCATGGAGAAAGCAAAGAAGATTGGGAAGATACTGAAGAAATGCTGGACTTCAGATGGAAGACAGATTTTATAACAGAACAATCTCAGGGTGTAGGTTTTAGGCAATAAGTCGGTCGCCTAGTTTTCTCAGAAGAAAAAGAAAATAATGGAAAACTGTAACATTCATTTGGAGGCCTCAAAGGCATAAAAAAACCCAATTCCAACTGTTATAGGTCCCTGCAGGAGTCTACAAAAGAACTAAGCTTTTTAAGTAAGAAAACTAGATTTTGGCCCAGAGGGCCCTGTCATTGCTGTTTAATAGATGAAACTCTTTTGATACAAATATGCTGTTTACTTCTCAGCTTCAGCTTTCATAAAATATAACCTTTTTATGATTTATGACCCAGAGAGAGAAAAAATGTGGGATAGATTTTTAGCTCTGAATTGGTTGAATGTCAACAAGAAAAATATAGATAACATATAGAAGGAGCTGGGTATTAATGCCACACAAAAAGATTTTTTTTTACAAAAGTTAAGTTTTTGTTCTCCCAGTTGTTTGTGGAAAAGGCTATTTTAATTGTTTTTTTTAATGTCTGCTGAAAATCGGCTACTTTAATTTTATATCAGACATTTAACCTGCAATTTGCAGGTTTCTTTTCTTTTCCATTGCAGTTTTAGTATTTGTTCTGGGTCAAACATTTTTGTAATTTTAGATCTTGGTTAAAACCTTCAGTATTTGTTTAACTAATCCCGTTTAGTTAGTTTGGGGCTAAACTCAGGAGAGTTGACTCAAAACCATATTTAAGGAGACCTCTCAGTTGAATAGGTAAAAAAGATCTCTCTCTTCCTTTCCCAACATTTTTGACATCAGTTTTAAAAATGGGAAGAGCCAAACTGAGCTGTTAGGAACATCTATGGCCTTTTACATATCACTGAATTGCACATTGCCAACTGCATACAGAAAAGGGTAAAGCCACCTTTAAAAGGGGCATTTCAGTAAATAAAGCCTCTGGACTATTGTTATGCAGGGATGTTTTCAAAAATTCCATTCTCATTATATTGAAGGCTTCCTTGTTTTATTTTTTCATGCCATATACTTTTGCCCTGGTACTTCCAAGTCCATTAGCTCATTGGGAAGCAATATATTGAGAGGCTCAAACCACCCTGACCAGGTCTACAAATCAAATTGAGAAAAGGGTTGTATTACTTCTAATAATGGATCAAAGAGCCCACTTTTACCCTAGTATTGTAGTTCAGCCTGTGATTGTGTCTGATGTCAATGGGGATGATGGTTTTCCTGGGCCTGTGTCTGATGTCAATGGGGATGAGGGTTTTTCTGGGCCTGAGTCCAGTCCAGGCCTTGCTGAGAGGTCCGGGGTCTCTCTTGAACAGAGTGCTTCTCCTGTAGATTCCCAAGGTCAGATTCCTGGGATAGGCCCACAGCAGTATTTCTCTGAGAAACTGTCTTCTGAGGATGATTTATCAGGTGCAGAATTTAATGAGTTTGAAGATAGTAAACGAGTTTGAAGACAGTAAACTAAGACAAAATTCTCAAGATCAATGAAGGTCAGTCCATCTGCTAGAAAAGAGAGATAAGAAATCCTTATCTGGCTGTAATGGCAAACAGAATGCTTTCCTTTTGGTTCATGGGACAGGAAAAGCTTTATATGATATGAGGAAAGGATTTTAGCTCAGTCTCGTCAACATTGGAATTTCATGATGGTCTTGTTTCCAAGTGGATTTCTAGTTTCCTGTTTCAAGTTTTGCCAGGTTCCTGGTCTGGGCATTGGATCTCCATGCTGTCTTCTTCCTTTGGGTTTTGCATCTTTGGATCTTGTGTTTTTACTCTTCTACCCTGAAGTTCACGGATTATCTGTACTCTTTGGAAAATACTGTTTTGGACTAAACTGTTTCATTTTATTACTTTGCTTACATATATCCTTCAATAAACTGCTTGCTGTTTTTACTATACTGGTGTGGTGTTTAAGGACAGAGGTGTTCCTGCTCTGGGATACAACACCTAGGCCTTCAAAGATAGAAAGCCAGTATTTCTACTTTTATGATATGCACATGCCAGTGACATTTGAGGATTGGACTAGGACTCTGGTGACCAGGGTTTGAAACCCTTCTCATCCATGGAAACCCACTGGGCAAATCATATACTCTTAGCTGTAGAGGAAGGCAAATGACTTCATCTGAACAAATTGGGTCAAGAAAGCCATGGATAGGGCCACCATTAATTGGAAATGACTTGAAGGCACACAACAATAGCAGCAACAACAGCAGCAGCATTTGAATTGCTGACTGCATTTCACAGAATCATACATTCTTAAAGTTGGAAGGGACCACAAAGACCATTCTTGCCATTGCATAGCTAAAGCACTCCTAAAAAATACCCATCCAATCATTTTTTTTCCAGAGATGGAGAGTCCACCCCATCTGAAAAACCCATTCTAAAAATCCATTGCTGTAAACAAGTTATTCCAATATTTAGGTGGGATTTCTTTTATTGGAATTTGAATCCATTTGTTTGTAATCTAGTCCCTGGAGCGGCAGAAAAGAAAATCTCTCCATCATGACGCTCTTTCAGATTTAAAGATAGCTATCATGTTGCTCCTCATTGTTCTCTTCTCAAAATATCTAGCTCCCTAAGTGGTTCCTCATAAGCCTGAGTTTCCATACCTTTGATAAGATTACTCACTTTTCCCCAGACACATTTCAACTTTTCAATATACTCTGCAAGCTGTATTACCCAGAATTGGATGCAGATTCCAGGTGAGAGCTGACCAAAGTGGACTACCATGGCAGTAATACTTCCTTTGATTGGGATACTATGGTCATATTGATGCAGTCCAGAATAACATTGATTTGTTTTTCTATGTTTACTAAATGCTAGAAAGAAAGTATTGAATTGACACTGCAAGAATCATTACATAATAGCAATATCTGGTCTATGGGGCAAGGTGCAGATCCCTGTCCCCACAGCAAATCCACAGGAAGTCTAAGGACACCCTCTGGAAAGACTCCAGAGATAGTTTTCCTAGATCTGTATGGTTATGAAGAAAGTCACTGAGTTAACACCTGTGTTACTTTGGATTTTGGCCAAAGAAAGAGGATCAGAAAGAGAAAAAACCCCACGTAAATAAACATCCTGGATTGTCATACTGCTATCTACTTCTTACTGGTGCATAGTTTGGAAAAAATATAAGCACGAAAACAGAGACAACTTCTTGCTAATGGGAAATGAAGGCACAAGCTCAGTAACTATGAGACAGTATGATGAAGATTGCACTGAATACCACTTTTCTCTTGCTTCCTTTGAGCGAGAATTGGATTTTGCTTGCTTCTTTTGAGTTTGAATTGGATTTTGCTTAACATTTAGCAACAGGTTTTCTTTTGGGTTGCCTTTTGTTCATTTTGTTTGTGAGCCTTCAGAACATAAAGAAATGTTGATTTTTCAGGATGCTTGGGGAAATAGCTCGATCCCAGACAAATTGCCTCAGAAGTCTGCAAAATGACTTAGCCCACCACAGAGGCATGGTTGTAAAAATTGAAAAGGTTTTCACTTTTGACTCTTCCAAGGATTGCAGAAAGAGATATTTGCTAGTGTGCGTTCTTTGAAAACTGTTGCTCGGCACATTAAATTACCAAACATATTACTCTGGGAACACTATATGTTGAGCTTCTTCTTTTTCCTTCTTCTATTTCAAATGATAGGAATCAGGTATTTCTTATAAAACTACACAATCTTATATACTTGTTCTTATTGTATTAAAACATTTTTCTGGATTGCATCTAAACTGATAGGTCTAAATGGTATTCCCTTAGTATAAATTGCAAATAACAGTAGCCATGAAATAATACTACATTAAAAACAGTGAAGTGCTCAGATATGTTAGTTTACCAGACCAAGTCAATGCAATTGATAGTGAATTAGTTGAATGTCGGCTTCAAGGATAAAGATTATCCTTTTGATAGTTTCAGGGCACAAGAGATATTGGCAGAGGAGCTGTAAGATAGGGCAGAAAGTCTACTATGCTGTTTGAACATAAGAACATAGTTACATAAAATAAGTTAGTGCAATCATTTGTATATGATAGTGCATTACCACGACTCTATATTTGTTCTATGGCACAGGGACATGGAACAAGATAGGGGATGAGGTTTATAATCCAAATGATGGAGTTCCTCTCATTCAACTAATGGAAAAAGACAAAAGGAGTTCTAGTTTGGTAGGGTACTCAAAATTCTCTGCCAGAGGTTATTAGTGCCATAGTTCAAAGCAGTGAATTCAAGCTCGCTAGCCAGGAATTTATCCCCATAGATTTTACCTTTAAAGATATACATTTTGGAATACACCATGTATCAAATTTGAAAACATTTCTGTTTCTGGTTTGAAAGTCTTATTTCCAGTTTAATTGTGCAGTTCTTACTTTGAAAGTAGTTACTCCAGAAGCTTCTTTTTTGTGGCTGCCACAAACTATGTTGAATGCCTCTAGAACATGGCCATATAGCCTGAAAAAACCTACAACAACCCTATGTAGAATTTGTTGAGACTCAATGGACCATGTGGACCACACAAAGGGAAAGCGTTGCTGCCCAGATTCCTCCCATTGCTCCTAAGTCAACACAGGAAGCCTCCAGTGTTGCTGCGGTAGTTGAACTCTTTGCTCTTCCCTTTCAGCATGGAGCCCAGCTGGAAGTCTCTGTGCATCGTATAATGATTCCGGCCCAGCTTACCTATCTGAATGCATCTCTCAATGAACCTTCTAGGAATTTAAGATCATGCGGGGAGGCCCTGTTCTCAATCCCGCCTGCCTCACAAGCACGTTTGGCGGAGATGAGAGACAAGGCCTTCTCAGTGGTGGCCCTCTGTGGATATCCCTTTCCAGGGATATTAGATCGGCACCCTCCCTCCTGACCTTTTGGAAAAGAGTGAAAACTTGGCTCTTCGAGCAAGCGTTTGGAACCTCAGCATGACCAGATAAACACAAGATTGTGAATATGAATACGGAACAGCTAAGACGATGTAAACGGATGAGGAATTGGACTGGAAGACATTGTTTTTTTAATAGATGTTTATAGTTTTTATAGTTTCTATGGTTTTTATATGGATTTTATGATGTGACTTAATTGTTTTTTAATTGATATATGTATGCATGTATGGCATCAACTTGCTGCCGATTTGTACACCGCCCTGAGTCGCCTTCGGGCTGAAAAGGGCGAGATAAAATAAATAAATAAATAAATAAATAAAGGGCTCCATGTTGAAAATGGAGAGCAAGTGGTGTATAACAGGCAAATCAGCCTGTCTCAATGATATTCATTGAAAAACTATAGCAAAATATGCTGCAGGATGTCTTGCAAAAACAACGTTTTTCCAGTTTAATAATTTTTTCCATGTTTTGATGATAGAACCAATTAGGAAATGACATTTATAACCCAAGAACAAAAATCATGTTATATAGTAATACCTTTTTAGCAAGAATTGTCCTGCTAACATTGTGGAAAACCAAAAAATCCAAGGAAAGGTATAAATTTTGCTCCATACATTATGATATGAGGTGTGGACTGAAGTCAGCTCTCACCATTGTATGAAGAAAATGAAATTCAGCATCCCTACTTTGGGATATCATTCAATGGCACTACCTTGTGAATTGCCAATAATTAAAACAATAGTTGATAACTGTTTATGAACATACTTCCTGCTGCATTACACCAAACACACAAAGGTCATTAAAATTTGTAGGTTCAGAATTTTAATTTTTTTTAGATGCAGGTGTGTCATTATTGTGATGACATCACTTGTGAGGAATGCAATTATTGCTACTCACTGAGTGAATATTTATAGCAAAGGTGAACTCAAGGTACTGCTTGTTGCATGTTTGGTCTGCAGCCAAATCCGTTATTGATTGGAGGGGGGAACTAGGAGGTAGCTTGCTTATGTTTTACACATTCATTTATGTGTAATTTAATTTCCAGGGCCTAATGTAATACCTCATCTGCTTCATATATATCGTACTTTGATATTTATTAAGAGTACTGCCTCTCCCAAGTAGTTCATGTTTTCTCAGGCCAGACACATTATTCTGACAAGTGGTAAGTACTGTGCAGGAGTGAAGCTACAGGGAGACAAAAATGAAGACAACTTTCCTCCAATAAGAATTCTGCCTCCCCACCTTGAAATCTTTTTATTTCCATCTTTCTAGCATTGCATTAGTTTCAAACATTAGTTCAAAATAGAGCTTAGAGATACATAAATAAGAAGGGGGAGGAAAAACTATAAGACAATATGAGCAACACACGATGTTGTTCTTGTTGCTGTGTGCTTTGAAGTCTTTTCCTACTGATAGCAACCCTTGAAAAAGGTAAAAATTGTCCAGAGAAGGTTTGCTATTGGCTTCCTCTAAGGCAGCATTTCTCAACCTAGGGGTTGGGACCCCTGGGGGGGGGGGTTGCAAGGGGGTGTCAGAGGGGTCACCAAAGACCATCAGAAAACACATATTTTCTGTTGGTCATGGGGGTTTGATGGAGGAAGTTTGGCCCAATTCTATCGTTGATGAAGTTCAGAATGCTCTTTGATTTTAGGTGAACTATAAATCCCAGTAACTACATCTCCCAAATGTCAAGGTCTATTTTCCCCAAAATCCTGTCAGTTTTTACATTTGGACATATTGAATATTCATGCAAAAGCTTGGTCCTGATCCATCATTGTCCACAGTGCTCTCTGGATGTAGGTAACTACAACTCCAAAACTCAAGGTCAATGCCCACCACATCCTTCCAGTATTTTCTGTTGGCCATGGGAGTTCTGTGTGCCCAGTTTGGTTTGATTTCATCATTGGTGGAGTTCAGAATGCTCTTTGATTGTAGGTGAACTTTAAATCACAGTAACTAAAACTCCCAAATGACAAAATCAGCCCCACCAGTATTCCAGTTTGGGCATATTGGGTATTTTTGCCACGATTATGTTGGTCCCATGAATGAAAATACACCCTGCATTTCAGATATTTACATTACGATTCACAACAAAATTACAGTTATTAAGTAGCAAATAAAATAATTTAATGGTTAGGGGTCACCACAACATGAGGAACTGTATTAAGGGTTGTGGCATTAGGAAGGTTGAGAAACCTGCTCTGAGGTTGGTAGAAATTGGGACTTGCCCAAGATCAGCTTGGAGAGTAGTTCCTCACCTTAACTGCGAACCCACAGAAACAGTGGTGAAGAATGCTTCAAAAATATTGACTAAAGTTTTATTAATCTAAATTTTAAATTTAAAATGATTTATTTATTCAAAAACTATTTTGGTAGAAATAGAGCTCATGAAACCCCAAATGGCCATTATTTTTAAAAACTATATGTTCTTTGTTCTCATACCCAAGTACTGAAATACCTCTAAAGCGAAATGTAGAATACCATTTGATGCCATCATTGGCTAGAGTTCAGTGATACTGTACAACAATGATACTCAATATTTTGTAGGCATTGTCTTGGGTGTATATGAAAGGCATCTCAAAATTATCCTTGTTCATTGCAAAATTGAATGAGAAATTCTTCCACATCTGCTGAATATTCAGTCCTAGGAATAGAGAAGCTTCATTAAATTTAGTGCCACAAGTTCATTTTATCTACAGGGCAATGGGCAAGTGAAACATGGAGTGCTATTAGCTTAAATGATTCTTATGAGTAAAATCTCCACTAGCACTGTTGAACAATACAGCACACCTTTTTAAAAAAATGTGTAGTTCACTTTTGCAAGATCATTATGGAGCAATGAATTTTACAGATGGTAATGGTTATGATGGTCTTGACCAGGGGGTGCGGAGTGCAGAACTCAAAAGCACAATTTTAGAAATGGGTGAAAGGTAAGAAGGAAACATTTCTACCTGCTGGTAATTGATGCTGTTGGAAGAATTTGGTTCTCTGTCCGTTTTGTTGCATGAAAAAATGGTTAACTGTGCAGATGTCAAGATGGGAAGTGCAAGATTCCTAAGGCAACGTGTGCCTTTAAGAGAGGTATTAGATCATGTGTGGTAGTGACGGGGAACCTTTGGATTTCTGGATGGTTTGGACTTCATCTCCCAGAAATGCCAGCTAACAGGGCTAATGGTCAGGAATTAAAGACACTGTAGGACAAAACATCTGGAAGGCCAAAGTTGCCACACCCTACTGTTAAGCACCAAGCAACACAATCCTTGTATATCTCAATGGAAATTACAATCAGATAAATTTGTATATGATTGTGTTTTAAATTATGCCCCTTCTACACTATCATATAAAATCCATATTATCTGCTTTGAATGGGATTATATAGCATGTAGACTCATATAATCTAATTCAAATCAGATAATGTGTATCATCTGATTTGATAATCTGGATTATAAATAAATTTTGTTAGCATTGATGTATTGTTGTTGTATTTGGACATTGAATGTTTGCCTTTTATGTTTGGAATCCACCCTGAGTCCCTTTGGGGAGATAGAGGGGAATACAAACAAACAAACAAACAAACAAATAAATAAATTTTATTTTATTATTTTATTATATGGCAGTGTAGAAGAGGCCTTAGGTGCCCATCATCATGTACTTAGATTTCTTGCCATTGCAAGCAGGGATCTTAATGCAAGTGTTTGTGGCTTGTCTGGCAGGCTTTATTATTATTGATAGGACATGACATTTTCTCCAAAATGGATTACACAGAAAAATAACTTTGAGCTACAGCTGAAAACTTGGGTTTGTTAGTCCCAACTAGAGTAGATACCTTGAATCAATTGGATCTTCCTAAATATTGATTTACCATTCAACAATTAATTCAGTGGAACTGTGCCAGTTGGGAGTAATCAAAAATATTCAAGGCTTACCTCAAATCAAATTGAATTCAGTGAAGTTTAATTCTGGGTTGACATAGATGGGATTACATTTAATGTTAGGCTGAAAGCTGTCTGCCGTGGACCAAGCACACATATTAATCAGAAGAGGGCCTCTCCAACACGTGAACAAATGGGGAAAAATAACAATTACCCCATACACAGATTGAAACTTTGTACATTGACACTACTTGCTATTACACATTCCACAAGTAATTTAAATGAAGACTTGGATGCTGTAGCTCACAATTGCAGGTTTTGTATGCCCCTTAACTCATAAGAATTACCAGCTGAGAAGGCCACAGCTTGTTACAAACCCTTTAAACATCTGTGTAGTTCAACAGCATTAATCTTTCAAGGATACTACAACTTTGAGTTCAAATTTATGAATCTATGACTTCTTAGGACACAAACATTTATAAATATTCTGATCAGTGACAAGTTTTATATTGGTAAAAGGAGATGCTATGAAGCAGAAAATAATGCTTCATATCTCTCCCCTTACTAAGATATACCAAAATAATCCCAAATGGAAATAACATTGGTAAAGAAAAGGTTTTGGATTATGAAATTCAAGATAAGTGATGATCAACCTGGATATGACTCCAAGAATTCCAAGGGGCAATCTTGTTCCAGGAACTTTAATTCAACATTATCTGAGTGTGGACTCAGATTACCCAGTTCAAAGCAGATATTGTGGGATTTTCTGCCTTGATATTCTGGGATATAGGGCTGCGTGGAAGGGCCCACGGGCTATTAAATGCAGTAGTCAACACCTGATTGTACAAAGCTTCATCACAGTGTCTCACTGCTGCATTCTACAAGCCCAGGGAATGATGGGTAGGCCATGCCCCTACTTTATGAATTTCCACATATATGTGCGAATTGAAGTAAATAACTTAAATAAGAGTCTTGTTGCAAGAATGTAAAACCACATTGGATTTAACAATGTACTACATTTAGAAATTATATGGACCAAGTAATATTCACTCTGTCTTTTCCTTCAAGCTTGACTGCCTGCAACTTGGCTGAAGCAGGTAATTCAAAAGAAACAATTTTTCTCCATTGAGGTCACCAATAAAATGCAACATGCATTGCAAGGTGGTAAAATTGTGTGTTATGATTCTGTACGAGAATGTGTCGGAGAACGCAACCGGGAAAGCGGATGATGTTGTTTTTAATTTGAATTCAAGAATGTCATTATCTACTTGAAGCATTTAACAGGGGTTAGGTTGGCCCCAATCTCTCACAATACTTAGTGTGAAGGAATAAATATTTGAGGTGGACTGAACACCATTAAAAACTCCTTCATGTTTACATTGCAGGCTGGTTTTTAACACTGTCTTGTTTCAGACAGAGGTCAGCACGCATACTGAATGCAATCAATTTGGTATTGGGAATTTTGATCCCTTTGGCCAACTGAGAAATTACTAACACCTTTGACACCCAGATTTTATCAGTTAGAAATGTCAAGAGACATAAGTTCAGACTATGATTGTGAGACTGTTGCTAACTAAAACTGAATGATATAAGTATTAGGCATCATTGTAAGTTGGATCCAATTTGTTAATTACTATGCAATATCTGACACATGGGCATGGTCCACACCAAAAACTTAAGAATAGAAACTTACCCAATACTGTATTGTCGAAGGCTTTCATGGCTGGAATCACTAGGTTCTTGTAGGTTTTTTCGGACTATAGGGCCATGTTCTAGAGGCATTTCTCCTGATGTTTCACCTGCATCTATGGCAAGCATCCTCAGAGGTAGTGAGGTCACCTCACTACCTCTGAGGATGCTTGCCATAGATGCAGGTGAAATGTCAGGAGAAATGCCTCTAGAACATGGCCCCATAGCCCGAAAAAACCTACAAGAACTTACCCAATACTTTTTCGTTTGCATTTTGCAATTCTCCAAAGCCTCCCAAAGTCGTTTTTAGCACAAGGAAGCAAAGCAAAGCCAAAAGGCTGCCTTTCCTCTTTAAATTAATGACCTCTTGCTTCTCGCCATTAGGAGAAGGAAGCAGCAGAGAGAAAGCAGAGTTCGCTGGGAAAGAGACTGAGAAAGCAAAGAATTCTGGGAAATGTAGTTTGGGAAGGCAAGGAGCCCTGTGCCAGAGAACTCAAAAAGCCCTGCCCTAAACTGCATTTCCCATAATTCTGTTCAGCATCAGAAAGCCCCAATCAGGAGAGGGGAGAGATTTGTCCCCCCATAGCAGCAGCCAGCCAGATTTCCAAGAAATGTCTGAATCTGCAAAGAGGAGGACTGATTGATACTTCTAGTAAGTAAATCGCTGGGCTGTGAAGTTCTTTTGGTTAATATGAGAGACATGAGAAACTGCTGTGACTTTTTTTTAAAAAAAGTTTTTGTCAAAACTTAAAACAATTCCCTAAAATCAGTAGATGTATGAATATTTCTGAAAGTTGGGGGGAATGGTGCCCCCCAACTTAAGGAGATAGCTCTTGTAGTTTTTTTAAAAAGTTGTTTATAAAAACTTTGAAAATTTCCCAAAAATCTGTGGATAAGTAAAACATTGTGATGCTTGGTGGGCTAAGAGTGGTAATTGTGTTCTACCATTGTGGAAAGTGTCACTCCAATAGTTGTAAAAATGAGGGAGAAAGAACCCCCTGAAGTTTCCTCACTTGCGCAATTACTATAACGAAAACGTAATGAAATGTTGTTACTTTCATTATCATAACAAAAAATTCACTAACAACACTATAGAAACACTTTAGAAATGAAACGTTGGCACCCCCTAATTTTGTAATGAGTTTTGAAACATTTTTTTCATTGTCTCACAGTCCTAATAAGTATTTTAGGTTACTTCTTTATGGTGGTCAATAGTTGTAGTCCATTTCTGGGCTCCAGGAACCCCGATTGTGGAATGCCCCTACTTCCCTGATCTATGTAGACAACATTGTTTTCTTTCCAGTGCTAAACCAAAACATGTGTATTTATTATTTGAGGTCTAAATTAACGTTAAATAATATATATACTTATAAGGTTTTAAATTTTTGTAGGATTTTTCAAAAATTCTAAGTTTGTTTAACATGTTGTTCATTCGTTCAGTCGTCTCCGACTCTTCGTGACCTCATGGACCAGCCATTTATGGACCATTGTTTAACATATTTTAATCTTATTTTAGGAAGTTTCGTTGTTTTATTCTGGAGTTTTTTAAAAAAGTATTTTCTGGAGTTTTTTTAAAAAGTTACTTATAAATTGCCCAGAAATCCCACAAAAAAGACATAGAGATGTAAATAATTTCATATTTATTTATATTTATGATGTCATCCGCAACCAGAACATTGTATTACATTTCTAACAGAACAAAACAAACAAACAGATAAAAAAAACCCCACAAATTTTGCAAACTTGGTAGCTGATTAAATGTCCTTTGACCAGTATCTGGCCACTTGGAGTGCCTCTGGTGTTGCCGCAAGAAGGTCCTCCATCGTGCATGTGGCAGGGCTCAGGTTGCATTGCAGCAGGTGGTCAGTGGTTTGCTCTTCTCCAAACTCGCATGTCGTGGATTCAACTTTGTAGCCCCATTTCTTGAGGTTGGCTCTGCATCTCGTGGTGACAGAGTGCAGTCTGTTCAGCGCCTTCCAAGTCGCCCAGTCTTCTGTGTGCCCAGGGGGGAGTCTCTCATTTGGTATCACCCACGGATTGAGGTGCTGGGTTTGAGCCTGCCACTTTTGAACTCTTGCTTCCTGAGGTGTTCCAGCGAGTGTCTCTGTAGATCTAGATAATAATCCTGATGTGAAAGTACCCATACCAACATAACTTAAATTTTTATATTATTTAATAAAATCTTACGAAAGTAGAATTTTCAATTGAATGTAACATGAAAAAGGGACCCAATGTTAAGTAGAATCTATGAGCTGTTACAATTCTGCCAGAATATGCTGGCAGAATTGATTTGTATTGAACAAAATACAAATGATTCATATTGAACAAAATTACATATAAATATATATTCTTTCTCTCTCTCACACACACAGACAAATAAAAAGTTCAATAGTTTCAGATTGTCAGGGCAATATGCCATTCTTTTTTTTTTGACCAGCAGTCTTATTAGCAGCTGTGCTTTCTCTAAATTTTGTTAATTCCATTCTTTTTTTTCTTATGTGAATAAAAAGCGTATTTTAAAAACATTTGTTCAATTGCTTTCTATATATGACAAAAACGAAGTGTACTTCTATTTTAATATGATTGTAAAATGAGAAAAAATCAGATCCTATTCTCTTGTCAGAAACATGAAATAAACGAATTTTTCCCTCCCTTTGTATTAAAAGCATCCATGTTCAAATCTTTGAGATACCTTAACATCTAACAATACACAAGGGGACATATGACTATCAAGATCCTTTAATCGTATTGTCTTTATGTTTTGATGGTCATCCTGTCTCAAAGTAAGTTGAGTTGAACAATGTCTCAGTGGGTGAAAATAATGTTCTGCTCCGAACATAATGCAATCTTATATTAAATGGTTATCAAATAATACTATATTAGCGGTGAGATTGGGATACATTTCTACCTGCTGGCAGGTATCTTTTCTCAGTGAGATGTATTACTGCTGTTGAGTGAGCACTGAATTGTGGTTGGACTATAACTGTGTATATTTTACTTAAAGCCAGTAAAATATCAAAATCTTTGTATCATCTTTAACATGCTATGAAAATCAACTTGGAATCCAAAGCAAATTATATAGTAACCATCCAGGAAATGGCATGCTTTTTTTCTTGGATATAGACGATAGAGCCTATTAGTCCGTAAACGATGGTTATCCGCCACATTCCTATTTAGAGTAATTTTGCACTAATGTGACATATTCAAACCAGATACCTTACAATAGTGGTCTGATTTCAGCTGGAGAAAAAATGAGGCCAGCCGCTGCCAAGAATAAAAGAGGGTTGCATTTGTGTTATGGCAACAAGTCGAGCTATTCTTCACAAACTGATTATGTTTCCCTAAATGAGATTAAGGAAAAGATAAATCTAAGAAGAGGCCTATGTGCAAAATTTCCCACTACAGATAATAATGCTTAGCATTTATATAGCACTTTCTGAGTGTTCAAAGTGTTCCATGTACTTTTTTATCAGTAACAGATCCACATAGATACACTATTTGTGTCAGAGATGTGTGTTTTCTTTTAAAACTCTTAGAAGCATAAACCTTGTATGCACTTCAAAGTTACTTTGGACACACTTAATCTATGGTAAGTAAACTGGTGTTGACTTTCCTGTGTCCATTGTTGTAGTTCTGGTGTGCTTCTATGAAAAGATATAAGCTATGTCACAGTCTAAAGGTAGAGTGTAACTCATGTGGCTGGAGGACTACATGAAGTCTCCTCAAGCTGCTTTCCTGGGGCATGTTTCTCTTCTAAAAAGAGGCACAGGAAATATATGTCTTAGAAATAGTTTTCCTTTTAAACCACAAACTATTGAAAAATCTTATAGCTTTCAGATTTTTTTAGAGGCAGAAAAATGGCTCCTAGGCTTTTAGAAGTTCCCAATTAGGATTTAAGGCCAAGAGTGTTTCTGTTTTTATCAGAATCCTATTGAAAGGTATTCTTGGAGGCCATATACACTGCCATATAAAATTCAGATTATCTGCTTTTTTTTAAAAAAAAAATATTAATCAGTTTGAAACATACATACATGGAAAGAGGGGGAATATTCAGAGAGAAGATAGAAAAGTAGGAAATACAGTCAATAAAAACCACTACCAAGAAGTGAAGAAAAAAAAACCCAAAATACAAAAAATACAAAAATACAAAAAATTAAAAATAATAAAAAATGACTTCTATTCCAATCTCACAATCTTCTTATCTTTTATTTCATTATTATTTACCTTTTCTTTATATCCTTCTTTTTTCTATTCTTCTCATAGTCATAAAAAAATATCCAGTCTGTCTTTTTTAAATAGATTTCCTGGTATTTTTCTTTAGCAAAAAAGTTAATTTGTCCATGTCTCTTATTTCTTTAACCTTATCCACCCACTCATCAACCATGGGGATTTGTTCCTTTCAGATTATCTGCTTTGAATGGGATTATATGGCAGTGTAGACTCATATAATCCAGTTCAAAGCAGATAATATGGATTATCTGCTTTGATAATTCGGATTATATGGCAGTGTAGAAGGGGCTGCGGTGTCTCTCTGGTGATGCTGTAGCCCTTTTTCATTTGTCATCTTTCCCTGTGATAGTCTTTCTATCTATATAGTGCCATCTAGTGGTTTCATCTAAGTGCTGCAGTCTGAGGCTCATGAGCTGGCGATGTAGGTTAATATAAAATTAAGCCACAATCAAAAGGGGTGGATGTTTAAACCCCCACAGTATTTTACATAGGATCATAAAAGGCATGTGTACCAAGTTTGCTCCAGATCCATCAAGTCATGTAGGAGTCTTTGAGGTACAAACATACACATATGAGAAAGAGAGAAAGATAAGACACAAGATTCTATCTATTCTTGGAAGCTAAACAATTTTCTTTCTGATAAAACCACCTTTAGGGATTACTTACTTAAGAAACACTATGGAGTTCATAGTAAAGGTGAAGGTAAAGGTTTTCCCTGATATTAAGTCTAGCTGTGTCTAATTCTGGAGGGTGGTGCTCATCACTGGCACCGAAGAGCCAGTGTTGTCCATAGACACCTCCAAAGTCATGTGGCCAGCATGACTGTATGCAGCCCTGTTACCTTCCCACAGAAGCAATACCTATTGATCTAGTCACATTTGCATGTTTTTTAACTGCTAGGTTGGCAGACACTGGGGCTAACAGCAGGAGCTCACTCTGACCCCTGGATTTGAACTGCCAACCTTTGAGTCAGCAAGTTCAGCAGCTCAGCTGCTTAATCTGCTGCACCACCAGGGGGGCCATATGGCGTTCACGTGTCATCATAAATCAACAGACAACAGGCAAGAATACTCATAAAAACGTTCACCTTGACCATGAACTCACTTGTTACCCTGTGGTCAATTTAGCTTCTTCCCCATTAATGCAAAGTTAAAACAAATTTGTGAGAAGTACTTGTAAGATGACTAAAAGCATTATGCTCACCAGAAGATGCCCTCTTGTGTGTGTATCTTCAGGCTTGGCCTCATGTTAGCTGCCCTGAGTCTCCTCAGTGAAGATGGTGGCGGGGTATAAAGATAATAATAATAATAATAATAATAATAATAATAATTATTATTATTATTATTTATCTCCCAGGACATTTACATCTTGGAAGGTCGTGGCCAGTAATTTGAGCTGGGCCTGAAAATGAATTTGTACAAGATATAATATGATAGCCATGTTCACGTGGGATATGTTTCTGGACTTACCATGGAAACAGGAAACCATGGATAATAGCAAAACCTATTGAAAGGAATGAACTTCTGTGGAATGTTACCACAGAGCCAGACTGGATTATCTCAAAAATTCCTAGAGATGTATCCTCTCAAGGAATTAGATGGCCAATATTATGGTAACTTCCAATAGAAACATACCACAGAATTTCTTTAAAGACCTAGAAAATTCCTAGAGGGGACATGTTTTGTCAGATGTGAGTAAGTGAAACCACTGCTTCTGGTCTCAGAGGTCATACTGTATCTCAATATAAATAAGATAATTGATTTCAACAGCAATATACTTTAAAAAATAAGTTCATCAGAATGTGGTAAGCTCCAAAACACGACCAAAATAAAGTCTAAAACAAAGCCTCTTTCATGTGGGAACAGTGTTATGTTTAAATACGGCACCGGCCCAGTGTACCTGTCTGAATGTATCTCCTTCTACGTCCCACCTAGGAATTTAAGATCTTCTGGTGGGACCCTGCTCTCGGCCCTGCCCTTGTCACAAACGAGATTGGCGGGGACGAGGGACAGGGACTTCTCGGTGGTGGCCCCCCCACCTGTGGAATTCACTCCCTGGGGAAATTAGATCATTGTCATCCCTCCTCTCTTTCAGAAGGAAATTAAAAACATGGATATGGGACCAGGCCTTTGGGTAATCTGGCAGACTGACAATGGACAATGACGACTAAAGCTTTGGAAACAGACTATGATAAGCGGAATGAATTTATTAATTATGGACTTGGCAAAACGATGGCCACCAGGCTGGCTTTTTATTGTATTTTTATTGTATTAATGTAATGTTTTAATTGTTTTAATTATTGCTACTATGTATTTTATTGTGTGAATTGTAGGCATCAACGTATGCCGGTTGGAAGCTGCCCTGAGTCCCCTTTAGGGGGTTGAGAAGGGCGGGGTAGAAGTACCCAAAATAAATAAATACATAAAATGGATATATAAAACAAGACTCCCATGCTTTTCATTAAGTCAAACAATTCTATGTATGAGCTATTTCATCAGAATTACTTAGTTGGGGCCAACAAACTGAGGGCAATTTTTGAAATAGTAATAACAAACTCTCAAGAAGATTAATTCATTGGCCAGTTTTTATTTCAGAGATGATAAATTATAAGTTCATCTAATGCATATAAGAGTAATTGCTACAGACTTTTTCTAAGTAGGCAAGCCATGTATCTATAATAAAATGTGACATTGTTTCATGAGTAAATCAAGTGATTCCTTGTTTCAAACTGCAGTTTCTAAATATGTTGTCATTTTGAATATATTGGTATATCATTTTTCCTCATACGTAAACCAGGGATAACAACTAAAACATTTGGAGTTGAGATTTTGGATGCGCCTCTTTATTTACACTCATTGGCAAGGGGTCCTGAATATGCAGAACACCGTAGGTAGTTTTACATGCATGAAATAATGTTAAATTGATTGTACAGAACAAATGAGACTCCCCCGCTCCATAATGCTGCCATTGACTTCTACTTGAATTCATTTCATCTATATTTATTTCAACTGTACCTTTAAAAAAACCCATCCTGTGTTCAAAATATGACACAGATAAGTTTGGAGCAGCTCCATCATTTGAATAATCAGCCATTTAGTGACATGTCTAGCCCTGTTTAATGGCTGAATCTGTAAAAATATGACCTCAAGCACTGGTTAACTTTAAAATAGCTGTGCCCACTGCATGACATAGCCAACAGGAAACCATTAGAGCTGGAGCAATTACCATTTACATCCATCGACGAAGTCCCTATTTTATTTTAATCTGCTTAAGTGCATTTTCTGCACGAGGTTAAAATATAAATCCCTTCTCCTGAACAAGACTGGTTTTCTGGCTGACTTGAGAGTGCAATTTACAACTGATTTAATTTGTTCTTCACAAACATTCCTAATGACATTACCCTAGTGCATATACTGACTGCCTCCTCTTATTCCATTAACTCCCAAATTGGGTTTAAAGACCATATTGATGCTAGATGTTATTATGGGTGATTATCAAAACAACAGACAATGGGGCAAAGTGTTTACTAACTGGTTTATATATAATTTCTGTAATAACTACAACAGATGGTAATGCTACAAACAATAAATCAAGCTTTTCACTGCTGAAATAAATTGGCAGCTTGCAGTACAGAAATGTTGTATGTAACTATATACAGATGCTTCAGTCATCAAACTGTATTGTTCATTCTTATTAGAAAATGGGTCTGTTACTGCTATTACAGGAAATCTTTCCATTTGCCATTACAAATGCATATTTTCAATTAAAATTGTTTTTAACTGCGGAGGTGGTTGAAGTATACTTCAAACATTTGATTATGGGCATGGCTCTCGCATTGAGCAAGCTTGTTGGAGGCTATTTATTTGTATCTGTAGGAGGGCATCACAAATGGGGCTGAAGATAAATGCATGCGTTACCCCGCTTCCACCCCCACAACTGTTAAAGATGTGTATGAAGATACAGTACCTAGATAATTCATTAGTTACTCCATATAGGATGGCTGTAATCCACCGATCTTAAATTAATCCCACACCAACAATTAATTCACATCTTCTGTGCTTTGTATCCATTTGGGATTATCATTGTCTTTAGGACAAGTCTCTTGTTTGGATATCAGCCAGCATGCCAATGCCTTAAATCAAGAAATAGTTTTCTAAGATCTACAGAGAAACTCACAGGAACACCTCAGCAAATGAGAGTCCAAAAGTGGCAGGCTAAAACCCGGAACCTCAAGCCATGGCTGATACTGAATGAGAGACTCCCCCCCCCCCCGGCACACAGAAAACTGGGTGACTTGGAAGCCGCTAAACAGACAGCACCACGAGATACAGAGCAAATCTTAAGAAATGGGGCTACAAAGTGGAGTCCACGACATGAGAGTGTAGAGAAGAGTAAAGCACAGACCACCTATTATAATGCTCTGTCACATGCACAATGGAGGACCTTCTTACAGAAACACTAGAGGCACTCCAAGTGGCCAGCTACTGGTCAAAGCACATTTAGTATAATGGCAAGTTTTTAAAATACATTTTTAAATACATTACAACTGTACCCTCTGTTCGCTTCCGACATGATAAATAAATAGGAAAAGTCTGACTACATGTTTTTACAGGTTTTTCACACTTTCTGTGAACCATCTGGTTCATCAGGTTTCAAATATGAAGAGTTGGGTTTTTTTTCCATTATGTAACAACCAACATTTTCAGGTCTGGGTAAAGACAGTGTTGTATGAATTATAATAATTTTCAGCATCCATTGGGAAGTATTAAAAAACTTATCTCAAGTTTTGAGACTGATATCAGAAGAGTAAAAAAAAAATCCATGTAATAACCAGGATGTTGAATGTATGTATCACATCATTCTGTACTGCAGTTTTTACAATCAGGCTCAGCTACATATTATTAACCCACTACTGAGCAACCTAACTGGTAGATCAACCCAATTCCATGTAAAGTTTTCACTAGGTGACATTTTTCCCCATGTGACCTTGGCCGCTGCTAAGTTTCTCTCTGAGGTAGCCAGGATAAGACAACTTCCCGTATTAGACTCAAGTTGAAACTTGCCTTGTATATATTTGAAGTTTTTACCCAGGTTCATATGCATTAGCATTGCACTCGTCCTGCTTTTCAATAGTCTGATCCGTTTATGAACCTGCTGTGCACTATTTCCACTGAGCAAATTGGGTCTTTGGACTGTAATAAAGATTGAGTGAGAAGAGTAAAATCAAGGATATGAAAACATATCAATGATATGACAACTTTAAGGGGTTGTCACAGTCCCTTTTGAGGATGTGAAGAAATTAATGAAATTAATACATTTAAATGCAATTTTTAAATAGGAAAATTAAACAATTTTTAAGGGGGGGGGCATAGTTCACAGGTTAAGAATCCTCAATGAATGTGAAACTTGCAGATTAGTTCTACCAGTTATATGTTTAGAATGTTTTCAATAGTGTGAGTTTGTTTATGTTAAGACTTTTGTTCTAGTTTTTTGGACTAATTGTTGCATTTTTTAAATATATCATAAAAACTGTTTTCTTGGTAAAAAAAAGGACCTTAACCTGAATTATGTCAATCGTAAAAAATATTTTAAAAAGAATCCCCATTTTAATATGATGACCACATCACATGAATGCACCCCCCATGCCATTTTGCCAACCTCTGTGGCAAAACTGCAGGGATGCTTCCCCCTTGACATGAAGGAAGCAGCACCGAAATGTCGCTGAAGCATGCTGGCTCCATTGGAGCCAGCACAACTTGGGAACCTTCCTGTGTTAGGAAGGAAGCATCCTATGATGCTTCCACTCTGTTTGGGGGTAGGACTTCAATAAGAACTCCAGTGATGTTGTGTGATGGGCAGTATGCCCATCCATCACTGGACCATCCCTTAGAATCCAAGGACACTAAAAAAGGTTAGTGTGATGAAGTCCTGAGAGAATTAAGTGCATATTCTCACATATGCTCAGATTGTTCAATTGTGCCTCTAAGATTTTGAAATAAATAGATAGTAGCCATTATGAACAAGATAATCTTTTAAAGACAAAAGAGGACCAACGAATATTCATCTGGGTTTCCCTGGTAGCAACTAATGATGTAGTTATCTGGAAGTATTCTGTATTTAAGATCCAGAACTCTTTTTCAGAGGACATCACAATGCAGCGCAGAAGGCCTGGGGATTGTCAACAAAGCACTGTATAGTCATATAATTGTTGATGGATAGTTATCAGCATCTAGTGTGGATTGCTACTGATGTGGTTAAGCCCAAGTTGTAATATTTTGTTCGCAGCTCTGCTCCTGTGCTTCACTCTTTGCCTACTCTTTCAACTCTAGTGTGATATGACACTTAGTGAGTTAAAAACCTCCATATCAGCATTATCCCCATGTAGAAGTTTCAGTGGTGGATGGCAAAAACTTCAAGTGAATCACCTCACCATCTACTCCTGGTCTGCATTGTGATAATATGTGACCAAGAATATTAACATGAGCAATACTTATGGTCCATTAAAAGTTTTGAAAACAATTTTGTGGTAACTCTTCTAAAGCTTTATACTGAATGTTTTGTTCTCCCAGTTGTCATATGATTGTATGTTGAAAGACAGTATATTGCCTCCAATTCCTTTTCAAACAAGCTGTGGAAAAGTTGCAGCCCTGTGGGTGAATGTGGCTTCCCAAAGCTGGTGTTTGTTTCTGCAGGCTTGGCTCCTCCAGACTGTTCCTTTTCTTTCTCAAAGGAGGGAATGATTTGCTTCCATGAGACACTTCATTTTTTTTTTCAAAATCAGACTTTTGGCCACCTCCAATGTCATTTTTCTTTGTGGAGGATATTTTGGAAATCTGTGTGGCTCTGTATGGTCCCAGATGAATTAAATTGACCCTATAACCCACCACAGTGGACCTACCCCATGTAAATTCTGTGGACGAATAAGATTTGTACTATTTTATCTTGTAAGCATCTTATATTTTATAGTATATATCAAAGCTGAGGAAGCATTAGTACTGTATTCCAGATGTTTTTCACGTTTTTAATCACAATCCCCTAACATTGGTCATGTAGTTGGAGATTCCTCAGATGTGAAGTTCAAAACATCTGCATGATCAATGTTCTTCATCCATGTACTACATGAAAGTTGCTTGATGAACTAGGTTTTTAGAGTTAGAACTATGTTATAGTGAATCACGGAGAGGAATGTAGAACTAGCAGGTCAGGTATAACTTATCTTTGGTGTTTTGCTTTAGGATAGAATATTTCCACAATATATAAGAGGGCAGAAAGCATAGCTGAGATCTTGTCTAATGTTATATAGTGAGTCCAGGTAAGATCATCTTCGAATTGGTGACTTCTTATTTTTTCAATTAATGTGAATAAATACTATCTTATGCTGGTCTCAATACTGTACTACATTAATAACACACCAGTTGACTTGCATGGATTCCTGTGTATTATCAAATTTCTTGAGGAATTCTGGGACAGCACATTTTGAGAAAAATATTGACCAACTGAGAGGTACCCAAAAAGGATAGTTATTTATTTATTATTTATTTATTTCCAGTATTTCTACTCAGGACAGTTTACATTTGGTAACAATTCAATGCCACTACATATAACAAAGCAATATAACAACAATTAAAACAATAAATAGAGCATTAATTAAAACAATAAAACGGTATTAATAGCCGTATCACCAATTCCACATCCACGAATTCCACATCCAAAGTGCTATTATGCCTGCTGTCCAAAAGCCTGGTCTCAGAACCAAGATTACAATTTCTTCCTAAAAGACAGGAGGGATGAAGCTGATCTTACCTCGCTGGGAAGCAAGTTCCACAGGTGGGAGGCCACAGCTGAGAAGGCCCTGTCTCTTGTCCCCGCCAAACATATTTGCGATGCTGGCAGGAGCGAGAGCAGGACCTCCCCGGATGATCTTAAACTGTGAGGAGGGATGTAGAGGGAAATGCGTTTGGACAAGTAAGCTGGGCCAGAACCATAGGGCTTTATAGGCCAAAACTAGCTCCTTGAATTGAGTTTGGAAGTGGACCGGCAGCCAGTGGAGCTGACACAACAAGGGGGTGTTATGCTCCCTGTATGTCGCTCCAGTTAGTAATCTGGCTGCAGCCCATTGGACTAGTTGGAGTTTCCAAACAGTCTTCAAAGGCAGCCCCACATAGATTGTGTTGCAGTAATCTATTCGGGATGTAACAAGAGTGTGGGCCACCGTAACCAGATCAGAGTTCCCAAGGTACAGGCGCAGCTGGCACACAAGCTTTAACTGTGCAAAAGCTCTCCTGGCCGCCACTGAAACCTGGGATTCCAGGCTCAGCGATGAATCCAGGATCACTCCCAAACTGTGAACCTGTGTCTTCAGGGGGAGTGTAACCCCGTCAAACACAGGCTGTAACCCTATGCCCTGTTTGGCCTTTTGACTGACTAGGAGGACCTCTGTCTGGATTCAATTTCAATTTGTTAGTCCTCATCCTGTCTGACACAGCGGCCAAGTACCGGTTCAAGGTCTGAACAGCTTCTTTAGTAATGGGTGGGAAGGAGTGACAGATTTGGATGTCATCTGCATACAGATAACATCATACTCCCAAACTCCGGATGATCTCCCCCAGCAGCTTCATGTAGATGTTAAACAACATTGGGGACAGTACTGAACCCTGAGGGACTCCACAAGACAATGTTTGCGGAGTCGAACAGGTGTCCCCCAGTAACACCTTCTAGGACCATCCCTCCAGGAAGGACTGGATCTACTGCAAAGCAGTACCTCCAAGTCCCATTCCTGCGAGGCATCCCAGATAGATGCCATGGTCAGTGTACCAGAGGCTGCTGAGAGTTCCAGCAGAACCAACAGGGACACACTCCCCCTGTTTAGCTCCCAGCGTAGATCATGTACTAAGGCGACCAAGGCTGTTTCAGTTAGGGTCTAGAAACCTAGTTTTGTGGGGAAAGTTTGAAAGAGCTGAGTGTGTTTGACTTAGAGAAGAGAAGACTAAGGGGAGAGATTGCCATGTTCTTCTAACATTTGAAGGTCAGATAGAAGATGGAATAGAAGGAAAAAACTGATGGGTGGAAAATCTAGTGGGGTCTCAATTTTATAATACATTTCTAAATACTATGAGCTGTTTGACAGGGGAATACAGAATCATGGGAGGTTGTTTGGCTGTCTCTCAAGCACACTGATTTTATGTCATGTATTGCAGAATACTGCATTGAGTAGGGCACTGGATTAGATTAACTCTTCCAGTTCTATAGTTCTGAGATAGTTTACTGGGGAAAAAAGTAAAACATATAAATGGCTACAGCAAGTTAAATCTTCTACCAGACCATCAACTGAATAATACCATGACATAGCATTCTGGTTTCTCAGTTGTATAGTACGAGTGTCCAAAGACCAAATTTGCTTTGGATTTCTTCTTCTTCTTCTTCTATAGTTCATTGCTCTAATATTGCATAGTCCAGGGAAGTAGCTATGGAGGTCATTCTGAGTTGCTTGCTTATAAGTCAAACTTCACGTTTTTGTATGGTTTTCCTTATCAGAGATGCATACCAAACACAGAACAAAGAGTTGGCTTTTCTATTCATACTCCGTATGCCATATCCCTATTGTAATTCACAAACATGGTCCAAATTATATCTAATAAAGATTTTTAAAAGCACATTCTCAACATTATAAGAAACTTTAATTAGAATTTCACAAAGGTTCAATCTGATTATTTGCTAATTGGCTTTCCCTGTCCCTGCTCCCCGCCCCTAGAATTTCACAAAGCTCCCAAGATACTAAAGAGCAAACAGCGCTTTAAGGCCACACTACATTGTGACAACAGTGATAGATATGCTAATTTCTTCATTCACTCCACTTCACTTCTTTTATTCTTTCCAATTAAAGCAAATGCTACTGAAACTGTAATTAAGCTAGCCGTAGCCCTGATTGCCTGCTGTTTTAATGAAACCCTATTGATTTTGCTTTTATTTCTAATGGCCACACATGGCGTTCATTGGTCAAACACATGGATGCAACAATGCACCAAATGGACTTCATTTTGGTGCAGTAAAAGGCCAGGCTTATCCAAGATAATATCAAAAGAGCTATTTGTGTGGCACCTCTATAGCTTTACTTCATTTGTATGACCAGAGTTGCTCCGAGGAAAATATATTAACTACTTAAAAAGATGAAAGCTAATTTTGGTGAAGAAATTGTAATAATATTCATTTTCTCCCAGTTACCACACATAAATCTCATGGGTGCTACTCTACTGGTTTGTTGGACTCCTTTTAAACAAGTACACACAAAAATTCCAATTATTTAAAAGTGACATGAAATGAGGTTTTTTGCTGAGGTTTTTTAAAAAATACTTTGGGTACTTTTATGGCATTGGAACTCATGTCAGAATTTCTTGGGTACTTTTGAACACAAACATTTCTTTCAAATATAAAATATAATAACATGGGAAATCGCCAAGTTTTATTTTATGAAAATTTGTAACCCTCTTTGATCTGGTAGGTTGGATTCAGTAAAATTACAAAATTATCCACCTCTTAATTACACAAAGTTTTACCACTGACAAAACCAGTAGACAAAAATGCTGATCAATGGTGCAAACTTATGCCTGTTTCACAGGGAATAAGTTATATTATATTCAGTGGACTATACACTTTAACATAGTTCATTAAAATGATTAGAGCTGTTTATCATACTCTGAAATCCAGCTCAGAAGGGAAAATGGCTTTTGGCATTTCAAAATAAACCTTTAACTTGAATTTTACATTAAGTCTCCAGGGGAACAATTTTTTCCCCCAACCACAATAGTTTTCTGGGTATCAGTGTGCATTTTCACCCTATATAAGTGTATGTTAAATATCGTTTTCATATTGTTAATATAATTTATTCTGTTTTAATATATGTTTGGATGTTTAAAACTATAGCCTTGTTCCCTCAATCTTGGAGAAAAGGCAGGGTAAAACTAAAGCTGATAATGATAATGATAATAATAATAATAATAATAATAATAATAATAGTGTTTTCATGCATGAGTGTAGTGAAGAGGGGACTTCACTGATTAAGATGAGGTGGCCTGTTAACTATATAAGGGCAAGGCTCTGGTTCCTCAACCAAAATTCATCCTTACTGAGTAATTTCTCTCCCATCGTCTTGAAAGCATATTGGCCCATATTCTCCATCACATGGAGAAAGTGTTGCCCTTCCAATGAGAATTGGAGCTAGCAAAACACGAGAAGCCTCCCATGTTGGGGGGCAAGGACACAGTAATGCTTTGATCTTGGCTGGGGGCATGGCCTCCATGAGAAGTCACACAACACTGTGTGATGTCCAGCAAGGCTTTCTGTCCATTAGATGGGGTGAAATCATCATAGGATGCTAAATTTATCCTGTTTTATGAAGTTGTATATCAGATCTTTAATTAAGTATACAAGGAAATTTTGTAGTATCTTTGTGATTGAGACAAAGAAGTTGGTAGGATAAACTCTCAAAGATTTAAATTACATGTATTAGATAAAGCTGACTTAGGAAAGTAGTATTTGTGAAAATTGAACAGTTATGGATAACTAAATCTAGTTAACCAAGAGGTCTAGCTGAGATTGCATGACTGGAGATAGTGGGACACACTAAAATTAGTATGCATGCATGCATTTCTATTAGTTTTAGTTTATATAAGATTAAGCTCTTTTGACATCTTTAAGTTGTTCATTAAGACTGAGATCCAACAACACCATAGCATAACATATAACAATTTTATGTATTTCTGTGAAAGCTGGACATTAAATAAAGCTGATAGGAAGAGAACTGATTTACTTAAAATCTAGTACTAGAGAAGAGTTCTGTAGATACCATGGAGTGCTAAAACAATAATAAATGAATCCTAGAGCAAATAAAGCCTGAAATCACCCTAAAAACCATTATGACTAAACTGAAACTCTTCTACTTTGGACATATCATGAGAAGACATGACTCATTAGAAAAAGAAATAATGCAGTAAAGAAAAATAAAGACTGCATTACAGGTGGATAGACTCAAGTCAGGCAGGCCATGGCACTGAGCCTGTATAACCTTTGCCAAGCTTTTGATGGCGGAGTGATATGGGAGTTTCTCATCCATAGGCCAAAGTAAGGTGAATGGCTATCAACAACAGCAACCCTGCATAAAAGTTGTAAAATATGATGTACATCAGTACGAGCTCTGCATTGTGCTGCTGTGTGTTCTGCCATGATGGCTCAAGTCCCATTACAGAATGAGCAAACCCACTGCAGACTGCATACATCCTGCCTGATATGGCCCCACATGCAGATCTCTGCTCCATATCCAACAGCTGGATACAGCCATTGTGTAATAAAATGTTCTACATGTTTAACACAACACACATCTGAACTTGTCACTAACAGGATGCTGAACAATATCTATTTAGGCAGTAATAGCTGATAGGGCTGTATTTTCTGCCTCACTCTACAGTAGTGATTCTCAATTTTTGATCCTCCAAGTGTTTTGGACTTTAACACTCAGAAATACCAGCCAGCTTACCAGCTGTTAGGAATTATGGGAGCTGAGGTCTAAAACACCTGGAGGGCAAAGGCTGAGTACCACTGCTCTACAGTAACTAAAGCTTCCCTGGTCTCACATTGTTACTGCAGTAGCCATTCCTAACAGCCACTCAGTTTCTGATGGAGAGTGGATGGGATTGATGAAGCATCTACGTATGTCCTCACCAAAGTCTTCTGCTAAGCTCTCTGGAGGATCTTGGCTGATCTTAGCAAAAAAAATGTCCTTGGTTAGCACCTGCTAAGAAAACATAACCAGATGCTGCTCTGGCCTAATTGATTAGTTGTGTCCTAAGGATAGTGGCCAGGGAATTATAGGTGAATTCTCTTATAGTATGCATGACCATACACAAACTCAGCCTGTGCGTCACACTTTTTTTTGTAATTTAACTCCAATCTCAGCATCTGGGATATCTCAAAGGTGTCACTTAAGTTTTGCAAAACTTAAAATGGACTCCCAACTATTTCATTTGTTTTTTGGGGGGAGCCATGGTGGGTTATAAATGGGAATTTATTAACATCTATTTTTATTGCAATTCTAAATAAAATATAAATAACTATGATTCTTTCACATTTATAATATGATGGTACAGCATACTGATAATTCTGAATCCCTGTTTATAGTTTATCAAAATTTGGTATATTAGCACATTCACCTTAACCCTTTTGGATATTTCCTGCCCACAAAAGGAAAAGTGTTTGAAATGAGACTAGTAGGACCAGGAGAGAATATAATTTTGTGTACATTTTGAACTAAATCTAATAAAGGGCTTCTTCAGGAAGATTATGCATAAAATGACATAGTTATGCTTCAGATGGTACACGTCTGTGAAATTTGGAATGCAACATTGCCAGGAAATATATATAATGTGGAAAATTTTGAATCATTATGTTTTGAATGAAATTTTCTGCAAAAATCAATGGATTTTACGTTTTCAAAAGAAATCACTTGTGCAAAAATTGTGCAGAATGGCCTTTATGATGGAATATATGTGGAACTGTATATTCTCACTCATTCCACTTTTTTTTTTGCTGGTCTGAAACCAATGTTCTAAGATCCCCTGTGGATACCTGAAACCATGCATAATAGAAATCTCTAAATTATATAAAAGAGAAATGACTAGAATTGACTAGGGGACATAGAGAGCCTCACCAATATATCTGGGGGGATTTTTTTTTAGCATGAGGAAGATAATGGATAATTAATTTGTGGAAAAGGGAGCTCATACTGTATTTACAATTGTTGTTGACATGGATGGTTGAAGTAAACCTTTTACATCTGTTAGATGACATGAATTAGGCTTTCTTGTTTTTCAGAAGTGAAACTACTAAACAAAATGAGTTTGAACAGCTAGGTGTAGGAATCATATTCCCTCTGCCCAAAAAGAGAGAGAGAGAAATGGAGAAAGAAAGGAAGAGGGAGAACAAGAAAAATAAGACATCATGTGGCTTCAGGCAGCTCTCACAAATGTTAAGCTAATCAGCTTTGAATTAAAAGCATCTCCTCCCCAGATATTTCCCAGCCAAACCAGTTAAATATAGATTTTAACAAAATGGAAAGCATATTAGATGAAGATTTGTAGTTTCAAGCCTGGTGAGTGAGTGCTCAAGGTGTGATGTAATAACAAAATTGCTGCCGAATATTCTAGAGAATAATATTGCCATCTAATGGATTATAATAAAATAAAAGCTGTTATTAGGACAAAAGATTATAACGATAAAGAGGAGGAGGGAATCACTTTTTTCTTTATTTGCAGACCCCTCCCGTAATGGTTTTGAGCATTTTGAAAGGTAATTTAAACAAGTACATTGTGTCCTTATTGAAACTGTTTCATCTTGCTGGCTGCTGAAAATGGCTTTAGTCATCTCTCTGAACAAAGGATCCCTAATAAGACAACAACGGGGGAAAAATCCACAAAAGCATAAGCTCAGTGTTATTGCAGAACGGCCACGAAATACAGCCTGAAAATGGTCCGTCGTCCCCCTCCTTTGCCGTATGTGTAATTAGATGAATTAAAAGGACAAAGTAGTTAATGTAACTATTGTCTGGGGTCCCCCACCCCCGGTTTCTTTTTCCTAGCATCCATTTTAGACAAGAGCTCATGAACCTCGCTTCAGCAATGCTGTGAAGAATGTTGGCTGTAAGTAAAATTAACAAGCTTAATCTGTAAGGAATCTGCCATGAGTCATAGATGAAATGTATCTGTAGCAACGAAAGGCTAGTAATTCCTGGTATCCTTTTATATGCCTAATAAAACTTACAATAAATTAACTGCATTTTAGTTTTCAGCTCCGGCCCTATTAATCAGTACCGAGACGTGTAGTCGAGTTACAATAGAAAGAACTCGCGAAGGTGCATTTGGGAAATGCAATTAGAGCTCATTGGCTTGACTCTAATTAGGCCATGTTGATATTCCAAATAGTGTTTTATCATTAGGTTTCCAGTCTTTGAAAGGACTTTTGCAATGGCCAGTAAATAAAAAGATAACCCAGGAAGACAGTTTCTGAAAATAGTGGGCAAAAAAATATACCAGGGTAAGAACTGGTGCCATGAAAATGTGTGAGACTATTGAGATTCTGTAGAAGGTAATGGCAAGTTGAGTTGCATAATCATAATTAAAGGTCATATTGGCTAATGTCATTAAACCATTCATCTAGGCCTCAGTGAAGTATGAGTGCATAAGGAATTGGTAAATTCTGAGGTGAATTGGCCAAATTTATATACCCAGTCTTAAGATGGCAATTGGAAATCACACAATTTTCCTATGAATTTTAGTCTCTTCCAAAATTTGAAATAAATTTCTGGATTGTGCAAAATGAACCAAAATGTTTGTAGAGAAACATAAGAAAAGAAAATTAGACTTATGCTCCTTATGGCGGCATATAGTAAATTCCATCCCAATTTCCCCAAATCCCTATTTACTGGGAAGTAGTGACTGTGATCAAGAAAAGTCTGTTCCTCTGTCAATCAGAAAGCAAGCTGATGCATATTTCTACCCACTCCTTTAAGCAATCTCAATTTCATCCTGTGAAAGTAGGATATCTATTGCTATTCCTCTTTCATTGGAGGAAGTTTGCACGAGAGGGCTCCTTCGTGAACAACAGAGGGAATGGACCCCCATTGTTCCCAGCTTCAAGGTAAGTGAAGAATGGGAGACTTTTGTAGTCTCCACTTAATCCTAAACTAGGGGCTACAAAGGAACCACTGTCATGGGTGCATAGCTCTAGATTACGCATTTTAACTGCTCCAGAGGATTCTGGCCAAACTTTAAAATATGCTGATTTACCAATAGTAAATATTTTTAAGAAATATTTTCTTTCTACTATTTTAGTCCTGTATGTGCATTTCTATTGAGCCAACATGACATACATGAGGAATGTTGAACTCTTGGGTGTCCAACGAAACCTTGATAACCACATTGGTGTCATGGTGATATGAACTGATCTGAGCCTAGTTTGAACAAGAGAAGAAACAATGAATAAGTGGGATTTACAGAAAGTGTTGATTTAACTCTCAGCAATTGAATAAATGAATCTTCCATTCCAGTTGGAATAATACTTGGATATTGACAGAAAATCTGTGGGAGAGAGCTGCCTGTTGGCAATGGCAATAGTGGTAGGTTCATTGGTGATATGGACAGAGGATGGGACTTGATCCAGCTGTCCACATGTCCAAAGCTCTGCTATTACTCTTGAACTTCCAGGAAGGTTTGGAGACAATCTCATATTCTGTTGACCCATGTTCTGCTGTGAATCCAGGCATACATCATGTGGATTCCTTGAGTGGTGAGTCCACTTTACTTTGGCCATATAGACATGGCTTCAGAGACCAATTAAAGTTAATGTTCTTCACATTCTTAAACAAATGGCGTGGTGAGGGGAAAAAAAGTAGAGCAAGACAACTGCTTCCATCATGGTCACAGTGCACATGCATTGGAGGCCTTGGACTAAATCAGACCCAAAATATTGGCTGTCACTCCTGCCTCGTGTCACTCCTGCCTCAGTCTGGCTCCATTCAGCTATTTATTTATTATCCTAGGTATGCAAGGATAAGAGGCATGGATAATTGGTTGCTAGATATGATGCTTGATGGAGCAGACAGACACTGCCTATCACCTCTTCTTACTGTATATGAGCCTGTTGGCTTACCCCATGCAGCATTGATTTCTTCTGTGTCCTTGTAAGGGTAAAGAAAGAACCCAGAGGTCAGATAAAAAGAGCTGTCAGTCATCGGTTGCGCATTTCTAGCCAAACGCTAGCTTAAGTCCATAACTCAAAACAATACTTTGCCTGTTTATGAAATATGTCTTTGTTTCATTAGGAAAAAAGAAATTATGAAATTAAATTCATTACATCCAATTACTGTATGATTCATCTGGCTGCTTAATGAAGCCCCGCATTATGCTAACATGATAAAGCGAAAGGATAACATTTTATGAGACTGCAGACATTTTGCATATGCCAGACTGCTCCTTGTTGTCTTCTCAAAAAAAGGCAAGCTACGTTTATGGACACAGACTCTGTTAACTCTGAAAGAAGGTCCTCAAAAATCCTTGTGGTTCCTTCATGGTGAGATCCTCTGATATGATGACTATGCAAAAATAAAATACGTAAAAAAACCGTGCTTTTTTGTTTGTTTGTTGAGTACTCTCTTTTTCTAAGTCTATCAAGGAGATAATCCGTTTTCACTTCCAAATATTATTGTAAGTGATTTTCAGCATACATTTAGCCACGAGAGCTAGGTTGCTTTGGTTGATATTACTATAGGGCAGGGGGTGAGAAAGGATTGGTTTGTGGTCCATCGACGTGCTGGACCCCAATTTTGTGGTCCCAAAGCCCCTAGGCTCAATTTTTCCTCCTGTTTGACATAAAATATATTTTGGTATATTAAAACTATGTTAAAAAAACACAGGAAAATACCCCCCCCTCGAATGCACAAGAGATTCCCCACTATCCCAAAATATGCATATTTTCATGGCAGCCCCTGTCAAAATGGCGAGAGGCAATGAGCTGTCGTTTTAAGAGGGACAGCAGAGGAAACAGATATTTGGGACTGCTGTGCATGTATATAGTGGGAAGAGGGGGATGCTGCCCATGGTGTGTAGTGAAAATTTGGCCTCTTCCCCCACCTTATGAAATTGCCCACCTCTGGTGGAGGTTCATTAAACATACTATTATGGTCACATATTTACACACAGCAGAGGTTTTAATGTGTTTTGTCATCTTTAATTCTTAAAATAAAACTTTACAGAGGTGATGATGCAAGTGCAGAATTCGTGACTGGTGTCAGCTGCTACCACTGAATTTGCACAGTGAGCCAAGCTATGACAGCCAAGTGGCAATCCACCCATAAAGTTATTTGTGATTCCATAGTATAGAAGTGGCGTGCTCAATGGTGTGCTCAGAGGAATGTGGTGTGGTCAGAGGAATGTAGTCCATCTACCTCCTGATGTGGCCTTTCCCTAGTTTAATACATAAAACATATTGGCTGGGCCTCACTGGCACTATCATGACATTTCCACTGAAACCCAAGAAAAGAAATGAATGAATTAAATTAATTGTTATACCAAAGCCAGAATCAATTGGCCCATAGTATTTCCAATTTCTATATAGGCACTCCCCAAGTTCTGTAGGTTTGTTCTTAAATTGAATTTGTTTGTGAGAACAGGTATTTTTTTTAAGTGTAACTCCATCCAAATAACTATGATCTATCTATCTATCTATCTATCTATCTATCTATCTATCTATCTATCTATCATCTATCTATCTATCTATCTATCTATCTATCTATCTATCTATCTATCTATCTATCAATCATCTGTCATTTATCTATCTTTGGATAGCATAGGGAAAAGTTAACACCCCCGTGGTGCTTGTTTTGCTGTCTCTGCCCCTGTTCAGAAGATTTCACTTCACTTTCTGTCCCTGTGATAATTTGATTTTGAAAAAATTGGCTTGTTATCGAAAAAAAGGATTGGTGAGAAGATGCCTATTGAGACACCTTTTCCTCATGATAGCTTTCACAGGAGTGATTTTCCCTTCCTAGGGGTAATTTCTCTCACTTCTTGTTGTCTCACCCCTGTTCTTAACCATGAGTCATTTGTAAGTCAGATGTTCATAACTTGAGGACTGTATGTACATGGATGTGAATGCAAGACACTCATTTGAAAAATGGTGCTTGAGGAGAGTTTTGTAGAAAACATGGACTGTAAAAAAGTGAAATATATGAGTTTGAGCAGAAATCAAATATGAATATTACCTAGAAGGCAAGGAGACTAAACAGAGACTACTGTACTTTGGACATATCATGAAACAGCATTGCTCTATGGAAAGGTTGTTGATGCCAGAAAACACAGTAAAGTACAAGGCATTAGGAAAAGAGGAAGACCGCATTACAGATGGTTTGCCTCAATCAAAGAAGGCATGGCCCTGAGATTGCAAGACTTGTGCAGTGTTGTCTGAGACTGATACTGTGTGTGTATATATGGCAAGATGCCATATAGCATATATGATATATGGCATCATGCCATATATATACACACAGTTAGCATGCTTGTTACAGTTACCAGTTAGCATTATGTAAGACACAAGAAAATTTCCTTTTTCATTTTTGTAAGCCTCAGTGAGTGGGTGTCTGTGGAAAATCAAGCTGCCTATTTAACTTTTGATCAGTTCATTTTGCACTTCTGTTTTTTGAAAACTGTCAATTACTTGCTTCACTAAGGCTGTAAAAACATAAGAGCCTTTCTGAATCAGATCAACAGTCCATCTAGTTCAGGTTGGGAAACCCACAGGGGGGAATATAAGGGTAGAAATCTTATTCTCCTATTTGTCCACCTTTACAAAAAAGCATCTGATATTCAGAACTTACCTGGAAATAAAGGTTGAGTGTCCTTTTTCCAGACAGACTCCAAAGAATTAAACATATTGCTCCCACAACTTTGTATATGCAAATACAAGTATTCGAATAACAAAAAATATATTCAGAAATCTGAAAAGCCTCTGGTTTTTACTCCAAGTGTGGCTAAAGTCCCTTTCATTAAAGGCCCAAGCTTCTGATATTGCGATAATGACTTAGAGAGAAGAGTGATGGTATCACCAAATGAAGGTTCACTCCTATTCTTCTTAGTTTTTCTACTGTTCTCTCATGTTGCCTGGACCTCAGCCATGAGGGCTTTCAAAATTGTTTTCAATGACTCGCTGACCAAAGCAGAGTGGTTGCTTATATGCTTGTTTCAGATTTAGCATACTTCTGAAATTACTTTGTCCAATTCACAGGCCTCAGTTAATGATGAACCTGAACTGGAAACGATAGTGGTGAAAATGAGTAGAATGAGACACTACAATTTAGCATGTGCACGATAAGAAGAACATTTTGATGTTTTGAGATATGTGACTTACATTTTGAAAAGAAAGATGCAGGAGCTACTAATAAAAAAGAAATTCTAATGGATATTTGTTTTTTTAATCTGATCAAAATACTACCTAGATTGATAAATGATTAGAAAAAAAAACAACTTGTGAGTTTCTGCAAGTGAGCGTAGAACAGGAGGGAACTGAAATTCAAGACCCCATGACCCCAAAACTTGTTCTGCTTTGGATCTATCCAGAGCTGGGTATTTTTTGTGAGGTGGCGGAGGAGCAGTGAGCTGAAAGAAGACAGGCTTCACTGTTCTGTTTTCCATGCTCTGCATCAACAGTACCAGGCCTATAGGACAGTCCAACATCATGATAAATGAAAGATTTTATGGTCAATGTGCATATTATCCTTTGAAAGCAGTTCAACAGTTTTAGGCGAGGCACTAAAGCACTCTGGCAGTGAATTCTAAACATTCCTGCCTAAACTACAAATCCCAAAATTCCATAGAATTTTTTAAAATTTTCCATCAAAAGCATTGCATAATTAAAATGTAAAGCAATGCTTTACGCCTGACTGTATTTACTCATGAAGTTAATTTAACATTTTCTCTATTATTACCACTAATATAATGTAAAAAGTTACCTTTTTACTCAGTCCTTGAGAAGGCGCAAGTATGTGGAAGAGAACCAAATCAAATGTTTTGCAGACCTCTAGAGTTAAAAGTAATATTGCAAACATAATAGAGTACAATTCTGTCATACATTTTGTAGGATCTATGGACTTCATCAGATGGAGCTGGTGAAAATGGGGGAAAGTGGGGGATCTTGTTTTCTTTGTATGTGACATTCTGTCTTTAAAGAAGACAGAGAATTTACTTACCCCCATCAGACAGAATCACTTCCTCCCAGGGGGTTCTTTCTCTTTAGGCAGTAATTCCAGGAGCAGAGAATGGGAAATCTTCCTATTTCTAGTCTGAACAAAATCTGGCTACCAGTATTAAAAAAAACCTCTAAAATTATAACTGTAAATAAAGAACAACACTCAAACACAGGGGAACTCCAGACAAGAAACAATCAGGGCCAGCTAATCACCTCTCAACAATGGATTCTCCCTAAAAAACTGTCAGGCTATGAAATTGTAATCAAGGTGGCCAATTGAAACATTCATACCTACCTCCAACAGACAAGAGTTCTTTCTCCCACCTTGGATCTTCCACAATTTTCCTAGTTAAAGGTTTTCCTCTGACATGAAGTCCAGTCATGTCTGACTCTGGGGTGTGGTGCTCATCTGCATTTCTAAGTCGAAAAGCCGGCGTTGTCCGTAGACACCTCCAAGGTCATGTGGCCGGCATGACTGCATGGAGCGCCGGGGCAGCCTCCCTTGGCTGGCTCACGCTGCCAATCGGGCTTGATGGGCAGCGTGAGCCTGCCAAAGGAGGAGCAGCCCCGCGCGGCCTACTTGCGTGTAAAGTGATAGAGTGAGCCAGCTAAGGGAGGGGCACTGTGTGTGTGTGTGTGGGGGGGGGGGGGCGCTCCTCCTCCACAGGCCAGATAAGTGCCCTTGGCAGGCCGGAAGTGGCCCGCGGGCCGTAGTTTGGGGAACTCTGGCTTAGATGAAACAGAAAGCATTGTTTTTAAGTCAGACACAATATCTCTCCTTGGGTTCCTCTGCTCTTCCTCTCTTACTCTTAAAGAGACAGGAGGTGTCATTCTTAAGACAGACACCATTTCTTTCCATGGGCTCCTCTGTTTTCCTTCCCAATCCCCTTATTCTCAAGAAGGCAGAAAGCATCTTCCTTAAGCCAGACACAATTTTTTCCATGGGCTTCTCTGCCTTCCCTACCAATCTCCTAACTCACAGTTGTGGAATTCCCAAAACCTACTAGGCACTAGAGCATGCTCGAGTTGCTAAAAAAGAGAAAACAAACTTAAAAAGCTAACCATAGCACAATTTTGAAAGCCAAAAATTGTGGTATTCTTAATTATTAAATCAATTTTTAAAAGTTACCATGCCAGGCACATAAAGCAGGATTCTGGGACAGAAATGTCAATTCTTGGTAGGAGATTGCCCATAGGAATGCCCACATCACTGAAGTGATTAAACACAAATAAATCTGACAGTTTCCATCCCACAAGTTTATCCTTGTTTTCTCCTATTTCCATGCACATCAATTGCTCAGAAGAGGCTTTCTAACTGGCTCCAGTCCCCTCCCTCTTTCCTTACATTTCAGAGACAGTTTGCAGATAAAGCAACACAGGCGAGAGGTGGAAGTCCCCATGTGTTGTATGATGGAATCCCTGTTGCTTTGTCTATGAACTGTTTTAGAAGTGTGTGGAAATGGGTGAAGGGGGCAACTGGCATGTGATGAAGTCCTAAGTCAGTGGCAGAGCCAGCATGGTGTAGTGGTTTGAGCTTTGGAACATGACTCTGGATACTAGAGATCAACTCCCTGGTCAGCCATTAAAATCCTTGGTCAATCCATTCAGAGGATGCCAAAGACAACTCTGACCAAATCTTACCAGGAAAATCCTGTGATAGGTTTGCCTTTTGGGTGTCATAAATTGGAAAGGATTTGAAGGCATATAACAACATCAAGTTCAGTGGCAAGTGATGAGATGGCATGAGAAACTCTATATCTCAAGCCACAAAGATAGTTCTATTTACAATGCAGTTTTTCATACCAAGAGAAAGAAACTGCACTGTATATTAAAAGTAAATTATTATAGGAAATGCTAACTATCAGGATTTTAATAGGATTAAAATAAATGCATGAGCATTTCCTTTAAGAAATTGAATAAATAGGCCTTTATCTTCATAATTTGTTGTTGCTGTAGTAACAGGACTGATAACCTGATAAGTGTTGAAGAGCTAGCATATTGGGTTTTATTGTTTTGTCAAAATATTAAGACTATCAATATATCTCCATAATTCAGTGTAATACAACAAAGTATTTTCTCGCCAGATATAGCAAAGATTGTATTATACTTTTGAGATCATAGGTAATGATGACAAAGTGGTCTGTGTTCAGTTTCAGCCTTAATATGTGGCTTGAATAAAGCTTGAAATATGGCCTCAAAGCTTAGAGCCTTTAATATTAAGATCTTTAACCATTATTTATGTGACAGAAGATGGGGTTTAGCATAATAAAATAGAATGGGCATCTAGAATGAAGATGACTAAAAGACAATTGAAAACATGGTAAAAATGGTAAATTATACACAACAGTAAATTTACCTTTATGGGATTACCTCATTTATTTTTGATTTCTTAGAACATGCAATTTCTCATTTTGCAACATTTGGAATTGGACATTCCTCAAATAGAATACCCCAGGTAAAAAGACTTAGTGTTAAAGTCATGTTCCTTGGCCCCTTTTCATAGATCTTCCACTATTATAGCTCTGGCAATTTACTGTCAAACATGGTGAAAAAAGAGATGAGCCTGGTTGTAGCATCACCAGTCAAGATATTGGACTGGTACAACAAAATATCTATAAAATGAAATGCTGTCTAAAATGTTACATATAATCATGTTTTAACTACACCACTGCCACAGATGTTACTATACAAAGTAATATGAAGACTATATTCAGGCAGATACTAAGTGTGGCAACAGGTGGAAATGTTTGACAGAAACATTTACATCTATGGAAGAAGCCACACCTATTTAGAAGACTACAATACTTGAGAATGTTGATTGGCATCCTGTTCTATATTTCAGCGCTCATAAGCCAGAATGATGGTTTCATAACTTTTGGCATTCTCATTAACAACTGAACGTGTCCCACAAATATCGTTGTATGCCTTCAAGTTACTTTTGATTTATGTCAAACCTAAGGTGAGCCTATCATCTTAGGGTTTTCTGAGGCTGAAAGTGCATGACTTGCCCAATATTACCAAGTGAGTTTCCATGGCTGAGTGGGGAACTGAACTTTGGTCTCCAAAGACATTGTCCAATACTCAAATTACTACAACTTGCTGACCCCAAAATCTACCTGTTAAGCCAGACAGGAGCCCAGATAAAGTGTTTCAGAGTTGCTACAGATTGGAATATTGGGAGCTGATGGCTGCAGCTCTCTCTTTGCATTAAGAGAAGCAGTTGTGGCAGGACCTTGCAGGGTCTTATTGTTAGTTGTCATTAAATCTTATTGTTAATTGTCATTAAATAAAATGGATTTACCATTCAGTATTCAATTCAGTGGATCTACTCGGTAAGACTAGGTATTCTGAATATGAAAGTTATGGGTGAGTAACTCTCGGTTACCATTCCACATTGATGATTATTACTGAGTTTATTTATTTGTTTATTTTATTTACTATATTTCTACCCTGCTCTATTTTACCCCTTGGGGACTCTGAGCGGTTTACAGTTTTGTCAATCATTCAATGCCAGAAACTGCAATACACAGTACAAAATACAACACATTAAACATAAAATAAAAATTAAAACATTTATATACAATTTAAAACTGTTAAAACATAGCACCTAGTGCTGTACTCATCATTTATGCTGCTTCATTTATGTCAAATCAGTTTTGCACTGTTGTTATGCTATTCCCCAAACACATGGTTCCACAGCCAGGTCTTAACTTTTTTCCTGAAAACCAGGAGGGAGGGGGCTGATCTAAGATTGCTGGGGAGGGAGTTCCATAGCCGAGGGGCCACCACCAACAAGGCCCTATCTCTCGTCCTCACCAGTCATGCCTGAGAAGGAGGTGAGACTGAGAGCAGGGCCTCCCCAGCAGATTTTAACACTCAAGCTGGTTCATAGGGGGAGATACGTTTGCACTAGGCCTGGGCGGTTTCGTTCGTTAATTTTGTAATTCGTTAAATATTCGTTAGTTTTAGCAATTACAAAACGATTACAAAACATATTTTCAAACCCGGAAGTGTTTTTAAATATCGAAA
>NW_026846588.1:77764484-77857695 GCF_025583915.1 Anolis sagrei ordinatus
GTGCTCATCTCCATTTCTAAGCCAAAGAGCTGGCGTTGTCCATAGACACCTCCAAGGTCATGTGGCTGGCATAATAATAATTTAAAAAATAATAGTATAACTTTATTTTTATACCCCACCAACCATCTCTCCTGGGGAGTCGGGGTGGCTTATAAGGCACCCGCCCAAGATTACAAGTAAAACACATATGTAAAAACATTTTAACCAATTAAAACATCAGATAAAACAAATAACAACACAATTGAAAGCAATATAAAAACAATACGGCTGAAAGAATGACTGCATGGAGTGTCGTTACCTTCCCGCCGGAGTGGTACCTATCAATCTACTCACATTTGCATGTTATCAAGGTTGGCAGAAGCTGGGCCTAATAGAAGGAGCTCACGCTGTCAATATGATGCCTGAATAAATGAACTCTCTTTGTATGTGTCCTGATAAACTCCTTTTGCAATGATAATGTGTTGTTGTTCATTCGTTCAGTCGTCTCCGACTCTTCGTGACCAGCCCACGCCAGAGCTCCCTGTCGGCCGTCACCACCCCCAGCTCCTAATGTAGTAGACCTGAATTGTTTAGTTGACCAATTACAAACAATTCCTTCTGAAAATATGCTGGTAAATAAGTTTTAGTCAATGACTTTTAACCACATCTGCCTAGGAAAAGCTTATGAAGTCTACAGGGGACTTGAAGACACAGAAACAACTCATTTGTAAATGCAACAGAAAAAAATTCAGACAGAAATTATGTTCTGTTCTGAAATTATGAATGGTGTGATAGCAGCACAATCAAAACCCGAAAAGGAAGGGAGAAAATCTTTCTAACTTTAGACATATCATTTATTCACATGCAGTAACAGGCATAGACACTGAGAACTGGGAAGCCCTGGCCTGTGAGCGCTCCAGCTGGAGGTCAGCTGTGACCAGTTCTTAGTAAAGGTTGTCCCCTGACATAAAGTCCAGTCATGTCTGACTCTGGGGTGTGGTGCTCATCTCCATTTCTAAGCTGAACAGCCGGCATTGTCCGTAGACACCTCCAAGGTCATGTGGCCAGCATGACTGCATGGAGCGCCCTTACCTTCCCGTCACGGCGGTACCTATTGATCTACTCACATTTGCATGTTTTCGAACTGCTAGGTTGGCAGAAGCTGGGGCTGACAGCGAAAGCTCACGCCGCTCCCTGGATTCGAACCTGTGACCTTTTGGTCAACGAGCTCAGCATCTCAGCACTTTAACCCACTGTGCCACAGGTTCTTATAAAAGCCAATAAAAACAAGAATTTGCAAACCCACCAATATCCATAATCCAGTTTCACTCCCTTGTCCCACCATTGACCCAACACCATCTCACAGCTTTCCCACCACTTCAAATACACAATGCAATGCTGTGTCCGTCTTAGAAGGTAGATGCCACCACAACTCACAGGCCTTTCCCTCCACAATTGGCCTCCCACTCCTTACCTTTGTAGGTTAGGTAGACACGGGGAGCGCCCCTAAGACTGTTGTAGCCCCGACAGCAACCCAAGAGTAGTCCCAGCAGGAACAGGGCAGCCCTGGACACCATGGCGGAGGTCCTGTGAGAAGAGACCAAGAATAGGAAGCTTGATGAGGGCTTAGATATACATACACGCACATATATATACATGCACATTCACACACACACAACTGGAGACGGTGGATGGGAAGAGGCCTAGAGGGCGCTGCATCGGAGTAACAGAGATCAAAGCTGGCTTCCTCATGCATCCCGGTCTGGGCACCAATCCAAGCAGCTGTAACCCGAGTAGCGGCAGCAGCAGCAGCAGCGGCTGATGGGCACTTCAAAGGCTTGGTCTCCCTCTGCCAGCTTCTGCTCTGCTCCCCCCTATCCCCCTCTCTTCAAGGCAGGCTATCGGCACTTTGAAGCTGGGGTGCAGAGCCTGGGAGACCCCCAAATGGGTGTCCCTCTTCTCTCTCCCCTTACCGTCCAACATTGATGGACTCCACCCGGCCTGATGAGGATGTTACCAACAGCCACCCTCTTGGAGATAGTGCCCCCTACTGGGGTCTACCACATGGATATATGTAATGGGGAGGGGGCTCAAGCTTTGGGACAGCCCCCTTCATTCTGGAGAGGGCACCGAGGCTTGAGCTGCCATTCTGGACACCGGCTTGGGTTCTGCTATGGCCTCCTGGCGCCATCACTCTCAGCAAAAGGGGGCAGGAGCGGCCGAAATCCCTCCCTGCGCCCCAGCCGGGCTATAATCTTCCCCATGCCACACAACAGGTGCCAGGGGACAATGCCAACAGCAGTCCTCGCTGTCGCCTGACTCCCAGCCACTTCTGTGCCTTCCTCCCCCTTTCTTTCTCCTCTCCTCCCGACACTCTTTCCTGTCTCCTTCCTTCAAGTCGACGTGCTCCAACCTGCTGCCTCCATACCTGAACCAGGTGCAGCCAGGGAAGCGGTGCATGCTGGGACATGGAGTCCCACATAGCCTCAGGTGCCAACGCAGCCACCTTTGACATGCACATACTTATCTGGCACCCATGTTTACACATTTTTGGTCACATCTCTATCTAGAATTGGAACAACAAGAACAATCACGGCACTCTCTTAAATAATAATAATAACAACAATAACAATAATATAATCTCTCTCTAAATAATAATAATAATAATAATAATAATAATAATAATAATAGACACCAAATTTGGACACAATACACATATCAGGCCAACGAGTAACTGTCACCCATAAAATACTGAAAAACATAGCAGAAGAGACTTAAAAATCCAAAAAACAAAAATTACAACACATGCGCAAAACTATATATATACACACACACACACACACACACACACACACGGGCGGCTCAACCCTTTACGCAACAAAGTTGCCCACTATATATATATATATATCTGCGCAAACACACATATATACACATATACACAAATATACACACACACACATACACACACACAAAACACATACACTGGGCCACAGCAACACTGAGAAAGGCGGTATATAAATACAATAAATCAATATAAATAAAAATGTAATGTTGGTTTGTGGGATTAACATAACTCAAAAACCACTGGATGAATTGCTGCCAAATTTAGCCACAAGACGCCTACTAACCCAAGGAGTGACCATAAAAAATTGATTTCATCACTTGGGAGTTGTAGTTGCTGGGCTTTATAGTTCACCTACAATCAAACAGCATTCTGAACTCTACCAATGATGAAATTGAACCAAACGTGGCACACAAGGCTCCCATCACCAACAGAAAATACTAGAAGGGTTTGGTGGGCGTTGACCTTGAGTTTGGGAGTTGTAGTTCACCTACATACAGAGAGCACTGTGGACCCAAACAATGATGGATCTGGACCAAACTTGGCACAAATATTCCATATGTCCAAATACGAACACAGATGGAGTTTGGGGGAAATAGACCTTGACATTTGAGAGTTGTAGTTGCTGGGATTTATAATTCACCTACAATCAAAGAGCATTCTGAACACCACTGATGACAGAATTGGGGTAAACCTCCCATACCTAACCTCCACAACTAACAGAAAATAGTTAAGGTCATCCAGTCCAACTCTTCACCAGGGCAGGAAAACGTAATCAAAGCCCTCCTGACAAAGATCCATCCAGCCATAGATAAGGATAAATATATATGATTCACACAGAGAGAGATATAGTATTATATATTTGAAAGGGATCCCTAAAGAAGGACAATTATATGTTGCATGTTCAAGCAAACCAGATAATCTCCACATCAACACTGACAAAGAAAGAGCAAAAAATACTGTTTACCCAAAAGCAAAAAGAAATTACATATATGGGAGGAAGGTGGCGGTGTTGAGGAGTTATGCATCTCTCCGTTGCCATGGACCGACCACCACCTGGTCAGCTTTAGACTCACTGCACCCCCTAACCTCCGCAGAGGTGGAGGACCCATTAAACTGGTCCGCCCCAGGAGGCTTATGGATCCGGATGGATTCCTGACGGCTCTTGGGGAATTTCCCGCCACCTCGGTTGGTGATCCTGTTGATGCCCTGGTCGCTCTCTGGAATGGGGAGATGACTAGGGCAATAGACACGATCGCTCCAGAACGTCCCCTCTCAAGTAGCCGAGCTAAACCAGCCCCTCAAGTAGCCGAGCTAAACCAGCCCCGAGGAGCTGGCAGCGTTGAAGCGAAAGAAGAGGGAACTAGAGAGCGTGTGGCATTCGGATCCGAGCGAGCCAAATCGAACACGGTTTGTGTCCTTTTTAAGGGCATATGCCGCGGCAATAAAAGCCGCAAAGAAGATTTTCTTTGCGGCCACTATTGCGTCTGCAAAGAACCGTCCGGCTGAACTGTTCCGAGTTGTCAGAGGCTTGTTAAAACCCACCACTCAGGATGGGTGCCCTGATGACTCGGCAGCTCGCTGTGAAGCTTTTGCTCAGTTCTTTGCAGACAAAGTCGCTTTGATCCGCTCCAGCCTGGATACCATATTAAGCAGTCTCTGAGGATGTAACACGAGCATCTGCTTGTCCAGTTTTGATGGATTCATTTCAATTGGTTCAATCCGAGGATGTGGACAAGGTGCTTGTAGGAATGAGAGCTACCACATGCATCCTAGACCCCTGCCCATCCTGGCTTCTGAAGGAGGCCAGAGGGGGATTGGCCGAGTGGGTGAAGGTGGTGGTTAATGCCTCCCTTCGGGAGGGCAAAATTCCAGCCAGCTTAAAGCAAGCTGTGATAAAACCGCTGTTGAAAAAACCATCACTGGACCCCACTCAATTCGTCAACTATCGGCCTGTTTCCAATCTCCCCTTTTTGGGCAAAGTCATGGAACGTGTGGTGGCCTCACAACTCCAGGCATTCTTGGTAGACACGGATTATCTGGACCCGGCACAGTCTGGCTTTAGGCCGGGGCATGGTACCGAGACAGCCTTGGTCGCCTTAGTGGATGATCTGCGTCGGGAGCTCGACAGGGGGAGTGTGTCCCTGTTGGTGCTGCTGGACCTCTCAGCGGCCTTCGATACCGTCGACCACGGTATCCTTCTGGGACGCCTCGCGGGGATGGGTCTTGGAGGTACTGTTCTGCAGTGGCTCCGCTCATTCCTCGAGGGTCGGTCTCAGAAGGTGTTACTGGGAGACTCCTGTTCAACCCCACAACCTTTGTCTTGTGGGGTTCCTCAGGGTTCAATACTGTCTCCCATGTTGTTTAACATCTACATGAAGCCGCTGGGCGAGATCATCCGGAGTTTCGGAGTGCGATGTCATCTGTACGCAGATGATGTCCAACTCTGTCACTCCTTCCTACCCGCTACTAAGGAGGCTGTTGAGGTCCTGAACCGGTGCTTGGCCGCTGTGACGGTCTGGATGAGGGCGAACAAATTGAAATTGAATCCAGACAAGACAGAGGTCCTCCTGGTCAGTCGCAAGGCCGAACAGGGTATAGGGTTACAGCCTGTGTTAGACGGGGTCGCACTCCCCCTGAAGACGCACGTTCGCAGTTTGGGTGTGATCCTGGACTCATCGCTGAGCCTGGAACCCCAGGTTTCGGCGGTGACCAGGGGAGCATTCGCACAGTTAAAACTTGTGCGCCAACTGCGACCGTACCTTGGGAAGTCTGACTTGGCCACTGTAGTCCACGCTCTGGTTACATCCCGTCTTGACTACTGCAACGCTCTCTACGTGGGGTTGCCTTTGAAGACGGCTCGGAAGCTCCAATTAGTCCAATGGGCGGCAGCCATGATACTAACAGGAGCGGGGCGCAGGGAGCATACAACTCCTCTGCTGCACCAGCTCCACTGGCTGCCGATTTGCTACCGGGCTCAATTCAAAGTGCTGGCGTTGGCCTTTAAAGCCCTAAACGGTTCTGGCCCAACCTACCTATCCGAACGTATCTCGGCCTATCAGCCCACCAGGACCCTAAGATCTTCTGGGGAGGCCCTGCTCTCTATCCCGCCTGCTTCACAGGTGCGGCTGGCGGGGACGAGAGACAGGGCCTTTTCTGTGGTGGCCCCTCGGCTTTGGAATGCCCTCCCCATAGAGGTAAGATCAGCCCCCTCGCTGATGGTGTTTCGAAAAAGATTGAAGACATGGATGTTCAAACAAGCATTCGATTAATCTGGTTCAATGAAATTGATGATCAAGGATTGGTAATCACAGACGATGAAATTGGATTGCGATTCTAGTTAAGAGATGCATTGGATTGTTATTGGTGGCCCAATAATATTGTGTATTGTGTATGTGTTTTTATGCTTTTTAAACGGAATATTGTTGATTGTTGTTGTGTTGTAAACCGCGTTGAGTCGCCAATTTAGGCTGAGAAACAGCGGTATACAAGCGCAGTAATAAATAATAAATAAATAAATAAATACAGCAGCAGACATTTGAAAGTTGTGGTTCACCTAGAAAATTGAAGTGGTATCTTTGCTCAAAACAATGGATGAAACTTCTAGGTGAAGCTGGTATGGTTACTGATCTACTGAATTAAATGGGCTATTCATTCTCTAGTTCTTCATTATTAACATGGCCTATGTCCATTTGAATGAAGATTATTGAGACTTTGAAGAACCTTTCAGAAAAGTAAAAAAGTACTGCAAATGAGACAGAGGTTTTTCAATGATGGATTGGATATTAAGATCTAAGCTACATGAGTTCAAATGTGGCCAGCATTTATATAAGGTTATTGATTCTGTTCAGACTTTTAACATGCACTGTTAATGCTGTCAAATAGCATATGTATGTCTGATGACTTTTATCTTGCTTTCCTTTCAAATAGAAGCCAGAGATAAGCTATTGGTAGTCCAAGGGTTCAGACTAGTTCACAGGAATTTAGATCTGTCAGATCAGAGTTGACATTGCATTCACAGGTATATTAATCCTAAAGGTGTTAGATCCTATCCGATCTTGGAAGCTGAGTAGGGCAAGCTCTGATTAATATTTGGATGGGGCACCACCAATAAATATCAGGTTATATTTCAGGGGATGAAACTGCCAAAACCACCTCTGAGTATTCCTAAGAAAACTGTATGAAAATCATGAGGTCACCATAATTCTACAGGCAATTTGAAAGCACAGAAACACACACATTTATTTTTGGGTTTGGTAGAGCTTGGTATTGTCTTACTCCCTATAGAGAAATCAAAGACTCTTCAGATCCACCATAGCATTGCTGCAGACCAACCTTACTTACTTAGGCGATCCCTCATTGTCCGAGTAGGATAGTCTTCCAAGATCAATATACTGGTGGGTCCATAGGTGACTGTGGAGCCCTATTCTTGATCTGCATGTTCTCCTGCAGAGAGGGCATTGGTTTCGAGGCAGAAGGCAGTCTTGGTCGGGGTTGGCTTGATGTGCCTTCCTCTTGGCATATTTCTCTCTTTCATCCTCCATTCGTGCCTCTTCAAATTCTACAGCACTGCTGTCATAGCTGACCTCCAGCTGGAGTGTTCAAGGGCCAGGGCTTCCCAGTTCTCAGTGTCTATGCCAGAGTTTTTAAAGTTGGCTTTGAGCCAATCTTTAAATTTCTTTTTCTGCCCATCAACATTCTGTTTTCTGTTCTTGAGTTCGGAGTAGAGCAACTGCTTTGGGAGACGGTGGTCGGGCATCTGGACAATGTGACCGGTTCAGCGGAGTTGTTGGCGGAGGACCATCATTTCAATGCTGGTGATCTTTGCTTCTTCCAGCATGTTGACATTTGTCCACTTGTCTTCCCAAGAGATTTGCAGGATTTTACGTAGGCAGCGTTGATGGAATCATTCCAGGAATTGCATGTGATGTCTGTAGACAGTCCACATCTCGCATGCATATAGCAGAGTTGGGAGGACAATAGCTTTATAAATGAGCACCTTGGTATCCCTACAGATGTCCCGGTCCTCAAACACTCTCTGTTTCATTCAGAAAAAAGCTGCACTCACAGAGCTCGAGCGGTGTTGTATTTCAGTGTCAATGTTGACTTTTGTGGAGAGGTGGCTGCCAAGGTAAGCTGTATTTCTGGCATTGGAGAGGGATTGGCTGGCGATTCCTGGAAGAGCACTTTGGTTTTCTTGGTGTTCAATGGCAGGCCGAGCTTCTTCTGTGCTTTTACGAAGGTGTTTGAAGTGGCTTTTAGGTCTTCTTCTGAATGTGCACAGACAACATTGTCATCAGCATACTGGAGTTCTATAACAGATGTTGTAACCTTGGTTTTGGCTTTCAATCTGCTGAGGTTAAATAGCTTGCTATCTGTCCGAAGATTTCCACTTGGGTGGGAAGCTTCCCATCAACAAGATGAAGTATCATAGCGATGAAGACCAACCATACAATTAGATGTCTGGAGGATAAGAGTGAATTTACTTGGCCATATACTCCTAGGTCTGAATCTGTTCAGATTTTCTAGTAGTTGCCATGTTAGGACCTCTTCACATGGCCCTTTCGGGCTATGCTGTTTTGCCAGCAGTTTGCTTCCTTCATCATACAGTGGTGATGGTCCTTATCCCCATCCCATGGGAGAAATGGCAGAAACACATGGCAACGGGCATTGTTCTGCTGCCAGTTTCCCATCATATCAGAGAAAGGGGAGGTAGCACACTTTTCTCCCCGTGGTGGTAGAGAAAGTGCCTTTCGTTGCTTCCCACATGCATGGTTACAGTCCGGGGATGCCTTCTTAACTCAGGATCTTCATCTTATTATGTTCCTCAGCCCCTTACTGCAATTCATATATAACCTGAGTGGTGTGGAGGGGACATTACTGCTTAGCATCCCTTTTTCTAATGTTGCATTGATAACAATGAATTCTAGTAGGGAAGGGAGGTTGTGCATAATGTAGCCAAGTATGAGGCTATACAAGAATAATAGAGTTGAAATATACCAGTGTCAAACCACCTGCCATGCTTCAGGCATATTATGACACATTGGAAAAGACCACAATGCTGGGAAAAAGTGGGAGACAGTGGGAAGAGAGAAAGGTAGCCTTACAGATGGATTGGTTCAATTAAAGAAACCACAACTCTTGAGTTTGCAAGACCTGGGCAGGGCTGTTGGCCTGTCATTTATGGGATTGCCTTAAATCAGTCAGATAGTACCCAAAAAGGCAAGATAATCACAAAAGGGAACTAGGACCCTGGCAAATGTTTGTTTGGGTCCTCTTCCCCAGTGCAAATACTAAATAGAAACCCTGATCTACAAGCAATAACAAAAACTCAGAACAACAACTGCTAAATATATCCACTCAGGACATACACAGTGCTTACAGCTAACTGATTTTGGCACACTGTTCTGGTTTATTTCAATAAACAATAATGAAGATTAACCACAAATGAAAGTGTAACTTTGTTCTCCCACTTATCCTAGGCTTCTAACATTGAGCCATGGTGTATTATTATATCCAAACACAGCCAGTGACTATTTTTTAAAAAAAGTAATCCAAGAAGTTACATTTTTTTTCTTCCAACAGTAAATAGAGTTGGGTTTTTATGTGTTAGAAGTGAACCAAGAACGTACTGCATGTCACTTCTGGTGAGAGGGTACTGGCTATCTGCAAGGACATTGCCCAGCAGACGCCAAGATATGTTACCATCCCATGGGAGGCTTCTCTCATGTCCCCCACATGGGAAGCTGGGGCTGACAGACGGAAGCTCACCCCATCTTGCGGATTTGAACCACCGACCTTCAGGTCTTTAGGGCAGCAATTCAACCGGCACAAAGAATTAACTCATTGCACCACTGCAACTTCTAGAGTTGGTGTTTTCAATGAATTCCCTTTAATGACTGATGCCCATTCTGTACATTATGTCACAAGGCAAGTGAAGTGCATACAAGATCTATTCTGACATCAGTGATAGCCAGCAAATAGGGAGAATAGTTGGGGGCATCAAAAAAGAAATTGTAATTGTTTGTTATTTAGGTGCATTACTTTTACCTTAAATGGTCCAGCGGGTGGCAGCCAGGTTGCTAGCAGGAGCAGCGCTCAGGGGACACACAACTCCTCTGTTGTGCCAGGTCCACTCACTGACTGCCAGTTTGCTACCGGGCACAACTCAAAGTGCTGGTTTTAGCCTATAAAGCCCGAAATCATTCCGATCCAACCTACCTGTCTGAATGTTTCTCTACCTATGAACCAGCTAGGAATTTGAGATCTTCTGGGGAGGCCCTGCTCTCAATCCCGCCTTTGTTGCAGGCACGCCTGGCAGGGATGAGAGACAGGGTCTTCTCAGTGGTAGCCCCTTGCTGTGGAACTCCCTCCCTAAGGACATTAGATTGGCCCCCTCCCTACCGACATTCCAAAAAAAATTTAAAAACCTGGCTTTTTGAACAAGCCTTTGAAAACACAGTGTAATGGATGAATATGGAACCCAGGAAAGAATGAATATGGAACGACTTGACAATATCTTTGGAAAATGAGCTAATAGGAAGTTACTGGTGTTTTATGCTTTTAATGTTTTTACAGGGTTTTAATAATGTGTGTTATTTGTTTTTAATTTTGTTCATTATGGCATTGAATCGTGCCAGTATAAGCCACCTTGAGTTGCCTTCGGGCTGAGAAAGGTGGCATAGAAATGTAGTAAATAAATAAATACATACATTTTATAGTATTTTGCTGCCAGAGATAGGACGACATGTCTTTTGGTTTATTTAAAAATAATTACAGCTTTCCACATACTTCCACTAATTTATTTTTCTTCCACATTCCATAGATTTTATATTTCTTAAGCCAACAACCTGTTAACATAAATGCTCATAGAAAATTAAATGTCTGCAATAACGTAATGGAATGAGTTGGAGAGAAACACCAAACTACTTTCCCAATAGCTAGCATCCTGCTATGTTTTATAAAACTGTGCTCTTGTCTTCTGTTTCTCCAATACTTGTTATTCAAATAGAAATGCTTTTTCAGATTTTGAAGTCAGAGTTAACCTGCCAAGCACTAGAAATAATTCATTATTACTTATCAGTTGGGTCTTTTTATTTATTTCCTTTTTGTAAAATGTTTAAAAATTGGGAGACACAACACTTAGATTCTATCCATCAGTCTCTCTATCTAGAAAGAGAGGAAATGTGATGGTTGTTCTTCCTTTAACAGTTTCGCCATCATGAAAGGGAAAGAGAGAAACATCAGAAGATATATTAGAAACTGCGAAAGAATCCCCCAAATATTCCATTATAGCTTCAAAATAACATTATTTTAGATAGGTATATGGAAGGATGTGGCTTTGAGATGAAGATGTTACAAATGCTGAAACATTTTTTTTTAAACTATGCTTTCTGGGATAATGACTTTTGCCAAGATATATTCATGTGTCTCTAGTGTAGTATGTTTTAGAATTTGATTACAGCACCATCTACTGGGTATTAAACCCTGTTTTCCCCTTATGTGTCTCATGTGCACCCACTTCTTTGTCAAAAGGGAAAAAGGTATGTGTCTGTCTATTTATCTATATATCTATCTAGACATATTCAATGCATATTTGAATGCAATATTCCTTCTTCTTGGCAGGGGGTTGGACTGGATGGCCCATGAGGTCTCTTCCAACTCTTTGATTCTATGATTCTATGTGTATATGCCTTCAAATTGCCTGTCGACTTATGGCAACTATGAATTTCATGGGATTGTCTTAGGCAGAAGTTCTCAGAGATGGTTTTGCTAGTTCCTTCCTCTGAAATATAGCCTACAGCACCTGGTGTTCATTGGCAGTCTCCCACCCAAGAACTAACCAGGGCTGGATCAATTTAGCCTCCAAGATCTGACAGGATCTGATGCGTAGCTTTAGTATGTAGGTTATTTAGGGTCTTTATGCACATTTAGAGCTTCATCACATGGGGGAATATCTCCCATGCTGTTTCACCAGCATCTCTGGAGAAACAGCAGGAATTAGGAGTGACTCTATCACCCTGCGTGCCAGTTCGTTGCGGAGATGCTTCTCCCATCACATGGGAGAAGGGTTGCTGACCTTGTGCAGATCTGTTCTGGCTCCAATAGAGCCATCACAACACAGGTGGACTTCCTTTTTTGGAGGGGAGCTTCCTATGGTGCTTCCACTCCAATTATGGGCGGAGCCTTTGCTGGAAGTCCAGTGGTGTTGTGTGATGGGCAGTGTGTCCATCCATGGCTGGAGTGGCAGGGAAGCATCCTCTAAAAAAGCCCCATATCATGAAGTGGTAAATGTTATGTGGGATTTAGTATATAGGTTATTTAGGTCCTATGTACTCAATCCCGCATCGCATTAAATGTGTTTAAAGACTCTTGCTGACCAGGGGCAGCTCAAACCATTACGCAAAGTAAGCATTTGCAGTATAGTTGATTTTGCCCAGGGGCACTCTTGAGGCGCTTTTGGGGCAAGTAGATTTTGACATATGCAAGTTGTAGTTACTGGGATGTATAGAGCATTATGAACTCCACCAATGATGGAATTGAACCAAATATGGCACACAGAAATCCCATGACGATCAGAAAATATATATCAGTGATTGGTTTGGGCGGGGGTGGGGGGGGGGTGGGGGGATACTGCTTGCTTACCGTTGAAAATTACCTAGGGCCGCCTCTGCTGCTGATAACAATGAACCCTGAAAAGTCATACAGTCAAATTGCTGTGTTGAAAGTATGGGCTGGGTAGATCAGTGTATACACAATTCCTCATATGGTAAAGTGATCATTGATTCATCTAGCTCACTACTATCTTCACCAGTGCTGGGTAAATGTTGTTCCCAATTCATTTATTTTCAGTATTTCCCCTTTTTAAAACAACAACAACTTTGCCTCATAAACTGAGCAGTAAATCACTAAATGCACAATGTTCAATGAAATAGCTATTACGTGTTCAGCATTTCGTATCTTATTTAGCAGTCAATATAATAATAATCACTCAAGTATGATTGGATGGTTTGTATCTGTTAATAATAAATGTGATTGATTTCTTTTTTTAATAATTACTTTTCAATATAAAATATACATGCAAAGTGGTCCAACTCTTCCTTTTTAAGTCATGTCCCTTGAACATGGCAGTAATCCTGTCTGAATAGGCACTGTGAAATTCACCTATTCCAGATAATACAGAAAGTATTAAATCAGAATAGACTGGATTAAATCAAAACTCCCAATGGATGATTGAAACCAGCACTCTCTGCCAAATGGCAGGTTATATTTATAAACAATTGCAAATAATTAATTGATATCAGAGATGGATTATCCTTTATAACTTCTGAACAAACTCACACCAGTTTTCAAATGCTTTCTGGGTAGTGGCTTTAATTCCAATGGGATAAGAATTTCACTAGAGTTTGTTTTACATGATTTTTTAAAAAAGTTGAAAATGTATTCTTATTTTGGCTAAAAAACAAATCAGGAGAAAGAAAATGTCCTTGAATACTAACACTTTCCAAATGATATGAGGAAAATATATTTCATTTTCCTATTGTATTATACTGTATGTGGATTTGATAATGTATAAAACATTATCTAAATGCGACCACCAAGATATTAAAGAACTCTGGTATATGTGTAGAAAAGCCCCGATTAGCTCTAAAAGTCAACCAATGGCTTGTATGCCATTTTTATTGCAAACTAAATCCCTAATCTCTTTCCTAAATTTTGGATTTTACTTTGAAATTTAAAGGAGACATGCAATGCGCTGATCCTATTTCACTGTCAGAGGTTGCACCTTGCAATGCTTCTTTAAAGATTGAATTGGTTTCCACTGTAGATTTACTTTCCCAACGACCAGGAAGATACAAGTTCCATCCTGGCTAGAGAATTCTGAGAGCTCTAGTAAAAAAGTAACATTAACAAGTTGCAATTAAAGATCACTTTTTGCATTCTATATCATTTATAGTTTCTACTTTTGATGTTTAGTCCAGTTATGAGTGAAAAAGTGTGTGTGTGTGTGGGGGGGGGGGTATGTTCTCCTCCTGAAGCAATTTATCTCCATTTTTTACAAAATTTTGGCTACAAAAATGAAGTTCAACAGTGACAAATGCAAGATACTCCACTTAAGCAGAAAAAATTAAATGCAAAGATACAGAATGGGGGATGTGTGGCTCGAGAGCAGTACGTGTGAAAAAGATCTTGTAGTCCTTGTGGGTAACAAGACAAACATGAGCCAACAATGTGGTGTGGTGGCAAAAAAAGCCAATGAGGGCCTGCATCAATAGGTGTAGTAGTAGAGCCTGTGAGCAACGCTGCAAGCAGTAGTATGGGTGCCAGAAGGGGAAAAAGGGTTACTCAAGAGCAGGAGTCTGATGAGGAACAACAGAGAAAAAGGATCCAGGATATACTTATGGCACCTATAGATGAGGACTCATTTGAGGGGTTCTCTGGGGATGAAGGGTCAATGAGTGAAGGAGAAGAAGGAGACACAATGGATGGGACTAGGGGAAGAAAGAGGGTTACTCGGTAGCAGGAATCGGATGAGGAAAGGCAAAGAAAGAAGATCTGGGATATACTTATGGTTCCTGCAGATGAGGATTCATTTGAGGGATTCTCTGGGGATGATGGGTCACAGAGTGGGGAAAACAGGGGTGACACTGTGGATTGGACTAAGGTAAAAGAAGTGCAAGCTATTTGTGCGGAGCCAACATCTAGTGATACATTTATGGGATTCTCTAGGAGTGAAGACTGGCAATCGGGGAATCCAACTGAGTCTTGGGGGGATCTAAGTCTTGACAGGAGATGGAGAAGATGGAGGGATGGGCGTAGGATTTAACATGAAGAGTTGGGAGCAGCTGCAAGAGATAATCATGGGGCGGTGGTCAGTTCATCTTCTGAAGATGATGATGTGTAGATAAAAGTGGGTTCAGAAATGGGGAATCTTTGCAGAAGGCAAGGTGTTGGTACATTCATGCATTGGATACTGTCTTGACTTGTCGCTGCCTGTTTCATTTTTGGCATTGGGTTTGGGATCTGCAGGTTGCTGTTCCTGTTCGTGTGTGCTTTCAACTCAGATTGGATTCTTGTGAGTGAGGATTTCTCCTTGGACTGGCTTGACTTCAACGCTGCTTCTGTGGACTTTGGAACTTCGCTACTTCGGTCAATGAGCTACTGATGACTGACACTGCTCATTCACTTCTGCTGGTTTCCTACTACATGGCAGTGATACCAAATTCCCCTGAGAAAATTCCCTGTGAGAGTTACATGCCTTGTAACTTTACTTTCTGGATAACCCGCATACTTATGGGCTTTCCATAAGAATTTGATTGGGCATTGATTGGCACTACCAACAACTGGTAGGCACTTCAAACACTGAAGGTCTAGGTGAAAATGGAGGAATTTTCCCTAGTTCTGACTCAAGGTTTAAAATCTTCTTTCCAAATATACGGACATATTTTAATGTATGAGTCACTGGCATGCCCACACCCCTCTGGTAAAGATGGACAGCACCTGAGAGATGAACAACCTTCCTCTGTATGTATGCATTTTCACTAAGCTAGTAATCCATAGTTTAAGGAACTTTTTAAATTCAATAAAGAGGTTATTTTACACTTAGATCTGCAAAGCACTCATACCTCCAGCACATTGCCTTTGTGAAATATCCCTCTACATGAAAATATAGACAGTTAGTTTTTTCTTCCAAAGTGAAACACTGCAAGGTCTTTCATTACTGGTTTATTATGCTTTCTGTATCTTTGCTCATTTTTCACCAGTATTGCATTAAGTATTGATATTGATTTCTTGTAAATGGTACTGAAATGGATGGCTCACAGTTTTTGTTATTGTTCTGTAGCACTTGTATGTAATTTATTATAGCTGCAGTGGAACCTGCCCCTTGCTGCCAGGGCTTAAATTAACTGTGCCATGTTCTGGCCCTTACTAGTCATACACATTTCTCATTTGGGGTCTAAAATTATTATGTATAAAATTACTTTTTACACTGACCTCTTGTATAGTGTTTTCTTTTTCAAAAACAAACATTATTTCATTAAGTTTTGCAATGAACATACACTGATGGCTGAATGAAGTGTATTGATTTGTATCATCCAGTATAAAGAAAGACTGGAGCAGTATATACCTGTTTGTATGTCTATGTATGTGTGCATATAGTGGCATCAGAGGCAGCCAAGCTGACCTGTGTGAAGTTGTTGTGGTGCATTTTGGCACCCACATATTTTAACTGGACTGAGATTGCATTAGCCCTTCTGGACTGTTATCTTACATTCTTCTTTCTGCCCATTGGAAAACATTTGTTCTGTCCATTTCTAGATTGGCTATATTCTGATTATTCACTAATTGACAGTGAAATTGGGTATTGAAGTGACTCTAAAGGACAATTTATGTCAATGAAATATATGCTTGATAGATAGATAGATAGATGATAGATAGATAGATAGATAGATAGATAGATAGATAGAATCTTCCTGTAGTGAAAGACATCCTTTCATTGGATTTAGCCTCTTTTCATCAACTGAACCTGGATACAGTCTATAGGTTGGAATAAAAACAACCACAAATTTGCCTGCTTTACTCCTACCTTTTCTAAGATGATCTGTCATGCTGACCTGCTTTTCTACCCATTTCCACTTGGACAAAAGACTATTTGTGCAGCTCTCTGGATCCAGGCCATTGCCATAGATGGCTACATTTGAATCCCACCATTTTGTTTACAGGGTGAGCATGAAATAGAGATGGTCAAAAGATTGCGATATGCCCAAGGTGCTTTATGACTAGCTAATGGACTTGGCAGTTCAGTATCCAAATTCATCACTTTTGCCACAATATCTAACTGACTCTGAAAGAGTGTGTGCATGTACATGTGTGATCTATTCTGTTTTATAGCCTTTTGCACCCTGAAGGCTCTGGGTTAGGAAGCACTATAAAAGCATTAATAATATCCAATACCAGTATAACATTTCAGCATGTTAATATATCATTAAAAAGTTCTAATTTTCTGCCAGTTTTACTCTAAAGATCAGTCTAACACAGGATGAGCTTTGAACATTAAAAGATGCTTATGCTTGAACTTTGGCAAGTTTCCTGAGGGATTTTTTTTTCTATCTTTGAGAAAGTAAAACCATAAAAACTGCCCTACTAGCCTACCTATTTCAAGATTCTGCTTATTCCTTATGGGAAGCTCATAACCGCACTCTTCTATTCAAGACACATTTTGGAATTGTTCCAGTGTTGACTTGACAATGACAATTGCATCTTCCATACATTTGTCCAATCTCCTTTTAAAGTAACCCAAGTTGGAAGCTCTCAAGAATTAGTTCGGGTCTATCTGCACAAGAAGGTATCTCCATATACTTTGCTTTCTAGGCTTATCATGAACATGCTTCCAGTATGTAGAAGAAGATTCATCTGCTGATCTCAGGAGTTGTAATGGAATACAGGATAATTATTCATTTCATGTAGAGCTTGTTCTTCAATGATGGTTGCCAATGGATTGGATCTTGGAGTCCCAACAGTACCAAAGTCATGGAATTGTACCCCCCCCCCCCCAACTTTTCTTCACAAGCTTAACCCTTGGATGAGCATTGGAAGTTTCAGAACATCATGAAGATAGCCAAGAGTAACTACACAGTGATTGTGGGTTATGAAACCTATATAGGTGAACTCCATGTGTCTCCAATATTTTGTTGAGTAACTTCTCCCTTGGATATACAAGAGAGATTTGAAATTGACTTACAGGGCTGACAAAAATGAATGAGCTGCTGACATGTTTGTAATAACTTCACCATCTATTTCTCCATAAAATTAAGATATCACCCACATTCATAAATCACATGAAGGACACATTTCTACCTCTTTGAAGGGCCTCCATGCGGAAATATAGAATTTTGCTGAATTTTGTTCTTTCTAGAAAAGAAAAAGATTTCCAGTCATCAAACATAAATAGCCATTACAGTCATATATCATTAAATTTGTTCCCAAAATTTCTGCTACCTTAACTCTGCTAGTTCTTTAAGGGACAAGCTTTTTAGCCCTTGTCCCTTAACATAAAGAACCCCTATCAACACAGATATTGTAGACACCACAGCCAATGTCACTGGGAACATATTTTGTATTACATTGCTAGCACTGAGTGAAGTGGCCAATTCTTTTCCCAAAAAAGCATAGTAGTGTCCAATATGCTGAAACATCAATTTGTACTAGATCAAATGTCATTGGTCTAGGACTTTGTTAATATCATTGTTAATATATCACCTAATTTATTAGGACTTTAATTTGGACTTGGTTCATAAAGCTTATGATAGTGCTTGGGGAGCAAAGTTTAGACACCAGAATGCAGGAAATGTTACATACTTGGTTGATGTTATAGAACCTCAAACATTTTTTTCCATTTTATTTACTTATTCCATTTATACCCTGCCTTTCACCTGTCAAAAAAACCAGAGGAAACTTATAAACTTTAAAATGTTATCTTATTATATATACTCATGAAACATCCATTTTTTGAAATATGCATAGTTCTAAGCACTATATATAATTAAAAGATATGAAATAAAAACAGCAGATCACTTAAAATACAATTGTATCTGATTAAATCAGTCAAAGGTCTGTCTAAATAAAAAAAGGCCTTAGCTATTCAGATTAAACATTGGCATTCAGAATTGGGTGTTCCTATTTAGAACAAATATAAATTATTGCATGGTCGTTGAAAGCTGGTTATCTCATCTGTTTCCTGACAAGATACATACTTTTAACACAAGGAACGGATTCCCTTGTGTTACTCTGAGCCCAATGGAAGTTGCTATGCATCAGTTCCCTGGCAAGGCCTCATCCAGGAAATGCAGCCCACCGCACAAATGCTGATGAGGTCTTTGACGTCCGCATAGCGCAAAGGGAAATCTTCAGCATCAGATGTGTTAATCTTATCTTTTAGTATTGGTGTCCTGCACCTTCGCCTCAGTGCAGGAAATTAAAGGATGAGATCCTGAAGGCAACTATTTCATGGTGCTTTAAACAAATGAACTCCTTAACATTTTATGATCTAGGAATGATTGATTTGTTGGTGGCAATACGGCCTGCAGTATTAACCATTTGCTGCGCAGAAAGAAAGGGTGAACTTGTGAACTACTGCAGCTGGTATCACAGTAGCGATAGCATAGCAAAACTCACACCATCACTTTTCATAACCGTAGACTTGACAAGTTCTGGTCACACTACCATCTTCATGGCATGCAAATCCAGGTATAAATGCCACAACATTTGCAGTTTTCTATTTTGGAATAACCATTCTATATCTGCCTACCTCCGAATGTATCCGGTTGAACTAAGGTCACACCTACACTGACCATATAATATGGTTTGAAGCTACAGTGGATACAAAATGCACACCACCAAAGCATTCTTCAATGCTAATCAAGGTCAGTAAAGTACATTGAACAAACTCAGGGAAAAGTCTGAGGCCCTTGTCGCCCCCTTCGTGCTGTTCCATTAGCGATTGTGGTAAAACAGGAGGTGTGCAGGGCGACTCTGTCACCCCGAGCCACTTCAGCACAGTGATGCTTCCTCCATCACAATGGGAAATCATCGCCCAACCGGGTCAGATGTGTGCTGCCTCCATTGGAGTCAGCACAACATGGGAGTCTTCCCATGTTGAAGAGGACACTTCCACCCCAGTTGGGAGCAGAAGTTGAGGGATATCATATGATGGGCTGCATACTCATCTGCCCCTTAACTAGCTGGCAAGCATCCTAGGATGTTTAAATTGGTAAGTGATTAATGTGCTTCACCAAGCCCCAAATGCAAAGTGTTTTATAGACACCCGCCTACACTGGAGCGCTTCAAAAATAAGATTCGGAATCTGAGAACAGGGGAGGGCAGTGCCATATCTGGGCAGGAGAGGCCAATTGACCCCCTGAGGTGGTTAATTGATTACCTCCACTGATAAATGCCACTATTCCTTTCTCCACATCTCTTATACCTCTGAAACGCTGGTGTGCATCAATGAGGAAAACACATTGTCCAGCAGCTGTGAAGCCACTGATTGTAGAACAAGTTCAAGGACACCTTCCTAGCCTCAAACCTGTTCCAGACATATCAATGTGATAATCTGCACAGTGACTCCAGTTTCTCTGAAACCTGTTCCAAACCAAACTAAGTGGTCAATGTAGCTAAGTCATAAATGACATCGACCTCTCATTTAGATATGTACGTATATAAAGTTTTGCATTGTTTATGCTTAAATGTATGCGGTTGAATCTACACTGTAAAATTAATGCAGTTTGGTACTATTTTAACTGCCATTGCTCAATGCTAGGAAATCCTGGGATTTGTAGTTTGGTGAGACACCAGCATTCTTTGGCAGAGAAGGCTCAAGACCTTGCAAAACTACAACTTCTGTGATTCCACAGCTTGGTGCCATACTGCATTAATTCTATGGCATTGATGCATCTTGGATTGCCAAACATGTGCTGAAAAGTATTCTTCAAAAATGATCACTATTTAGTCACAATTGTGATATATTGTGTGATCATAATTCCATCCTAACCCATTTTACAGAGCATTAGCTGCATGGGGAAAAGGTCAATTTTACAATTGATTGAAGCATGAGTGAAGGACATTTCCACCTGCTTTTTGGTGAGAGGCTGAGCCAGGAGAGAGCAGTTAGTCAGTTAGTAAAGTATTCTTCAATAGGTAGATGATAGAGAATGCTGTCCAGTAGTTGTAGCCTTATAAGATGTTTCCCTTGGGATGACCATGTCAGTCCTATTTTGTGATTCAACTAAAATAATATCGGAACAAATTATTTCCTTATAAATACTAGAATTGTGTCCTTTCCCTTTGTTCAACAACCACAGAGATGAAAAAAAGCAGGAAGCAGGGCAAATAATTATTAATCCGCATACAACAATGTGTCTCCTTATGGCGTTTTACAGGAAGAAAAATAAATGTTAAATAGGATTCATCAAAGGAGCTTCAAAAGCTTCAGACCCTCTTTCTCTCTCTCCTTTTTTAAAAATCAAAATCTCTCAAGAGGAAGATAGATGTAGAAAAACTGAAACAAAAACTCCAGAGGGATATCTGTAATATGTCCTATCAACAAATTACCAGCAGACCTTTATGGTCACTTACCGGCCATAAAAAGCTTCAGAGTAGTCATTACTGCCTTAGTGGTGATGGTGGTAGCTTTATGATTCTTCCTTTCTAGAAGGAATGGCCATAGTGTGGTTCAAAAGCCCCTCTGAATGGCTGAAGGGTTGGCTAAGATGGAAGAACGCTGTGGAGGGAGAGGTGCTCATTTGAAATCCAGTTACTATCCTGTGACTTGTCATACTTAAAGGACAAAAATGAAGGCTGTAGGCGATATCTAAAAAGATATAATGCATTTCTTTTTAAAAGAATTGGAAGCTACTCTGAATTTCTTTCTGACCTGTGAGCCACATAAATTTCCAGCACCTTTGATTCAATTAAAATTTACTATTGGAGTAACTTTTTAATTTTTATTGTTATATTAATGAATTGTAATAATGATGCTACAATAAATGATGGGAGATATACCATGTGATTCATGATGTGTGTCATACTGCACCCCAAATGCAGACATGGATGTACAGATAGCAATGTAGTATGGAGAAGAGGAAAGAAATGTTTGTAAGATAGGCCAGTGACTTGCAGTATATTCAGATGATTTTTAAAGGTTAAAAAAGTCCAGCTACTCTGGAGTCAAAGGAGTCCTTCACTTCCCCAAAGATTTATTTTCCCATTAGAAAAGCTTCCATTTTTCTGCATTATTCCCAAAGCTCTTTAGATTTATTTTTATTTTTTACTGTCACATTGTCAGGATGGTTCAACATTGCTGGATGTCTTCATCATTCTACAGTTTCCCTAGTCACCTGATCTGAAAAATTCCAGTAGAAAGAGTCAGGGTCCTTCCACACAGGCCCCAAATGCAAGCCCTGACTCACTTTTACCTGAGGCATCCAAATGATGCTTCAGATAAAAGTAAATTAATCCAGAGAAATCTCCCAGTTTGCTCCAGATTAATTAAACACCTGAAAAGATCAAAATCCTAAACTAAGTTCCAGATCTTTCCAGGTGCTGGGCCTGTAGGGATTGACTCCCAGGACAGCCTCCTCAGTCCCAGGGGTCAATCCCCACAGCCACCCTGGTTCTTCAGGCTCCTGGAGCCCAAAGGAGTGGGAGGGCATTCACCCCTTCCCTTCAGCATAGGATCTTTTGCACAGTAGTCCTGTTGTGTGGAAATTGCATGTCAGGAGGTAGGAGGGGGAGGAGGCCTTCCTCTGACATTATTTTTGTGCGTAAGAAATACTGTGCAGAGGAGCCTGCACTGCCTGCAGTATTTTTTGGAGGGAAAATGGGGGGCTGGAGGGGGGTTGGATGCCATCATGACGTCCGGCCACTCCTAAAGGGAAAGCCCTAGTTTGGGTTGGGTGTGGGGACAGAAACCTTGGAGAAAGTGGTTTATTTTAACCCACTTCCTCATGGATTTCTGCCATGTCTGGAAAGGCCCTTACATTATAATCCAAGAATGGGCATGTTTCAGATCTTGAAGGATCACAGCCATTCCATCATTACATCATTTTTGCAACTGGAAATTATCACTCCCCATTGGTGGATTTGGGGACTGGCAAAGGGAGCTGCGTATATTTAGCATGGAGAGGCAGTTATGAAGTGGCATAATATATACGTTTAAATATTAAGAAAGATAGAATCATAGAATTGGAAGAGATCTCATGGGCCATCCAGTCCAGCCCCCTGCCAAGAAGCAGGAAAATTGCATTCAAAGCAACCCTGACAGATGGCCATCCAGCCTCTGTTTAAAAACTTCCAAAGAATGAGCCTCCACTACACTCCAGGGCAGAGAGTTCCACTGCTGAACAGCTCTCAGAGTCAGGAAGTTCTTCCTAATGTTCAGATGGAATCTTCTTTCTTGTAGTTTGAAGCCATTGTTCTGCATCCTAGTCTCCAAGGCAGCAGAAAACAAACCTCCTCCCTCCTCCCTATGACTTCATCTCACATATTTATACATGGCTATCATGTCTCCTCATATTGAATGTCATATTAAAAATAGAGTGGTCAGAAGATTTTAGAACCTTCTCTTTGAATTTTTTTTAAAAATATCTCCACCTCTGGTATTGTTTTCAAAATTATTTTGCCTATCAGATTTGCTGAATATGATTGAAAAAGACATAGAAGGATTTATATCGTGTACTAATCACAGGTATAAATCTTCAGTTTTGTTCTATCTCTTTAGACAATAAATGTGAAGTGACCAGTACCTCTTGTTTGTTAGCCCATGATCTATGTCTATACAACATGCTTTTCTAAATTAAAATTTGATAACAAGGAATAGTGAACGGACCAATAGAATGACTGCGGACTTGATTTTGGATGGCATGATTTAATAACTGTTTTAAAATCATGTTGATTATTGGTGGGTTTTAATATAAATGTTATTATATAATCAATGTTTAATTTTTTTGCTTTATGTCTAAATGTTATTTTATATTTATGTTATAATTTGGTTAGGTTAATTCATAGTTATATGTTATTGTCTTGGTTTTCAAATGTATGTACGGCATTGAATTTTGCCTTTATAATGTTGGAAACCACTTTAAGTTCCCTTAGGGGGAGAAAAGCGGCATATAAATGTAGTAAATAAATAAATAATAAATATTTTTAAAATTGCTTAAGACATTCAGGCTTGTCTTTTATACTTATCACCTCTATCTATCTATCTATCTATCTATCTATCTATCTATCTATCTATCTATCTCATTATCTATCTATTATTTTCCACCTTTTCTGTAGTCCAGGACACAAGGAGTCCTACAAAAGTTAAAACAAATATAGGTAAATGTGATGCAGGTATATTTTATTTGAAAATCATTTCAAGAATCCATCAACTGAACAATGGTGGTAGGTTTCACTATATACCGAAGGTATATTTCAATGCATAATTATAATGAAGACTACTCTGAACTTGGATGTTTCAAGAAAATACTTATCATGTTACTGAATGATCCTGTATGGCTGTGGGCCATAAAATATGGGAGCTTAGTTGTCTTGCTAAGTACCTTCCATGGATGTAATTGATCATCAAATTGCCATAGCAGTTCAGGTACTTTAGCTGATATTGAGATTAATGTATAGCTTCCTCCCACAAAACAGTTTCAGAGCTCCTTTCGAAGGAAGTCCAACCACTATTTATACAGATCAAGGATTCTCTGGAAATAATAATTTAGTTTCATGCTTGAGAAACATGCAGTAGTTAAACAAATGCCAAGGCCTCCCTCTCCTGTGGCCATCATTTAACAACAATTTGAAAATATCAGCAATGGAAATTATGATAAAGCTTCTAAAAGCCCAGTTAAGGCTGCAATTCTTCCATGGCTCCTTTCTAGCTGATCGTCAATAAATCCCAAAAGAAAGCATTCAGGTTTTGAGTGGATATTAATCTTTTAAAAGCATGCCTCATGCTATTTATTGGAGCTCAGGTTTTTTTTAGGTTTTTACAGAATTTCACTATATATGATAGTCATCCATTAGTCATGGTGAAGTAATATTTTTGGGTGGAAGGTTCCATTGAGCACCCCCCCCCCCCCCCCGGTCTTTCCTTATGAACCTTCTTAGGCCATTCCTTTTTACTAGAGGACAGGACTGGTTATGCCATATAGAGTGCATCTACACTATATAATGAGTGCAGTTTGACACCACTTTAATTGCCATGGTTTAATGCTATGGAGTCATGAGAGTCATCGTTTTACAAGTTCTTTAGCTTTCCCTGCCAAAATAATGCTGGTGTATAACTAAATGACAACTCTTATGATTCCATAGTACTGAGCCACAGTTTTTTGTGTGTGACAGGAGCAACTTGAGAAACTGCAAGTTGCTTCTGGTGTGAGGGAATTTGCTGTCTGCAAGGATGTTGCCCAGGGCATGCCTGGATGTTTTACCATCCTGTGGGAGGCTTCTCTAATGTCCCCGCATGAAAACCTGGAGCTGACAGATGGGAGCTCACCCCACTCTCCAGATTCAAACCACTGACCTTTTGTCAGCAGTCCTGCTGCCACAAGGATTTAACCCATTGCACCACCAATGGCTCCAGCCATAGTTAAAAGCCATGACAAATTGCATTAACTCTACAGTATAAATGCACCATGCTATACAAGTTTTTGTATGTTAGATATCACTTCCTGTGGCCATTATGGAAGTAAAATTTAATTGCTATATCAATTCACTTATGTATATGGAATATGGAAAGTTCATGCACATCTGTTGACAAAATATTTAGGACATCTCCTGAATTATGTTCATTAGCCCACATCTCATCTATTACTGTCCACAGACATTTGAAATGACATACAAGCAATCCCTGAGTTACAAACATATGACTTAGAAATGACTCATAATAAAAATGGGGGTGAGACAACAGGAAGTGAGAGAAATCTACACCTAGGAAGAGAAATCCACCTATGAAAGAGTTAACATGGGGGAAAGGTATCTCTGCTGAAGGTTTCTCACCAATCCTTGTCTCCACAACAAGCCAATTTTTTCAAATTTTATCACAGGGATGGAAAGTGAGGTGAAATCTTCTGAAGAGGGGCACAGATAGCAAAACAAACACCACAGGGGTATTAACCCTTCCTATGCTATCCAAAACTTTAAAAAATACATATTTTTGGTTGGAGTTACATTTAAAATTGTACCTAATCTGACTTACAAGCAGACCTACAGAACCTATTTTTTTGTAACTTGGGGACTGCCTGTACTATAATTAGTGATCCAATTCACACACACAACTGAACTCTGCAATACAAATGCAAAATCTAAGCATATAGTGTTTATCCAAGATTTTGTACCATGAATATGTTTTGCTTCATAAGAAGAGATGAGTATCTGTTTCCTATCTTCTCTGCAGGTATAGTATCTTGAAGTGATTTATTTAGGGTAGTCCAGCCTTTTCTTGTCATTATTTTTTATTTATTTTCCCATGCCCTATTTTCATTTCTCTCCTTCGAAATAAATAAAACAAATTAAATAGTCAAGACAACAGGATTATTGACTGGATTCAATCTGAATTACAGATGTATGTGCTTCAAAATATGATTTCTAGTTTTGTCATTTTAATGTTGCTCATCAGCTTTAGACAAGCAACTGGTGATTCTGATTCTAGACAGCGTTGTGGAAATATCTCAAGTTATTTGTTTTAAGTAATGGCAACAGATCACTCAGATTTTCTTGAACAGTTGCATATTAATGGTGTGCATTGATCAGATATCTGTTGCCTTGTTTGATTACAAATTTCTTACAGAATATCGATGCCTTTATGTATCAACTAGCGTCTTTCTCCCTATATTTCTATCTGCTCTTTTTTATAATAAATAGCCTTCCATAGACATCAGCTTCTGCTTGTCCTTGCGTGATCTCAAGTCATTTACAGTTTATGGCAACTAAAGCTAATTTATTATTGGTTTTCTGCAAGTTCAGAGGGTTTTCCATTGCCTGCCTTTAAGACTGAGAAAGTGTGACTTACCCAAGATCACTTGATGTGTTTCCATCACTGAGCAGGGATTCAAACCATGGTCTTCAGGATTCTCTTCCAGTACTCAAACCTCTAAACTATGCTCACTCAAGCAACTGCTTGTATCTATGTGATCATTATGCTATTTCATTCCTGAAACCAATTCAAGGACAAACACAGAATAAGAGAGCTCACCGATACATTGAAAATATAAAATGTTACAGATAATTGCATTATTTCACAAGGTATGTTAATAGTTCTAGTGTTGATACAGCAATTAAAATTGTAAAGGTTTTCATCTGTACATTAAAGGAGTTATCCAAAGTGCTGAACCCATTATATTTTGCCTCCTACTGACGGGGGTGCATCTATTCTATAGAAATAATGTAGTTTAACACCATGTAAACTGCTAAAGCTCAATGCTATGGGATTCTGGGATTTATAATTCAGCAATTTTCCCCAATCCCCCCCCCCACACCCCCACACCCAGGAACAGTTTACTACTCTTGCTATACTTATTACAATTGTTCAATCATGAGGATAGTCTTATTTAACTCCTTATATCTCTCTTTCCCCTTTTTTCTGGAAATGAGACCCTTCCATTTTGCCTCCCAGATCCTTCTGATTATAATAACTTTTCCTTTCACTAATATAATATTGGAGTAGGTAGTTTGGTGAGGTAACACCAAGACTTTGTAAAACTACAGCTCTCATGATTTCATAATACTAAGTCATGGCAGTTAAAGCAAAGTCAAACAGCATTAATTCTATATACAGATAGTATGGATTAGGGATGTGCAGAACTCTGTTTGGCAATTTGGGAAAATTTGGTGATCCAGCAGTTGATCCATGGCATGATGGGAGTTGAGGTTTTTCTCTATTTCTCATGTTTCTTTCTCAGCCAATCAGAGGCTTGGTTGACTGTGTACATTGTTCTCCCCTCTTGTGGTGCATGCTGGTTGAGATTTCAATTCTTAGAACCTCTTGTGTTCTTATTTTTTAAAGACGTGGTAAAAACTTTTTAAATCCCCCAAATCAGTGGATTTGGTGAAATGTTTTGAAACTTGACAGACTTGCAGTTGTAAATGTGGCCTACAAGTGAGGCCAGTTTCATCCTGAGAGGACTAAAATGATGGCAAAACGAGCCTCTAAAGTTTCCCCTTTGGCACCAATGGACTAAACTTATTGGAATGAAAAAGGCACCTTCTACTGATTTTGGGAATTTCCCAGAAAACTGAATTGGGGAAGCTGAAAATGAAACCAAAAACATTATGGGTTTTGGGCACTAGACCCCTAGTGTAGATGCAACCTATGACTGAAAAAAGGAACTACAGCCTTTTTCTGTTTGTCAGAATTGAGTGATATGTGGAAGTATTACAACCCTTTAAGAAGGAATATGTCCATCATATTTAAGATAAATACACTGGCTGAGAAATTCTGGGAAAAGTAGCCACAGTGGTAGCCTTTTCAAGCTCTCATTCTGATTTCCTTTGGATCTGTAGTGGAAAGAAAGCAAGAACATTTATAGATCAGGTCCTCTCCCATTTTTCAGTGGAGAAAGTGTGCAACTGCTGCTTCTTTTAAGGATCATTAATGACATCATTTTAAAAAATCAGACTCATTACCACTGCAAGGATCCTGCATATAAAATGTTATTAGTGAGTGGGCTTGTTTTCTTCTGATGTACAGACCGCGTCCAGTAAATGAGCAGTAGATGGGGAGAGGGAGAGTAGAGAAAGAAATGTATTAGTCTTCACTTCAACCCATCCAAATATCACTGGTTTCACACACACACCCTCAGTTCTTTACTTGGTGTGTGCATGTTAAAAATGGTTTTTAAATTTAATTGTCCATGTACAGATGGATTAGTAGCTCCATTTTCAAAAATAGTAATAAAAACAATTCTAGTGTATTTTATTAGGAACAAAATGTACCCTGAGGCCTTTTTAAGTGTCATAGCAGATGGATAGATTAAGACTCACTACAATCAACAAAGAGAAAATGAAAATGTTTAGGATTCCAGCAAGGCCAATTAAGCTTGGGAGGAAAGGTATTTCACTGTCACACTTTAAGTAAGCTCTTTCCACAGCACTAAAATATTGATAGATTAACCCGCATTTCCCATTCAGTATATGTATATGTGTATGTACACACATAGACACATACATATACCTATAAAAATCAACGTGCCCTTAAGATGCCATCATTTAATCAATTGCTTGTAGTTCACATGTTCATTAAGCTTTGTAATGTGGGATAGGAATGATACTGAAAAAGTACCCAAGGCAGCATTTAGGACAGCTTTTATATTTGTTTTGGTGTGCCTTCAAGTTATTTTTGAAACATGGAAACCATCTATCTATCTATCTATCTATCTATCTATCTATCTATCTATCTATCATCTATCTATCTATCTATCTATCTATCTATCTATCTATCTATCTATCTAAAATTGATAAAATACAGTAGTTTCTCTAAAACTGATAAAATAAAGAGATCACAAGCTGCTAGATAGTTTTCAACCAAAACGGGGCAACAGCAACCGCATTGTCTATAACTTTAAACAGTTCTTCCTCTGTGCATGAGGCAGGGCATAGCGAGCAAGCATACAGGTGTGGAGTTGTTTGTTCTGCTCCAGTCACACAAGGTGGAGAATTCTTCTAGGTAGTGTGCTTTTGCCAGGTTGTCTTTTGATCTGCCAACTCCGATTCTGAGTCTGTTCAGGGACTTCCAAGTTTCCCATTCTTGGTTTGCCCTTGGAGGAAGACTCTCATGGGGGGGGGGGGCATCCAGCTGGAATTGCCTGATTTTGCTTCCCACAGGGATATTCTTGCTGTTGCTGGAGGAACATTTAGAGGAGTSGTGGTTCTCATGAAACTTTCCCTTGATTTGACTCTACTGAGAGGAGACTGATAGCCATATAATGGGTGGCTTTCACAATGTTCAACCTTACTTTTCTCATAATTGACTGCAACTTCCCATCACACATTGGAGGTGGGGGGCAATGCCAGCTAGCTTATAGAGTATATCAACAGGAGTAGGTTTAAGACATTCTGTGATTGTTCTACATGGCTCGTTTAGTGCTATATTCATCTGCTTCACATGGGCAGATTTATACCAGATAGTGCAGGTATACTCAGCAGTTGAGTAAGACAAGGCCAGGGCTGATGTTTTTATTAATTTCGGGTCTGCACCCCAAGTGCTATTAGTAAGTTTCCACAGGATTTGTTGTGCATGATGGAAGCCTTAATACAAAGCTATTTTTGTTTTTTGGCAAGACTTGTTCAGAAAGGGTTTGCCTTTACCTTCTTCTGAAACTAAATGCAACTTGTTCAAAGTCACCTCATGGGATTCCTTGACTAGGTGGGGATTTGGACCTTGGTCTCCAAAGTCTTAAATGCTCAAAACCTTACATTATAGTGTATCTCTTATATTTGTGTCTAGCTGCCTTCAAAATTTTGGCCATACATTTGCATTTTGAATTTTGCATGAGGAAGAGATCCAGCAGTGTTGATTTGGGTTCAATCACAAACATGCTGCTTTCATGCTGTACTGGTGGTAAGTATAGTTTGTTACAATAGTCCTGAGATGGCAATACACACACACACACACACACACAATAAGCCCAAGTTTCTTTAAATGCAAAGGTACTAAGCCTGATTTATCTCAAATATCCAAAGATAATACTATACCACATTACTGATACCTTGAGACCCTTTCCCAAATACTCTGCTTATCAAAGATTATTTCTGTACACAATAGAGAGCCTTTTCTGTGGTGTCACTCAAACTCTGCAATGCTCAACTACTGTTAACATAGCATCCCTGGATCAAACTAAATTTCACTTCAAGAAATGGGATTTCTTCAGAGATACATACTTTAGGAATCTGGTTTGCAGACTAAACTCATGTTTACTTTCCAATGATCAGTAGTAAACAAAGTGTGTTATATCAGGGTAGTAATCTATAATGGAAAACACACATCTTTTACCATTTGAGGGAGCATTTATTACATAAACACATTAAACATAACATATCAACTCTTTGGTGTATACTTACAATTTGATAGTCTTCCAATTATTTTAGGGAACATTTTTTCTCAATGTCATTCAGGATTTCTATACTAGTAATTCACCCCCTCAATGACAGCTCAATGATGTAACATTAGAAAATGTTGACCATTTCTACTACCTTGGCAGCCACCTCTCCACAAAAGTCAACATTGACACTGAAATTCAACACCGCCTGAGCTATACAAGTGCAGCCTTTTTCTGAATGAAGCAGAGAGTGTTTGAGGACCGGGATTTCCGTAGGGATACCAAGGTGCTTGTTTATAAAGTTATTGTCCTCCCAACCCTGCTATACGCTTGTGAGATGTGGACAGTCTACAGATGTCACATGTAACTCCTGGAACGATTCCATCAGCACTGCCTCCGGAAAATCCTGCAAATCTCTTGGGAAGACAAGCGGACAAATGTCAGCATGCTGGAAGAAGCAAAGACCACCAGCATTGAAGCGATGGTCCTCCTCCATCAACTCCGCTGGACCAGCCATGTTGTCCGGATGCCTGACCACCATCTCCCAAAGCAGTTGCTCTACTCCGAACACAAGAACGGAAAACGGAATGTTGGTGGACAGGAAAAGAGATTTAAAGAGATTTAAGCCAACCTTAAAAACTGTGGCATAGACACTGAGAACTGGGAAGCCCTGGCCCTTGAGCACTCCAGCTGGAGGAGAGTGCCTTGGACAGCAAGAAGATCCAACCAGTTCATACTTCAGGAAATAAAGCCCAACTGCTCACTGGAGGGAAGGATACTAGAGACAAAGTTGAAGTACTTTGGCCACATCATGAGGAGACAGCAAAGCCTAGAGAAGACAATTATGCTGGGGAAAGTGGAAGGTAAAAGGAAGAGGGGCCGACCAAGGGCAAGATGGATGGATGGCATCCTTGAAGTGACTGGACTGACCTTGAAGGAGATGGGGGTGGTGACGGCCGACAGGGAGCTCTGGCGTGGGCTGGTCCATGAGGTCACGAAGAGTCGGAGACGACTGAACGAATGAACAAGACAATGAATGGGAATTCTCCACCAATCAGGAAAGGTCTGGTTTCTCCATGTTAATCTCTCTTTCTCTTTTGGTCTATGTACTCTGAATACCAAATGTTTATTAGCTACATTAGACCAAAATCAAGAGTGTACTCTGCAATAAGTACACTTTTAGTACATGTCAAGAATACCTCTTTTAAACTTTAATGAATACAGTATATTCTGGCGTATAAGACTACTTTTTAACCCAAGAAAATCTTCTCAAAAGTCAGGGGTCGTCTTATATGCGGGTGTAGTCTTATGCATGGGAGTTGTCTTAACTCTATATTTTAACTGGAAAAGTTGGGGGTCGTCTTATACGCCCAGTCGTCTTATATGCCGGAATATACGGTACATATTACATAAAACAAAATGGGATATCTGCTGGAAGAGATGAAAAACTCCCTCCTGGGCACACAGAAGACTGGGCAACTTGGAAGGCACTGAACAGACTACATTCTGGCAACACAAGATGCAGAGCCAATCTTAAGAAATGGGGCTACAAAGTGGAATCCATGACATGCGAGTGCGGAGAAGAGCAAACCACAGACCACTTACTACAATGCAGTCTGAGCCCCGCCACATGCACAATGGATGAGCTTCTTACAGCGACACCAGAGGCCCTTGAAATGGCCAGTTTCTGCTTAAAGGAAATCTAGCATAGTGCCAAGTTTTTAACTTTGTTTGTGGTACATTATACTTGTATTCTTAATTTGCTTCTGATGCAATCAATAAAAATAACTGGATGGGAAGAGGGATCTTGTGCAAGATAACTCAAAAAGCATTTAGCAACTCTACATAACATTTAAGGCACTGACTAGTATCTTTTTATAAAGAGCACCCTGCAAATAGAATGATAAAACAAATACTTTTTTTGATGCTCTGGGTACTGCAAATTCCTTTTATTTGACTTTTTTATTGGCCATATTAGCCCCATTACAGAAAAAAAAATCCAGCTCTTGGGTGCTTCCTCCCAATCCCATTCTTCTAAATTATTAATGCCATACTGTTGATATATTGTCAGTCTTGTACATACATTCTATGAATATGCGTTTTACAGTAGGCTGGGATTTATAACAAAGCTTGACATATGCAGCTAATTCACCTAGACAGTCTTGTCAGTTTTAAGGTTCATAAATAATTGATACTCAGGGCTTGGAGTTCAGCTACTGTTAGTACTTCAGCTGTTAAATTTCAGCAGCATAATGGATGAATATTTGTTTATAATTTCTGTACATGGACCCAATTCCTGATCCCAGGACTCATTTACATAGGTAGATTGAGATGTTGGCGTTGTAATGAGCATATGAAGATGATGAATTGTTTTGCTCAGTGCTGGTGTAGTTCTGTAAATGTTTGATTAGTTTTGAATGGATTACAGTTAGATTATCTGGTTCAGGGGTTAAAGTGAGGCGCTCTCTGCTCCCAAAGCTTTGGTGATCCCTTGCTGACAGGTTTTAAAATTCATACCATGATATTAGTGCTGCAAAAAGCAAGGGGTATTCTTTGCAACAGATGTTTGGTAATTAAGCATACGGTTTGCTGGTTTGGAAGTTGCTCAGGAAATTTAAATCAGCGTGATTTGTTTACTGTAGTTTGAGGAAATGTCTGTTTCTAAAAAATAATTTACTTTTGGCCCTAAGGTGTTGCTGCATTTTATAACCCCCTTCCCTTAATAATGGGGAAATCAGCTAAAAATATTTTTAAGCAAAAAAATAAAAATAAATCATGTTGCTGATCCAACTGTACACATTGGAATTTGCCAGACATATGAAACTCCACCAGAGTTTAGAAAAAATACTTTTAGGATTGCAATTCCAGAAATTCAGGGAATTGGAGACAAAAAAAATGTAATTTTTCTAAGCTCTGAAACCCAATGGCGAACTGTCTATTTTTTCCCCTTCACTGAGCAATAACACTCTATGTATATAATTCCACAAAACATGTTGGGAGTATGGGAACATCTGTTTTTCCAGATGTTTTGGATTTGCAACTGCCATCAGCCCTAATAAAAACAATAATGATAGCAGATAGAAGTTGTGTTCTAGCAACATCTGAAGGCCACATGGTTCCCACTCCTAGTGGAGCAAAAGCAAAAACTCTTGCTGGTGCCCAAACCCATGTGCACAACTGGGTCCTGTGGAACTTTGGTTTTGCACTGGAAGACTATTAAACCTAAATATTGCCCTCTCATTTCCAGGAGTAGTTCCGGAAGAAAAACGAGACAACTGTAGCTACAACACAAGTTTTATAGAAATGCTGAATATACTTGTGAGTTTTCTCCAACAAACCTCTCTAGCCATTTGAATTTAGTATAACATCTGTTGACATTGTTCTGGTGTGCCCTCATCTTCATTTTAATGTTGGATACAGAAGCTAGGTCAATGCCATGTGTGACTTCAAATTATAGCAATGAAGGACACAGTCTGAGAGAAATGCAAAAGATTAGCATCCGATGGACCAAGGCCTGAATAGTGTATTGGATTTCCAAACTTTTCAAATACAGAAAGAGGTTTCTGAGACAGTCAAGGAGACACAGGGAATCATTTGCTGTCACATCTTTCACATTGTGTGTGTGTTGAGAACATGGCGGGTGTCATTTGAAGTACAGAGGTTTAATAAAATAAATTCATTTTATTAAATTCAAAGTTCATTTGAATTATTATTTAAATTATTATTTGAATTATTTAAATTCAACTTTCATTTTTAAAAAATCAACAATGGCTTCTTGGATATTATCCTGTTAGATAAACTCTCCTCTTCCTCTCAGTTGCAGAATTGTGAAGCAGAATTTGTGTGAATCAGGCCATTAGATAATAATTCTCTGCTCTCACTGATGCAGACTACAGCAATATGGAATATGACAGTTAAGGACTTTTAGCTTTTAGTCTGGGACTACAACTTCCATTGGCCATAAAGGATGTGGTTGATCAGAGTGACAGACTAACACATCAGTGGAAATGCTCATTTCCGATGTCAAGGTTCTGATTTGCATTGTGAGTTCTGTTTCATAAAATATAACAGAGGATTTGTAGTACCTAGAGGACAGTCATGGCTGGTGGTGGCTTCCATTTCAATGTGGCTGCGAATCAATGTCAGGTTTGGGAATAAATGCTATAGAAGATACCATCCAAATAGCCTTGCATTAAAGTTTGTACTAAAATCCAGGCATGGAAACTATGTCACTAGTGGCTTAAAGTATTATTGAATTCCGAGGACTTTATCACATGGGAGGCATCATAGGACGCTTGCAGCACAGCTGTTCAACGGAGACCTACACCACCCATCACACGATGCAGCTCACTTCTGGTGGGATTTCATCTATCAATTGTGGTGCATGGCTGTGGGTGAGGTGGGGTACAAGACACCAGAATTGTCCTGCTGCCCCCCCCCCCAATGGAGGCTAGTGAATCACCTCTCTGGGGCTCATCAATATGACGAGGACCCTAATCTCAGCTGTCAGATAGTTCCCATAAGCAGGGCTGGACATAAACCAAATGGCATTTTGATATCCACACACCCCCATTAGTTCAACTTCTGAATTCCTTAATCTTCATTGCATGCATCTTAGTAAAGCCATAAATAAAAGAAAGAAAACAAATTGGTTTTCTCTAGAGGGGTATGCATATGTATGTTTGAGAGCATTGCAGTAACATCAAGAAATCACACTGTATAAAGTTGTGTTGGTAACTATTGTTAAAGATAGGTACTTTCAGAGGTTATTTATTTATTTATCGTGTCATCAGCAACCATACCATTATATTACATTTCTAACAGAACAAAACAAACAAACAAAAAGCATCCAGAAGCGACTTTCAGAGGCAAGAATATCTAAAATTCTTAGGTTGTGTTGGTAGCTATTGGAGATGGGTACTTTGAGAGGTAGGAGTATGCAATATCTGGGTTGTTGTACTTTGAGAGGTAAGAGTATGCAATATCCTTAGAATGATAATCCTTGTCTATTATTTTAAAGGATCTATTTTCTTTAGGTTAAGTTTTAAGTTTTTCCAATTCCATGGTCAATTTGCAATGTGTGTGTGTTTATGCTTGGATGATGTCTTAAGTATGGGGTGAAGTTTGATGTGAGCAGAAGTGGGGGATTCCTCTTGTCTCCTAACACTGAAAAAATGTATCTCTTCCATTTCATCCACCCTACATTTTGAGATGAAGTTGCAGTTGTGAGAACTTTTAACTCAGTCCCACCTTTCACACTTTGTTATTTTAAGCACAACATAACAGTGATACAAAAATGAGGACCAATTGCATGTTCAGTTAATAAAATGTTAACAAATGTCAGTTTTATATTGTCCATGAAGCTGCCTGTGCTTTCTTCATGCAGTTTTCCCTATGTTTGCTGCACAAGGTGGTATGAAACTGCTCACAACAGCTCAAAACCATTAAGGTATGGTAAGATGGGTGCTGAAAACAGCTGGTGACAGTCTTGCATCAAGATAACATTTCATCCATACAGTTCCATGCTTTCCCTCTTCCCCATTGTGGTAGCTGTTAATCTCCAGTAGGGTCACCTTATGTGCTGCTTACTAGTGGAGAATGCAGGGAAAATAAGGAGGAAAATGGAAAGTTTTCAAGTTCAAAATGAAGAGCATCTTCCTTTCCTTTCTCTTTTGAATCAAGATCAGCCATATCTTTTTGCTCCAAGTTGCTTGTTTCTCACTTCTGGGGTTTAGTGGCTACCAGGGAAAGCTTGGAACAGGCTGAAAAAGGCCCAAGAATATATTCCTGCACTCCATCCAAGAAGAGAAATATGCATGCATAACCAGACTTGAGTGTGATTGGTCAGTAATAGGATTCTAGCCATTGAGTAGCTGATTCCATAAACTGGAAATGTCACATTGCAATACCCAACACCTTGCAGGCCACACTTCTTCATAGAGAGTGGGGAGGTGGAGGGTGCATTGATTCAATTATTCAGAAGCTGGTCAGTAACCATAATAAAGTTTTGTATTGTAATTGTTCAGAAAAAGATTCTACATATGTTCAGAGGCAATTCCAACCAGTTTTGATTAAGAATTATCTTTCCTTGATTCACTGATTTTTCATTTCACTTGTCAAATATTGCTGCACTTGCCAACTGAAACAGACACATCATTCCATGCTAACTTCTAATCTCATGTCTTAATAACTTTTACAAGACATTAGTGGGACCAATGTACACGTTTTGGAGAGTGGTGAAAAGAATTATGCAGATCAGTTGCAAATACATAATTGAACAGATGATCAGAAACAATCCCGGGCTTAGAATGGTCTTAACTGACAGCTGACAGCTCCAGATATGTTGGAATTCCACATCATGTTCTAGATAGGCTTGTGGTCCCTCTGGGAAAAAAAAAGGATCAATAACCAAATGTGCCCCAGGGATTAGTGGTGAAAATCACCATGTTATTTCTCTATAAATCCCATGGTTTGTTTTAAAAATTCACAGTTTAAGTAACAAACCCATTTAGCACATGCCAATTAACATTTCAGTTATTGACACAACGGCTTTTAGCATAGCAGCTCACATTCCATCATTCCATTTTGAACAAGAGTCATACTTCCCTTCTTCTGCTAATCTCAATCATGAAAAAGTGAAATACAAATAAATATAACAATAAATATCCTTATCATCATCATAGCTTCATAGCTTTTCACTATCCTCTTCTGATACTGTTCTTGTGGTTTAATGATTCCTTCTCTGTCTTGAATATTTTCAAGGAAAGACACGGCCAGCAAGTAGACAAGGAAAGACACAGCCAGCAAGTAGATTAGCTCAACTATGTGATACATTTCTGCAGTCCTCCTCAACCTCTTGGTCTTATTATATCTGAAAGAGAGACATACAGAGTAGGCCAACACACCTCTTAACAAATTCTAATGATGTAAAAATAACTGCAGGCAATCTGTGGACTTGGGTTTGAAGGTTGAGAGGAGAGGAGGAATCTAGCTAATTAATAGTCCAATGAATTAATTCAACTTTTTTTTCCAGTTTCCAAACCTTCTGGAACATTATGTGCCTTGCTGGTCTTTAGACCTATTCAGCAAGTCAGTTTTTTTTAAAAAACAGACATAATAAAGATCACATGTGGGTCTTACAGTTCCCAACCTGGCTTCCATGCAACTTATCAAGAATTCAAAGCTTTAGATCAGAAATTAGGAAGGTATAACTTCTTTATTAGGAAGGTATGACTTCTTTAACCCGACTGCTCACTGGAGGGAAGGATATTAGAGGCAAAGATGAAGTATTTTGGTCACATAATGAGAAGACAGGAAAGCTTAGAGAACACAATGATGCTGGGGAAAATGGAAGGAAAAAGGAGGAGGGGCTGACTAAGGGCAAGATGGATGGATGGGATCCTTGAAGTGACTGGCTTGACCTTGAAGGAGCTGGGGATGGTGACGGCCGACAGGGAGCTCTGGCATGGGCTGGTTCATGAGGTCACGAAGAGTCGGAAGAGACTGAACGAATGAACAACAACAACTTCTTTATGCTTGACCTTCATTATCCTATGCCTCCTAGCTGCGCTTTGACTGTCACCAAATATCATTTAGATCTATTGCATCATCAGAAGAGAAGGAACTTCTAGGTAGTTGTTTTGTGTAATCGTTTTTCCAGTACATCAGGCAAATATAGTCAAAGCTGCTTGCTACAACTTTGGATTGCCCACTGGAACACCCCATGTTTTCTGAAGGATAAGCTGGTCTCTTTTCTCCTTGCTCTCTCTCCCCTTCTTCTCTCTCCTTCCATTTCCCTCCCAGCCAATGCTTTCAGGAGTGGTGGTTTTTAAAAGATGAGATTTAGTACAAGTGCAGCTATAGAGAACTGAGTTCCGGTGCTCTATTGAACTATATTTTGTCAGCCCCTCTGTACAGTGCCTTAGCTTGTCTGGCAATCATGTTAGTGATTATATGGGTAATGAAACACGTGCTCTTTTTTGTCTGTGGCTCTGATTAATCTGCTTTCTATTTAGCCTTGATTTATGGTGCTCAACTGTTGAGGTGAACACTGGCCCATCAGTTCCATACCCTATTACAGACGCAGTGACTGCTAAATGCCTGCAAGGCTTGATCTGTTCCTTGACAGCCAGGCTTCCCGCTACATTCCCTCCAATCTGTTTTGCTTCCTGGTGTGACCTTTCATACAGTAAAATACATTAGTTGAATAGCACAGTCTCATTAAAAGAGTGAATTAACCGAAGAGTCTTTTTAACTAAATGACAGCCAAAGGACTGAGTGCTAATAGCCATGGGCAGTTAGAAACTTAACTCATGAATCAGACTGTTAATACTGCTTGATGCCTGAAGCACCGAGGGCAGCACGCTCTCTGCTTGCTCTCATAAGAAGAAAAGCTCATTACTTTCCTCCTGATGGGAGAGAAAGAGTGAGCGAGCAATAATAAAGCTTGAATTTTTCAATACTGTTAAAAATGGGGCTGACAGATTGCCGACAATAGGAGCTACGGCCGAGACACCGGGTAAGAGAGACACTGAATTAGCAATACCATATATCATACAATCTAATTAAATCAACCCGAAGAATGAAATTAGTTTTCTGTGAGTGAAATGGCCTTTGAAAGAGCACTATTAAATGAACTGTAGAGCATTAATTAAATAATTCACAGTGAGGGATTTTGCATTTATACAAAAATTGTGCACTTAATTGTCCATGCCGTATTACAGATTTGGCCTTATGTTAACATTGTGTCTAAAGCACACTTATTGGAGCATATCAGGAACAGCTTAACGTAAATGCGGCTTATAAAGTTTTCAGGGTTGGGAAAGGAACCGAGGAAACGGTGGATCATATATAGTAGTGCGTAGCACTTATATGGAGATATTCTGTGGTGCGGCAGGTGACAAATGGATGCTTCTCCTCGTAAAGTAATTATATTTTATTATTGAAATGGGGCTTTTAGCGGCATTTCCCTCCATTTGAATACTTAAGAAAGGTTTCATATTTTGAATATTGTAGCTTTAGTATGCTCATAAAATAATGCTTTAAAAAGGTATGAAGATGATGAAATCAATATTTGTACAATTGGGCAGATAACCACAACAGCTGAGAGCATTTGTTTCATGGGAAAGCTGCTTTTATTGAACACATACACACATATTAGAAATGCACAATACATTTTAGCTCTCTTTCTCTCTCTTGTACAGCTGTATTTGTATTTCAACCGATCCAATGTATATTACACTGAAGTAAATCACAAAGGGTTGGATTCTATTTGCACTCCCAACTAAAGCAGATCCACACAGTTAATGGGATTTACTGAAGTGTAGACTCACAATTCAGTAATTGATTTGATGGATAAGATTCAGACTGTTTCATGACTGAAGGTTGAAAGTACATGTCCATTATAATGTAAATAGACTTGATTATCTTAGGTTACTACACTTAAGTGCAAAATCATGATCATCTATTAGTTAAGGACAGTGACTTTTGTCCTTTCATGCTTTAAACAAATTGCCAAATTCTCCATCTAGTTTAGAAATGAGATATTCTGCCCAATACTATACCAAATACTAACTCCCTGTGACTAGACAGGGACAGCAGGAAGACAGCAGGTTTCCGTACAGTCTTCTAGGCTTGTGCATGGATCCATTTTAGCCATTTTCTTTTGGCCAATCCAGCTTCTTTGGCTGAATTGGGTGGCTGTAATGGCAAGGGCCCAGACGTCATGAATTTCTGATTGTAATGGGACCACGTGGCAGCTGATTATGACTCCCTTGAAGGGAATCAAGGAAAGTGTCCCAGGAAAGGAAAGGGGAGCCTTGTAAGTTCCTCATTGTTGCCAATGGGCCAGATCTAGCCATATTTTTCAGGTGATGACCAAAAAAGGCTATCTGACTACCTGGGAGGCACATTAAAATGGATATGGGCATCTATCAGAATCCGGTGAGGTTCAGCCGAAATGTACAAGCCAACTGTCTTCCCCTTTTGTGATCCTACCAGAAAACTTTCCAAGGTTCTGCGAAAACATTCACATTTTGTCAGTTTTTATTTTAAAACAGTGGGCAATCTGCTTATACATATTCCAACTGGGATATAAAGGAATAAATTCCTCCACTTTTCCTTTCATGGAGCAAGAGCAGGAATGGCGGTAAGGGAGGAGGTGGGAGGAATGTTTGGAGTTTTGGAGTGTATTTGTAGGACACATCAATACCACTATGAGGACTCCATTTTAACTGCTGTGGCTCCACCATACAGATTCCAGTGCTATAGTTTAGAACAGGGGTCGTCAAACTTTTTAAACAGAGGGCCAGGTCACAGTCCCTCAAACTGTTGGAGGGCCAGATTATAATTTGAAAAAAAATTAATGAGTTCCTATGCACACTGCACATATCTTATTTGTAGTGCAAAAAAAAACCAACAACTTAAAAACAATACAATAATTAAAATGAAGAACAATTTTAATAAATATAAGCTTATTAGTATTTCAATGGGAAGTGTGGGCCTGCTTTTGGCTGATGAGATAGGATTATTGTTGTTGTTCTGTGCTTTCAAGTCATTTCAGACTTAGGTTGACCCTGAACAAGGGCCGGGTAAATGACCTGGGAGGGCCGTATCCAGCCCTCAGGCCTTAGTTTGAGGACCCCTGGTTTAGAATATCACAAGTATCTTGCCAAAACACAAACCTCAAGATTTTGTCATGTCAGCTAAATTAGTATCAATCTGCTATGCCCATGTAGTTATCCTTCCATCTTGTTGAAAAGTTTGCTTATCTGCTTACGATACCCAAAGACCATCTAGTCTGAATGTGCAGACATTATATTGAAACCTTGTTTGGTCAGTTCTTTTGACCATCCAGAATGACCTGTATTTTGCAGCTGGAATAAGTGGTATAAGATTTTAAGGTTGTTAACTTTATACTCAGTGATTTACCTTTACTATAGCCGAATAAAAGTGGTTTGGTTGGTATCTCAAGACAGATGTAATCAACACATAGCTAGTTCATTCATTTTTTCCTGCTTTTTATTCATTAGTATTATTTTGGTGGGTTAATTCTTTTAGGATGGACATCTCATCATTCTCTTGCAGCTGAAATTATAATTTGGGATCAAAATGATACCTGGCCTGCTGTTGTTTTCCTGGGACCACATCTATGTAGTTATAAGAATGAAATGTATTACACACATTGCAATTGGAAGACTGGTGTGATTGTTGCATTGTGATTTGTAATCAGAGAAATTGGGACCAAACTAAGAAGTAAAACCCACTGATTTCTTCTGTTCTCCTTCAAAAGAGGCAAGCATTATAGCTCTCTTTTTCTTTCTTTCTTGTAACTATCTGTGCTTCACCTTGTGAAGCCGTGGCTTTCCTTCCTTTTGCAGAGAGCTCCAGGGATGGCCCTTGTGTCTTCTGGAGTCATAATTTTATAACTTCTTCTTTACCTCCTGTCTCTCTGACAGGAGGAATGAATGGCTGTGCATTACCCAGTCTTCCTTTTCTATCAATAGTTGAGTTAATATTTTTACATACTCAAGTTTTATTGGTAGTCTTGACTTAATAATGCCATGACTCTGCTTTTTCAGATTCTTTGAATACCAAAGTATAAATGCATGTGTGATTGATGCTTGAATTCTCTGCCACAAGATGTTAAATCGGTCTCTTCTTTGTTCTCTTCTGCTGGAAGCCTAAGGTCCTTCTGTTTTACTCAGGTTTTGAGACTTGATTGCCTGGCACAGAAATTCTTTTAGTTGGATTGTGTTGCATTTTTATCACTCTACTGGTATTAAAAATTGTTTTAAATGTTGGGCGGCATGCTCTATTCATAGAATCATAGAGTTGGTAGAAACCACATGGGCCATCTAGTTCAACCCCCTGCCATGCATATTGCAGCTATGGATTTGTCACCTAGAATTATGGATCTGTAATTGCTCCATAGTCTTAGATAAGACAAAGGTAGGACTATATCAATGCCCCTTGCCAATCCACCTTAAACACCAGCAGCTGGCTTGGCCAAAGGAGATCAGTTCAGCCACCAATCAAGATGGTTGCAAAGAAAATGATGTTTCCAGATGTTGAAAGTTAAGATGAGCTGCTGGGGGGACGACGACATTATTTAGCTATATATACATAGCTATTAGGCTTGGGTAACCACGGAAAAATTTGGTTCTAAACTCGTTTCGTTTTTAGGGGGGCCCTTGCGTTTCATTTTTTTAAAGAATTCCGAAATTTTCCTTTAAAAAAGTTCAAAATATACGAAATTTCGTAAAATTACGAATCCATTCGTTAATGGCGGACGCGATTGCGCAATATGCTAAAAAACCCTCCAAATGGGACAGGGGGAACTTCTGAAGCTTCCCTCTCCCTCTGTTGTTGACTGTTGGTGTGATAATTTATTTTTTATCACTGATAAAACAAACAACAACTATAAAACTTGCACCAGACATACGGAAATAATTATGAAACAATTTCGAAACAATTACAAAACAATACGAATAAATTGGAAAAATTGTTTCGATTTTTAATTACTCCTCACAGTAGTCCTGCATGGCTCAATATTGGACCCCCCCCCCCCCCCCCCCCCCCCCTCACAGTAGTCCTGCATGGCTCAATATTGGATCGTAAGCTAATTTAAATACGAATTAATAACAAATTATGAAATTAATGAACAAAACCGCCCAAGCCTAATAGCTATATATACATTTGGCCAAGCCAGCTGCTGGTGTTTAAGGTGGGCTGGCAAGGGGCATTGATATAGTCCTACATTTGTCTTATCTAAGACTATGGAGCAATTACAGATCTATAATTCTAGGTGACCCTAAGTGGTCAATGTAGAACATCAGTTTGTAATATGATAGTTAAGAATTGGCCGTCTGCAAGGACATTGCCCAGGGGATGCCCGGATGTTTTGATGTTTTACCATCCTTGTGGGAGGTTTCTCTCATGTTCCTGCATGAGGAGCTGGAGCTGACAGAGGGAGCTCATCTGCGTTCTGCCCAGTTTTAATCCACTGACCTATCGGTCTTCAGTCCTGCCGACACAAGGGGGCACGTATGGTGACCTTGCTCTAGTATAATTTCATTAAATTTTTCTAATGTCAAATTAATCATTTATTTGAATTGATCTCTTTAACATAATGATTTTCTGGAATGGTAGAACATATTTAGTATCTCCACTTTTTTCCCCAATAATAACCGTGCTTTTAAAAATATTAGCAAAGCAATTAGAGCTTTCATTGAGCAAGGAATGAACAAGTCACTGTCAGATAGAAGATAATTAAAAGAAGCTGAGGGGTGAGGTTGACATCTAACAACAATCTACACCATCTAATCTGTAGTAACAATAGGGAATTAGAGGTGTCTGGACAATTTCCACAATATATGGGTCCTGAAGTTAAAAGGAAGATAACAACTGACAGCTATGATAACTAAGAAAATGAGCATTGAATGCTGGTTGTGGCTTTCTCAGATAAATATTGCAGAAGCAGTCTATCTTGTGAGATATCAGAAACGAAGGCACATCTACAGTAAATGTAGAGATGTGAGACTTCTCCTGTTATATACATGAAATGGCCAAAGACTGAGTGAGGAAACTTTTGGAAAAACAAACAAATAGATATGTCTTGAAGTAGGACGAGCAACACATAAAGCTGAGGGTGTTGTACAGGAAACACATGTCGATAGCCACAATTACTTAGACATTGAATGGAACAATTTTCCTTTTATTTCCCCCCAACCCTCTCTATTATAATGTTAGAAGACAGTTCAAAGAAAGAAGAAAGTGAATGTGTGGCTCCATCCCAGGCACATATCTTCATTTTTATCATTTCCACATTGGAAGTGGAGAGCTGGCATATGCAAACATGACAATTTAAATGCCAATCATAACGATGTGTTTAGTGCCCATCATAATGATAGGCTTTTAATTAGAGGAATTCATCTTTCAGTGTGATTGAATTTTTATATTTTAAAAATATTTTTTTTATTAAATTTCAATATTATAACTGCAAAAAAATCAGGGAGCAACAGAAGAAGATGGAGAAGGAAAAAAAAGAAGAAAAAGAAGGATGAGACTAGGATCATACCATAGATAAAGTATGCTAAGCATATATACCATATATTTACCTCTCTCTCTCTCTCTCTCTCTCTCTCTACACACACACACACACACACAGTCAGTGTTCCATATTTTTGAGAGTTATGGGTGCAAACTTACTAAGGAATCATAGAAAAAGTGTTCTCTCTAGGTCTCTCTCTCTAGGTCCTCCAATATGACTACACGATAAACTTCTGGAAGACTATATAGAGTTACGCTGGAGGACCTAGGAATTCCAATATAGAATATGTTAATCAAATCCATTAATAATATTCATAAAAGTCAAATCTGCAAATTTGAAGGGCTGACTGTATTAATATAAGCTAATCACATGTCCAGTAAAATGTAACTGGAGTTGCCATTAGTGGAGGATACATTTAAGAGTGTCTAAAACAGTGGTTCTCAACCTGTGGGTCACCAGATGTTTTGGCCTTCAACTCTCAGAAATCCTAACAGCTGGAAAACTTGCTGGGATTTTCGGGAGTGGTAGGCCAAAAAACCTGGGGACTCACAGGTTGAGAACCACTGGTCTAAAGTAATAAGAGCTTCTGGCCATAATACATGATGAACACAGGACTTTCCAACCTTGGAGTTTGAATCTTTCAGTTACAGACAGTGTATGCAGGATCTAACCAAATTCACCATGAGCTAAGATCCAGGTCTCAGAAATATGGTTTAAAAGCACATGTAGGTCTAAATTTATCAGAAGATTTTAAAAAAATATAAATTAATATACTGTAATTTATAGAGGCAGAAAGTAGTTGTTACTGGACATGCTTGCTTTTATTCCATAAATAAACACTACCTGTATTGAATTGCCAGCATTTAGTGGAATGTGTTGGCATGATTTGCAAACTGAGACTCTTGACCTAATATTGTAGGATCTTTATTGCTGGAGGAGGGGGGCACTCTGTTTCATGCCACAGGCAGATTCAGTCCATCTCCCAAAATATATGGCAGGGTTAGGGAATAAACATTGTTGTAACTGTGAAATTGCTTTAAAAATATGGAGCTGTGGAAGTGACAGAAAATGAAGTTTCAAGAATCTGCGAAAGTACAAACTAAGACCCATAAACTGGTTAATCAGCGCAACTGTGGTAGTGAAAAAAGGTGCAATAATTAAAGTGCTCTGTATCTAGTTTTTCTGATTGCACAACTGCTGCAAAATAGTGACTTTGCTCAGTAAAATCCTATATAAAAATGCACTTTTGGCCTGCAAAAAGTTCAGTTAGAAAAGCCTGAACTTTTGACCTGCATGCCATGTGCAGCCCAGAGCCATGCCTAATGGGGTGTGAAGGAGCCTCACTTGCCCCCTGCGGTCCAGCTGATCAGCTGTACTGTAGAGAAAAGAACCACTCTTTCAACACCAATATAAAAACACTAAGTGGACACATGCAGTGGACCATAGAAAGAGCAGCTTTATTGCTAATATTGGACTTAAATTTCTGAACAGAATTCTGAAATTTCTGAACAGAATTCTTTCTCCGAAGGATGGCATGAATGTGAATATCTTTTCCAAATGCATGAAAAACATAGCACATGAATATATTGAGGTCAGAAGGGAATCTGAGAGAGATTTATGAGTGTGGAATCACATCTAGGATCTCCCTTGGTTAAAAATGCTAATTGGCTTCCAAAGTCATTGGGTGTCTAGCATCAGTGAGTATAAGAGGGGATAGATGTAGCAGCTCTGATGTCCCCAACCTATGAGCTTGACATCACTTAGGCTAAAAACATTGTATACTCTTTTATTGATTTAGATCAAATCAAATCAATTCATAGTTTCCCCCCAATTGGTTTGTGATGGTTCATGCAACTACATGGTTCTGCACATAGTGCTTATTTACATGCAAGCTGCAGACTACTAGACTAGAAAGGAGATAATTTTGGTTAGGACCAGAACTGTGAAGTGTGTTTTTGAAGTGTACAGAAATGTCTCATTACAGATAAATAGACAATACAGTGGCTCCTTAGTATCTGTTGGGATTTGATTCCAGGATCCACCATGGATTTCAAAATCCATGGATGCTGAAGTCCCAATATATCTAATGCACATTAAAATAGTGTCCTTGAAATAAAATGGCAAACGTAAGGTTTGGTTTTTGGATTTTTTGGCGTGGTGCTGGTGAATATTTTCAAGTTGTGGTTGAATCTGTGGATCTAAAATCCATGGATATGGACAGCCAGCTAATGAATTTGTGACATATGTATCCAATTTTTATTTTTTATTTTTTAAAAAAGCTCTAGCTTTGTTTTATTTTAGACCACCTTTCCCAATTTTCTATTGCGGTTCATGTTCACTGAGCTATTGTTCTGAAACACATATTTTCCCCAAGGTTGCAAGGTTCCTACGCAAATCATTCTGTTCCAGCATTTCCATTTGCTTTATTCTATGATGTGATATAGATATAAAGTCATCCTGAACCTGTTAATGATATTTCATGTGCTGTAATGGCAAAGTATTCAATCAGTTGCATCATTACCTTTAATATTAAACACATTTAGTTTAGTCAGTCATAACAAAGCACATCTAACAGCAAAGAAGCTTTTTTATTTTTATATATCAATTTGTTTCAATTTCCTTCTGTACAATCTCTAAAATCCATCCTTTGTCATGATTTTTCTGTTATGTATTTGGTATTTTATTTTAAAGGATTGAAAATGGCTTATATTTGACTGGTAAAACAGAAGATTTACTGTTTTCAACTTCTTGGAAACCGATCTCATGGCACAAACTTATACGTGTTCACTATGAATAAAGTCCCACCGAATCCAATGAGACTTACTCCCAGGTTAGTGAATTTGGTGTTTTGGTTTTGCTGAAAGCATGGGAACTTTTATTAAAAGCCCTAAAAATTAGGCAATGAACAGGGCAATTAGATTTTTGAGACTGTTTTCTGCTGAAGCAGGATATAGCGAACTGATAGAAGACTGATCGGATATTAAACTGATACTGCATTTGATCTTGCTGGAAAAAGAGGAAGGAGGGGAAATTACTTACGATACAATTGCGCACACATACACGCACACAGACACACTATTGTACATAGATTATTTCTGTGGCTTAAAATGAAAACTGAAATGAATTTAAGTTGCAGGTCATCATCTTTGAACGTTAATGCATTATCTGCACTTCCTTTCCTTTGATTTGGTTTTCCTAAGGTTTTGAGGGTGGTGCTGTGTTACAGTCTGAACTTGGGAATATTACTTTTAGGACTACAGAGTAGGCAATCCATTACAGTGTTGCCTTAGGAAGCTTTAGAGCTAGGATCTGTCTTATATACAATATAGCCTAATTGACTAAACTAACCTGAACCAGGTTGAGAAGTAAGGATGTTTATTATGTTTATTTATACCTTGCTTTTTTTCTCCACAAGGAGACTAAAAGCAGCTTTCATGCAAGCTTAAAAGATGTGTCATGTGAAAAAAACCCGTTCCTACTCAAAGAGGAAGGAAGATAACCTAAAGCAGTGGTTCTCAACCTGTGGGTCCCCAGATGTTTTGGCCTTCAACTCCCAGAAATCCTAATAGCTGGTAAACTGGCTGGGATTTCTGGGAGTTGTAGGCTAAAACACCTGGGGCTAAAATACCTGGGGACCCACCAGTTGAGAATCACTGACCTAAAGGGATGTTTAGATTCAAATAATCTCTGTAATAAATGTGAAGTCTTTGGTCTGCTCCTTCTTTAATTTTCTGCAAGATGGTATAGATAAGTATGTGAACTGGGGCCCTGCTTTTACCTGACAATCTGTTTAGGTTTCACACTGTGTTCTTATATGCCTTCACATTTTTGATTTATGATGGTCCTAAAGTGAAAATAATCAAGAGTTTTTCTTGGCAAGTTTGTTCACAGAGGGTTTGCCATTGCCATTCGCCTTCACACCTTGCTAGACAACAGCACATTCAAAAGATATCTAGGAGTTTTACGACCTCATCAGATGGGCCACTGGAATAGCCACACATCATGACAAATCTGGTGGTGCCTGTCAGGTGTCATGGGGAACCTATCTCCCCTTGCCCTGCATTGCCTGACTTCCCCCCATTGATCTCAATTGGACACAGAAAGCCTCCCATGTTGCTGCCATGGTGACATACACTGGTTCACCTTCCCTTTTACCATGGAGCCCCAACAGAAGTAATTGTGTGTCATGGAGTGAGAGCCAGCAGGCTCCATGGCAAAAGGGAAGGTGTATGTAGAGGTCATATGTAGAATGCCTCTCGAACGCCCTTCCAAGGGAAATAAGACAGGCCCCATCCCGCCCCTCCTTTCGTAAGAGCTTGAAGACCTGGTGGTTTCAACAAGCCTTTGAGAATGACCAGTTCTAGCCCAGCCCCAAACATTGTTGAATATGGCCTTGCACTTCTTACCTATTACCCCAGTCATCCCTCTAATAGGCCCTGGAAATGAGCAGCCACAGACCCATACCTGCTATTGCCGTTAGCCTGTTATAGCACTGTACTTAATTCCCGGCCCCCTCATATTTTGAGTTTGCACTAGCCTTGGCCCGGTTTTTTAATTGCCATGAACAGGCAGGATTACTTTTAACATACATGTGTTATTGTGATAATTTTATGCTTATATTGTTTTGTTAATTTTATGTTATGCTGTTTACTTTATATGTTTCAGTGATGTTACTTGGAAACTGCCTTGAGTCCCCCTCAGGGAGATAGAGCAGTATATAAATCAATTATTATTATTATTATTATTATTATTATTATTATTATTATTATTATGCAAACTGAATCCACAATGTGATGCGGCACCTAAAAAAGTAAATGTGATTCTAAGCTGCATCAATAAGAGTCTAGTGTCTAGATTTAGGGAAACAATAGTGCTCATTCTATGTTGCTTTAATCAGAATTCATCTGGAACACTTTGTTTAGCTCTCGGTGCCACTGTTCAAGAAAGTTATTGATAAGATGAAATGTTTCCAGAGTAGTAGTAGTAGTAGTAGTAGTAAAAGGTCTGGTAGCCAAGGCCTATTAGCAGCAGCTTGGAGACCTGTGTATATTTAACCTGAAGAAGAGAAGGTTAAAAGGTGACATGATAGTCATGTTTAAATATTTGAAAAGACATCATATGAAGAAGGCAACAAGTTTGTTTTTCTGCTGCTCCAGAGATTAGCTTATGGAGCAATGGATTCCAACTACAACAAAATAAATCCCACCCAAAACTTTTGAAAGAACTTCCCAATGGTAAGGGTTGTCCGACAGTAGTCTCCATCTCTGGAGAATTTTAAATAGTGACTGGATTACCATCTGTTTTGGCATGTGGTTGGACTGAGTGGCCCTTTTTGTCACTTTCCACTACATGTGTCTATGATTCCTATGAGGCTCAGACAGTGTGACTTGCCCAAATTCATTCAATGAGTTTTGATGGCTGAGTGAGAATTTGAACCTGGTATCCAGAGTCATAGTTTGGAGGCCACTATACCATGCACACTGATTCTCAAACACACACCTAAGAAGTAATAAAGTTGCTTTCCTATCTAAGCTTACATGAAAAAGCTCTTGGCTATTTTGACATGAATGCAGGAACAATGTAAGAATGTGTAATGTGCAACCTGCAGGGATGCTAAAGCATTTGTGTTTGCATTCAAGTGCCCAAACCTAGTTCCTCTTTTCTGGACTAATAAATACAGACTGGAGGACTGTTGAAGTATCCTTCCATTTTTGCATTTCTCCAAATTTAGCAATACCATGTCTCGCTTTTCAAAAAAATAAATTAAGCTTCATTGCATACAAAACTATGTGTTTGGTGGTAAAATGTGTACAAAAATAATGCAAAGCTTCATTGCTTTTCTCCTAATTTGCAGATTGATGCGGAAAGACAACAGAATGGAGATGCAAGAGTACATGTGAATCTGATACAGGCTACAAACCAATTGATTCATCCATCCTTAACAGACTCAAGCAGAAGTTGATCTACTTAAGATATTCCTCATCCTAATGCTTTCATGGCATGCAGCTACTCAATACTTATCTACCTTTAATTGCAGAAGACTATTTGATTCTATTTAAATCCTACTGAGTTTAATTGAGCTTACTTCTAAGTAAATGAGTATAACATTGTAGTTATAATCAATCATTGAGTATTGCAAGAAAATAAAAAAAGTTTATGATTAATAGAAATGCAGTATGTTTTCAAAGTGAATGATGCATAAAAATTCTTTCCTGAAACAATAAGGTATATTGCTTGCCTATTTTTCCTGCATTAATTTCACTCCGGCCTCCATACAATAGACACTGGTGTTTTGGCGGTTTTCAGTACATTAAAAAAAATCTCTTCGGTCATTCTCCATCAATATTTTGAGACTTTGGACTCCAGAAAGTAATCATTGTTTTGTACATGTTCTAACAAGAAAAGAGCAGATGCAAGTTTAGCGAATATTGAGTTTTAAACTTGTCCAGGAGTGATTTGTGGCTGTGTCATGGCAAATATTTTTCAGTGTCATTGCCTAAGCCAGCCTTGTCACTAGCGTGGTCATCTGGGGAATAGAAGGCCTAACACTCTGATCTCAGTATTAATGGGAGCTGTTGAGAGTGGCAAAGGTGATAAAGTATTGTTTAGTTATTGGCACCATACTTTTGCTGCAGGATATTATTATAAAATGTTTTTGTGTGTGTGTTTTTGTCAGATTTCAATCACATTTCCAATAACAATGTTTAGAAGCTTAAGAGAAGAATTCTGAAACAATGGAATATATACCCATTTGTAAGCCTGTCCATGGGCTGAATCAAATGGCAATCTCCCTGAAATATTGCAAAATGGAACATTATGAAGCAACAAATCTACCTCTAGATTTGTAGGCTTAGACCAATTGACTTCAGAGAGACTATGTTTGGGATAAGATTGCAAACTGACAGAGCCCGAACATAATTATTTGGAAGCATTTAAATTCCATTGAATTTAATGTCTATTTTGTCAATTTCCCAGCCTTGAGAAGTGATTTTGTATCCGAATATGAGTAGGATGTGCTTGCTTGTTCCAAATGCCTGATTACAATGATAGTGCTCTCTGAAGAGGGGCAGATCATGGACCCCATCCCTACGGATAAAACAATCTGAGGATCAGACCAAGACCTTGAATTATGAATTTTGACGTCTAGGGTCAACAACAAGACCTGCAGGAATGTCATATATCAGAAGTCCAATATTTTGCCTACAATCAGGATAGAATAATAGAAACATAAAATTAGAAGACACCCACAAGGGCCATCCAGTTCAACCCTCTGCCATGGAGGACCACACAAAGCACTCCTGACAGCATTGTCTAAACACTTCCAAAGAAAAAGTATCTACCACAGTGCAGAAGAGCTTTTCTATATGGAATTGAAAACTTACCTATCTATCCTCATCTGTATCCTGAAAATTGGTAGGTTCTTCACTATATTGGATAGTTTCACTTAGGATGTTATCAGATGCAGTCTTCTCTGCATCTTCTCTCATCATGGCCAGCGTTGACAGTCAGGATGAGGAAGGGGGACTGCCTTTCCCAGCATCTGAGCTGAAGTCAAATACAGAGCAACGGCATCCTCCACCATACAGGCAAGAACTCGTTACTTTTTAGGTTATAGATCAGGAGCAATGGCACCATCAGTTGAACAGTGAAGAACCTACCAATTTTCAGGATACAGACGAGAAGCAGGAGCAGGTCCCTGAGCTGGAAGACAAGAGTTAAACATTTCAGTCTGGTTGAGTTGAGGAGAGAAGGAATGTAAATTCACAGGTCCAGTTGTTTGGCAGAAAAGAGGGCCAGCAATTGGAAACAGCAGCAAAACCAGCATAAAAACCAGCAAAGTCCTTGAGACTGTGTGTGATACCTGGGGCCTTGAGAGATGGACTGTATCTATGATTTTGGTTTTGGATTATATCTTGGACTGGTGATTTGACACTGGACTACCTCTAGACTACTCTTGTGGTGTTTGCTGACTGCTGCAGAGATAATTAAGGGGAAAACCTGACATATCTCCATTTTCAATCACTGGCAAAATGTAGTCCCATGGAGGCCATACACAGCCAATTCTAGTGGCTGCCTGTAAGAATCCATTTTGCTAGCACCTGAAAATGGAGAGAAGACTCAAGAATCGGGGAAATGACAGGAAACGGCATGGAATGGGAGGTTATCCCAGAAGACGGGGAAGAATCACGGATCCTCTGAATCACGGATCCATAAAGTTGGAAGACAACACAGAGCTATACAGTCCAACCACTTGTCATGCAGGGAAATCCAGGAAGGTCTGAAAGAACCTGATATATGTTGGATCCTACTGCATATTCATCGCTCACAACATAATACAAAGGGACAGGTTAGCTTCAATAATGACACTCCATTGCATACAAAGGTAGAGTAACAACAAATCTGGCAGACACTAAGCAACCTGTTCCCTCTGTCAAGGCCAACTGAGGTTTTGAGTCTCCTTTAAGAGAGAAAAAGCGAGATATAAATAAATACAATAATAAAACCATAATAATTAACCATTAGGCAAAATGAGCCAGGTGCCCATTTAGCAGATGTTACAGGCATTAGTTGCAGAATTTATTTCTTGCAGTTGTACTTCTTAGACCCACCCCCTCCTTGGGAATAAGATCAGTCTGCATAAGCCAGTGCTTCTCAAATTGTAGTTTTCCAGGTGTTTTGAACTTCATCTCCCAGAAATCCCAGCCAGTTTACCAGCTATTAGAAATTATGGGAGCTGAAGTCCAAAACACCTGGAGGAGCACAGTTTGAGAATCACTGGCATAAATATAGCCTCATACATAAATGCAACAAAAATGGGGGATTTTACCTCAAGAATACTAAAAGGATTCTGTTGTGTTTCCAACCATGTTTCATAAGACAGTAGGATGGAAAGGAGAATCTCTCCTTTAGGTATCAAAATATAGAGAGATTCATACTCAAGAGTATGTTTTATTCCAAAGCTCTGGCTTTAGGTTTTGATAGTTGGGGTGGTTCAAGGCTGAGTTAAGCCAGTCTTAATTCAAATCAGGTCCATACATCCAGAGGCGACCCTAGGTAATTTTCAATGGTAAGCAAACAGTATTTTGGTGCCCCCCCCTCCCCAACCAATCAGTGATACATATTTTTTGTTCGTCGTGGGAGTTCTGTGTGCCACATTTGGTTCAATTCCATCATTCGTGGAGTTCAGAATGCTCTTTGTAGGTGAACTATACATCCCAGTAACTACAACCCACATATGTCAAGGTCTGTTTTCCCCCAAGAGTGCCTCAAGAGCGCCCCTGGGCAAAATCAACTATACTGCAAATGCTTACTTTGCGTAATGGGTTGAGCCGCCCCTGCATACATCATGTAGCCACCATGAAACTGATTTGCAATGCCTTTTGAGAAAAAAGGGTTGGTGTAGAAATTGCATTATATGACCTCTCCCACCAGGTCTAGAGGTGCATTCAAGGGAAGGGGAGATAGCAAGAGACCTCCTAGCAAGGAAAAGCTATTTCCTAGCAAGGTTCTCTGTGCCTTGCCTTTGACAAGAACAGAACATAAATGAATGAGTTTGTACATTACATTCCCATGGCATATAACAAGAGAGGTAAATGTGCTTAAGTTATAATTAAAATAACCTTTCATATTCATTTCTTTATTGATAGTAGAGATAACTAGATTTGAAGCTCTTCAATAAACACATTCATTTTAGCTGTTTTTTAAAAGAAAAAAAATCTAATGCTGCTTCAAAGGAAGAGAACATAAAATTCGATTATGAGAGTTTATATAGCTTTTAAATATCAAGCTGTCGGGGCTTGTGCAGGTAAAATATTGTAACCAAAGAACAGCAAAGAAAAAGAGTTTATATTAGAGTGAAGGTTTTCAAGTGAATTCATACCCTGGAGAATATATAATAGAAGCAAGCCTTTTGCCTGTGCTTTGGATCTTCTGACCTCCATTTCCAGTCGAGATTAGCTTGATAAAACCGACACAACCTCAATAAAACACTAACAATGGAACGAAGTAAATAGAAATCATATTAAGCAGCAGCAATATTGCATGAATTGAAACAAAAATTTAGGTATAATAGCCTTGGTAGGTTTTAATATTGTTTCCAATCACATCATAATATGAATCATATCACAGAGATTCTAAATAACATTTATCATCTTCAAATCTCCTCTCCTAGTAGACGTTTCACATTATTTGAGGGTAGCTTTTATTTTTCTCGAAAAGAGAGAGAGAGAGAAGCTCATACATAATTAAACATGTTCAAAGCAGAAGAGGTGAAATACCATAATGCCAACAGAAACCGCAAGTTACTGTTCCACTTTCCATTAAACGTAGCACTCCTGCATTTATGATTATTTTGGTACATTTCAGAAATTAAATAAATAGAATCATGCTATCATACAGTATGATAAAAAAAACCCAAGATAAGGGCAGAAAGGAAATTAGAAACTGTGAAGGAAACTTGGAGTGTTAATTGCAATATATTTGCTGAAAATGAAAGGCCATATGGTCAAACTATTCAGGTTAAAGGGATAGGAAACCTTCAGTCTTCTCAATGCATTGCACTTCTTTGGGACTCTATGACCACCATGGGAAAGAAATGATTCTGCAGTCACAATGGATGATTGAGAGGACTATAAAACAAAGCAAAGCAAAACAAAACATAGACATCCCTCATACCCTCATACAGTTTCCTTCAGGGGAAATGAGACCAAAAATTTTACTCTACCCAAATATGTTGATGGAATAAACAGTACATTCTCCATCAGGGAAACTGATATTAATATTATTGATCAGGGAATGCCATCAACCTTGAAAATTCTCAATAAAAGCATCTTTAAAATTACTATTAAAAGTAATTTCTGAGAGTAACTAAAATATGTTATTCATTGCTGCAATGTCACTTGCTCTTATTATGTCATTTTTAACATGTAGTTTTGTGACATCCTTGTTACCCTGAAAAGTAACGGTACTGGGAATTATGTCATAAGTAATTCATCACTTCTGAGCTATGATAATTGTAATGGTTGGCCATTCTTGAGCTTTGCTAGTAGATAATAAAGTTGATTTTGCCTCAGATAGCGGATCCGTTCCCAACCCATCATCTACTAGCTTCACTCCAGCTCCAACACAGCCATTTATTGACCAGTAGAAAGGAGAGCAAAGAAGAATGGTGGACTATTTAGCCATGTTTCAATGGAAGCAAAGTGATGGGACGTACACTGGGACCTCATCAGGCCCTTGAGAGGTCCTAGAAGATTACATGACTGACATGTGTCCAGATATTGGAGAATAACCGGGACATATGGCGGCCCTAGGTAATTTTCCACAGTAAGCAAACAGTATTTTGCCCCCCCCCCCCAACCAATCACTGATATATATTTTCTGTTCGTCGTGGGAGTTCTGTGTGCCATATTTGGTTCAATTCCACCATTGGTGGATTCAGAATGCTCTTTGATTGTAGGTGAACTATACATTCCAGTAACTACAACTCGCATATGTCAAGGTCTATTTTCCCCCAAGAGCGCCTCAAGAGCGCCCCTGGGCAAAATCAACTATACTGCAAATGCTTACTTTGCGTAATGGGTTGAGCTGCCCCTGGGTAGGACAGCATGGCCATTGTCTGTAGGGAGTTCCAGTTTCCACAATATGATGGCATAAACTTGACCTACACCTGCCTGGGTAAGTAACAGCATATTAGCCTTTATTTTCAAAGGGACTTTGACGTGTTCATAGTTAATTTGTTAAATGTCAATGTTTGCCACTAGATAATAAAGTTGATTTTGCCTGAAATACTGGATCCATTCTCAACCTCTTATCTACTAGCTTCACTCAAGCTCCAACATGGCTATTTATTGACCAGTAGAAAGGACAGCAAAGAAGGAAGAGTGGTGGACCATTTAGCCATGTTTCAATGGAAGCAAAGTGATGGGACATACACCGGGACCTCATCAGGCCCTTGAGAGGTCCTAGAAGATTACATGACTGATATGTGTCCAGATATTGGAGAATACCTGGAACATATAGGTTTGGTAGGGCAGCATGGCCATTGTCTGTAGGGAGTTCCAGTTTCCACAATATGATGGCATAAGCTGGACCTACACTTGCCTGAGTTAGTAACGATATATTAGCCTTTATTTCCAAAGGGGCTTTGCTGTGTTCATAATTATTTTGTTAAATGTCAATGTTTGCCAGAAAGTTGGGGGAACTGTGGCCAATGCACACATTTCTTCCTCATTTCATGGTCTAAATCCAAAAACAACAACAACAACAAAACCAGAAAGGCCTGTTGAATCAATTGCAGACTGTTAACACACATGCAAATACCATTGATTTAGCAGTGTATTCTAGCTGTATACAATCAACTGGATTTATCAGAAAATGTTGACATACTATACCAGGCAACTGTTCTGCTAGATAAAATCCTACCCATTTCCTTGAGACATTTCTTTCATCTTACACTATTCTTAATCTAATATCGACAGTAAATTTTCACATAGTGAAATTATAAGAACTGATTTTTTAGCATCGTATTTTTTTTTAAAGTTAGGCTACCTCTAATTCCACAGAGGAGAGGATTAGTACTGTAGTCAGGATCCTGTCTTCTCTATCACTTACTTACTTAGGTGATCCCTCATTGTCTGAGTAGGATTGTCTTCCAAGATCAGTGTACTGGCGGTAGGTCCATAGGTGACTGTGCAGCCCTATTCTTGACCTGCATGTTCTCCCGCAGTGAGGGCATTGGTTTCCAGGTGGAAGGCGGTCCCAGTCGGGGTTGGATTGACATGCCTTCCTCTTGGCACATTTCTCTCTTTCGTCCTCCATTCATGCCTCTTCAAATTCTACAGCTCTGCTGGCCACAACTGACCTCCAGCTGGAGTGCTCAAGGGCCAGTGCTTCCCAGTTCTCGGTGTCTATGTCAGAGTTTTTAAGGTTGGTTTTGAAACAGCCTTATAAGAAGGATCCAAGTGGTAAAAGAGAAGTTCTTTTGGCTGCCAAAGATATGTAGTAGAAATAAAGTTCATTGGTCATGTGTCATTCACAATTTACCTCCCTATAGAACTTAAGCTGGATAGAAGAAAGTTGTGGATCACTTAATTTCCTCTTCCTTAAGTGCTTTTGTCTATTATATTCTACAACAGGAGGAAGAAAGCACCAGTGTCATCCCCATAGGCCTCCTCCCAAACTAGACCATGGAAACCATGAGGCAGCATCATGCTGCATTCCCTTACCATTGTGGGTCGTGGGATCCCTTTCCATGAAGTTGCCCCACTGTCCCCTACTTTTCACCACTTCCTCCCCAGCTTCTTTTATGAGGAGTCGGGTATACATCCGACTCCTCTGGGTTCCATTTCTCTGCACTGCCAGCATGCTGCTGGCACAAGGCCCAAATGAAGCTTCATCGGAAGTTGCCCTGCATCATAAGATGGCTCCTGGAGACTCTGTGCCGGCAGCATTCCAGTAGTGCAGCGAAGTGAGGAAAAAATGCTTCTTGGTTTCAATGGGATGAGGTTCTTGCCAGCAGGCAAAATTGTGCAGCTGTTTCAGGAGATGGGACATTATGTTGTGATCACTAAGTGCTAGAAAACTGAAAGGTGTGAGTCATACCGTGTCTCTGAACTCAGCTTGTGGAAGACATTGTCCCATAACAATTTTTGAAGTAAAATTCAACTATTGGCTCAAACCCCATCTACACTAACCATTTGAATGCTGTTTCAGACTGATATTGAAGAAAATGGTTTCGTGTGGAGATGTTTACATAGAAAATTCTGAAACTGTGTAATCAGTTGGTGATTACACAAATCACAGAATAACAAGGTTATTATTACAATGTTATCATTAAGGTTTTTTTGTGTGTGTTATTGGGGAATTTGTTTTCCGGACACTGAAGCAAAAGCTAGCTTTGAACTGCATTACATGGTTAGTGTGGATGGGGCCAGAAGCTGAATCTACACTGCCATATAATGGAGTAAACTGCATTATATGGGTCTACACTGACCATATACACTAATGTAGCTCCAAATCACATTACATGGCAGTGTAGATTCAACCTTAGTTGACTTTCTATAGGGAATAAAGTTCTGGGGAGACATAGGATGCCACATATTCTTCTCCCACAAGCCATGCCATCACGCCTGGGGCTATAAATCTTAGTGAAAGAAACATGGATGTGGCATCTTTTCCCCAGGGGATTGCTTCTTGCCCTCCTTTAGAGAACTGGAACTCTCAAGGATCAAGACACTACAGATAACTTGAAATACTCTTTATTGTTCACAATGAGTTATCTTCTTTAGGCATAAACTTGATATTCAAAAGGGGTAAAGAAAACAAACATTACAGTCTCTGAAGTCTTGGGTCCAACGAGTTTTCTAGCTGAGAAGCTTTCCAAGTTCCCTCTTTTCTCAATGGCTGTGAAAGTCGGAACCATCACAACCCCAGTCCAATGGCCTATATTTGAAGGCACAAAGTCTTCCTCTTGATGCCAAAAGACTGGTTTGAAGGCGCTTGAGACTCCTCAACATCGTCCAGGGTGAACTGGGCATGAAGTGTGAGTCCCAAGGGTATAAACCTGAGAATTGGTGATGAGAGATAACTTGATCAAGGGCTTTAGAGCCAAGTCTTTCTCACGTCCATTTGTAGAGCTGTTTGATGGTGGAATGAAAAAGGAAAGCAATGCCCTCTGCCCCAGGAAGGGGAGGAGCCAAACAATTAAGCAGGGGAGGCAATTTAACAGATGCAAACAACATTGATAGAAAGCAGTAGATAGCCAAACAATTCAACTGTACATTCACATACAAGTAGCGACAGACGTGCCATCACACAAGCAGTAAATGTCATGGCCCAGTCCTGGCCACATGCAGACCCCCTCCCCCCCCCACTTTGTTGGACATGATTGAAATTTCCCAGTATACTGACAAGGAGCATTTTCCAAATACGATCTATCTATCTATCTATCTATCTATCTATCTATCTATCTATCTATATTTTTTTACCCTACTCTCCACCCCAAAGGGGATTCAAGGTGGCTTACATATAGGCAATTATTCAGTGCCGTAAAACACATGCAAAACATTAAGCTTAAAATCAATCAAATTAAAATTAATATATATTAAACATTTAAAAACATTACATTCAGTATTAAAATCACGCCATTCAGAAATCATAGTCGAAAGCTGTTCCTTGGTCATTGCACATATTCCAAATCTGTTATTGCATTGCACTATTGATCCCAAAGCCAGGTTTTTACTTCGTAATTATTTGGCTTCTAGTGAAGTACTATTCAGTTGTTATCATGAAGGGCATAATTATGAGAACGTCTTAAATTAAAGAGATAAAATCATTTAGGATGAAACAATTTTAACTTATAGTGCTTATCTATTGGCTAGATATTGATTTATTCATGTTTATTTTATTTATTTATTGAGTTATTTATGAGACCCTTGGTGGGCCCAGAAAGCCTACCAAGGTGACCTCCAGATTAAAGCACACCAAACGATTTCATAATAAATAATATATTTTTAAAAATTAAAGGAGGAGTTATTGCTTCATTATGTGCTTTCAGACTCTGTGGAAAATGGAGCCATCCAAGAACTATGCAATAAAAGAGGGCACCTTGGTGGAAAAGCATATCCAGAAATGAGCTTTTGTAATTAGCAATATTCTTTTCAGAGAGATACACTGTTAAAAAAATCAAATCACTTCTTTATCTTAAATGTTTTAATGATAATTAAGAGTAACTAGAATACATTCTTAGATATAATAGTAATAATAATGACATTCTATATTTTGTGTTATTATTTGAGATCAAAATATATTGGCTTCTATACTTGCTTGTATGGATTGCGCATATATATGAATGACTGTGGCTTTTCACATTTTGTGGCATTTTAATTATAAGGAAATAAGCAAAGGGCTTAAAAATAAGGGTGGTTGTCATTGTTTAAAACCAACAATCTCCATACAAATGTTCCTAAAGTTGAATTTTTAAAAATGTGATATCATGTTATATGAAAATTGTAGCAAAATAATTGCACCCCATCACATCATACAAAGGGCTTTTAAAAAGAGCTATTTTGGATAACAACTAGACATCCCGAATTCGCCATATCTGATCTAGAGCCCAATGCAGAAAAATATCCCATCAATCAGACAATCAAATTTCATGTAAAGTAAGCTTCAGCATTAAACCTGTTCCTGCTATTTTATGTGTAACTCTATATAGATATATTTCTTGCTACTAGAGCAAAACTGATTTGTATGATGGTTCCTCATCATGAAATCACTTGGAAGGTTGTGAGATAAAATGTCGCTTAGGATAATGTAATTGGCCTTAAGGTACAGGAGCTGAATTATTTTCGGTGATTTATAATCTGGAAATTAAAGACTCACTCATTTTCTAATTTAATTCCATCTTCAATGGAAAAATGTTCACTCTCAACTAAATTGGCGAGTAGTGTTGCTAATTCAAATGCAGATGTAATTTCGATTCTGGTAGCAGTTTGCTGTGATTGACGAGTCCCCGATGGATCATTATGATTCTTATCTCCCAATCTCACAAATTCTCCAGCAGTTGTGATAATAACTTCAGCCAAGAAGAAAAAAAGGGAGAAAAAATAAATTCTTTGCTGCAATGTCAATTCCAGCTTTGCATTTTTTTCCCTGACATGGAATGGGGTTTATCTCAAATCTATTGCGGGTATGACACAAATATGAAGCATCGTGGCTAAATTATGTGTCATCGTAAAGCTACAGTTTGATTGTTTGCTGATACTTGTCCAACATACATTTAAATATAGTTAATGTGTACTTTATGACCTTCACTGTTAATTAGTTGGGACGCAAAATGGCATTTACAGCAATTTATTAGGTGTAAAACTAGAGGCATAGCCAGCAATTAGCAATAATTATCCATATTTTGTCTTTTAAATATTTGTCACTTTAATGCCACCTAAATACATGTATTACTCTTCTACTCCTCCACCCGCAGCATCTCTTGAAGAAAAAAATAGCATATACAAATGCAGAAAGGAAAGAGTTGGGGGTTAGCTATACAATATAGCACGTCCCTTGCGTAGATATTGTTCCAGGTTCAGACCTTGTTTCCCCAGAAGACCTTTAATATTGTTGTTGAAGGTTTTCATGGCCAGAATTGCAGGGTTTTTGGAGTTTTCTTGGTTGTATGGGCCATGTTTCAGAAGCATTCTCTCCTGACATTTCATCCACATCTATGGCTGGCATCCTCAGAGGTTGTGAGGTCTGTTGGAAACTAGGCAAGTGAGGTTTGTATCTCTGGAATGTCCAGGGTTGGAGAAAGAACTCTTGTCTGTTTGAGGCAAGTGTGAATGCTGTAATTGGCCACCTTGATTAGCACTGAATGGCCTGGTAGATTCAAAGTCTAGCTGCTTCCTGCCCGGGGGATCCTTTGTTGGGAGGTGTTGGCTGGCCCTGATTGATTCTTGTCTGGAATTCCCCTGGTTTTTTGGGTGTTGCTCTTCATTTACTGTCCTGATTTGAGAAGTTTTTTAAATACTGGTAGCCAGATTTTGTTCATTTTCATGGTCTCTTCCTCTCTGTTGAAATTGTCCACATGCTTGTGGATTTCAATGGCTTCTCTGTGTAGTCTGACATGGTAGTTGTTAGAGTGATTCAGCATTTCTGTGTTTTCAAATAAAATGCTATGTCCAGGTTGGTTCACCAGATGCTCTGCTGTGGCTGAACAAAGGCAAAGATCCACACAGAGGAAAAGTGTTCTTGCCATACATCAAAGGAAACCACTGACCTCATAGGGAAGGTGATGAACAAACACAACCTACAAACTATCTACAGGCCCCCTAAGAAAATCTAACAAATGCTACGTTCAGCAAAGGACAAGAGGGATCCTCTCACCTTTGCAGGAATCTACCGTGTACCATGCAGCTGTGGACAAGTCTACAGAGGGACCACCAAAAGCAGCATTGCCCAAACACAAATCAAGGAACATGAAAGGCATAGACTAACTCAACCAGAGAAGTCAGCCATAGTGGAACACTTGATGAACCAACCTGGACACAGTATATTATTTGAGAACACAGAAATGCTGAATCACTCTAACAACTATCATGTCAGGCTAAGCAGAGAAGCCATTGAAATTCACAAGCATGTGGACAATTTCAACAGAAAGGAGGAAACCATGAAAATGAACAAAATCTGGCTGTCAGTATTAAAAATAACTCTAAAATCAGGACAATAAAAAAGAGCAACATTAAAAAAAAGGGGGAATTCCAGGCAAGAATCAATCAAGGCCAGCTAACACCTCCCAAGAAAGGATTCCCCAGGCAGCAATCAGCCACGCTTTGAACCTACAGGGCCAATCAATGCTAATCAAAGTGGCCAATTGCAATATTCACACTTGCCTCGAACAGACAAGAGTTCTTTCTCCCACCATGGACATTCCACAGATATATAAACCTCACTTGCCTAGTTTCCAACAGACCTCACAACCTCTGAGGATACCTGTTATAGATGTGGGCGAAATGTCAGGAGAGAATGCTTCTGGAACATGGCCATACAACCTAGAAAATGCACAGCAACCTTTCATATTATAGAATTATAGTGCTATGATTCCACTTCAACTGCCATTGGCAGCATCCTATAGATGTATTTTGCCAATAATCCTAAATACCTCCTTCCTACACTTTAAATCAATTGAAACTTCACTTAAAAGTATTAGGCAAACTTTTAGGCTCTTTGAATTTAACTCTTTGAATGTAACTATCATGCAGCAAAACACATGAATAACTCAGAGAAACACATGGCCTGGGCATGAAAAACATGGGAATAAAAGAGTGCTTAATTATTGCTAATTTTTTGAGAAAACTACTTTTTAGTGGCAGATTTGCTTTAGGTATTTAAATAATTGCCAACTTGTTAGCAGCTCACTAGGTGAACAGAATAAGCAAAAATTCACAACTGGGAACAGATGCTGCCTAAGAAATACTCCATGGTAGTTTGTAAATGTTGTCAGTCAGTCAGAATGCTAATTTATCACTCAGTTTGATCACAACAGATTGTGAATGGAACAAACATTCACAAGCTTTAATCAACAAATGGGCCAGCTATAGACTGACAGAGCGTTGTCCAAAGTACTTAAGGAACAACAATAACAAAGCTTGCACTTTAAATGCATACCTGAAATATTTTCTATTGATTTGAAGTAGATTGATGACACCATTGTAAAACTACCCTACAATCTGCTACAACATATCAAAAAACAAAAGGTTTTATAAAATATAAAAGGAATGAAATGCACAATGCTCAAAAATCACAGCATCAATAACCTGCTGTTCCAAAGCCACTTACCCGAAATAGTGTCACTAAATAAATGCTATGAATGAATGAATGAGAAAATGATAAATCTACTTGATATCAGAAGAGGAGGAAATAATGGTGGTACTAATGGAGAATGAGAAGATAAAAGAACTATGACAGAAATGTTGGCCCCTTCCTAGGGGTGAGTCACACTGCAAAGCCACCCACCCACCTCACCAATTCATTCAACAGGGGCTGTACTAACAGCAACCAAACAGTCACAGGATTAGACAATGGGATAGCAACTGTTGTGTATTCCACCACAGAGCATTTGATTCCATCCTGGTCTTGTCTTTGTATGTGTCATTTTCCTTCCCAAAGGGAACAGAACTCTGGAAACTGGACAAAAATACCACAGATATTGTAATGCTGCTCATTTGGTGGGTAAAAGATCTTGCAAAAATGCCAATGGCTAATGGCTATACATATATGCCAACCATGGACCCAACGTTGAAAAATGTATTACAATTCACGCATCAAACTCCCAATTCTGTCTTTTGTAAGCACAATATTGTGGGAGGAAAAAAAAGGAAAGAACTGGATACAGTGGGCACATTTACATTTATTTTTAAGTTGGATCCGATCCGACATGCTAGACCAGATTGGGCCTGAGTGGTGACCACACAAGGACTCTTTCAGCCATACAACATGGTTTGGCATTGTTAGGCAGTGACCCTAAATTCCCCTCTCACCTTCCATGCCATAGTATATACCTGATCACCATCACTTGCCATGCCATCTGACTTGAGGTCCCCAATGCCCTGGTTAATGTCACGGAAAGCAATGGGGAATACATAGGATCAGCATTGCAGCTGGAGACTGCCATGACACTGAGGAAAAGGGCAAGGACAATGTTTGCCACATATATGCTGTGATCTGCCCTGAGAAGGGTGAGAAGGGTGAGAAGGGTGGAATATAAATGTTTTAAATAAATAAATAATAACATTCTGTGTTCCTGGACAGCCCAGGTAATGCAAGATGGCAGAGGAGACAGTTGTGGCTGGTTCGATTTGGGAACTAGCTCAACTGTCCCCACTGGTCCTAAGTCAGGGGAATGCCTTAATTCTGAGCTAGAATTTGGGCTTTTCCCTGACTTTGGAGAACCACAGATAAGCCCCATGTGGCTTGTTGATGCTGTGGGACTGATCCTTATCTACATTGACCTAAGGGTTCAGTGTAGATGGAGCCATTGTGTGTGAGAGATGTTGAGAGTGCATACACTTTATAGAATCAATCCAGGGAACTTCCAGAATTCATATTTTTATAACGTCAAAATTCAAATTTTAAAACTGAGACAGAAAATCCTGGGATCTGACAGCAGGTCCACACACAGACCTGTCAGTCCTGGGATATGGTCCTTCATTGTCCTCACAGTCTTCCTTTGTAGTGGCTCAAGATGGAGGGTGGATGGGGGATATCCAGCAGTAGGTTTTTTTTAAAAAAAAATCACTCAGTTATGTGGTGGACCTCATATGCACACATGCAAATATCTTAATGTAAATGTAAACACAAGCAGATTCACATGGGCGCATATGAGGTCCAGCACATAATGGAGTGATTTTTTTTTAAAAAAAAACTTCTGTCAGATCTTTCTCTCCAATTATTATTTTAAGTTCTCTTTAGTATTAACAAGTTTAAAAGAAAGAGGCTCGGAAATTTTAATTGCTTTTCCATTCTGCTTCCCTTGTGTCACCTGTATGCCTATGGCTCCATGTGTCCAATCAGCTGATAGCTGTTTCAGTCTTTTAAAAAAGTGCACATGTGCTGGAAAAGTTCACATAGGGCAAAGGGAAGGAAAGCACATGTTTTGCATGACTGCAGGGATATACAGTCACGAAAAGATGCACTATTTTCGGGCAGATCGGATTTTCAGCACAACTTTTAAACATATGCTTTTAATTCTGCCTGCACTTTGAGTAAATGTTATTTAGGCACCCCCCCCCCACCCCCCCACTTTGTCCTGGCTACTTATGGGTTTTTAACCATGTGTATAAGGCAACTAGTTTGACACTACTTTAACTGCAATGGCTCAATGCTATGGAATCATGACATATGTCTTTTGCTTTCCTTCTAAAAAGTGCTATTACCTCATGAAAATAGAATTCCCATAATTATATAACACTGAACCATGGCAGTTAAGGTGGTGTCAACCTGGATTAATTCTACAGTCTAGCTGCACCCTGAGAGAGACTAAGTACTGCAAAGGAGCAATGCTCCTCACTGTGTTCTCTCAGAATGCTCATCACGTTGTCAGATTTGCTTGCTTGTTTATAATTCAGAGATTTATTATGGACCTAGACCTGCCCAAAACCCACATTTGAAATATTAAATTTGCAGTATTCCTTGCAGTATATCTCTGAGTATTCATTGCCTAAGGACCCCTCCACACAGCTATATAAAATTTATTTATTTACTGTATTTATATACCGCCTTTCTCACCCCTGGGAAGACTCAAGGCAGTTTACAACAAACTAATGGCAAAAATTCAATGCCAACATACAGTACACAAAGAAATCACAATAATGAATTACTACATATAACTATGAATTTAAAATCAATTAAAAACCATTGAACTGGATTATATGGCAGTCTGGACTCAGATATTTCAGTTCAAAGCAGATTTGTGGATTATCTGCCTTAATATTCTGAGTTATATGGCTATGTGGAAGAGCCCTAAGAAAACCCTTTGAAAATCATGAGGTCACTCTAAGGGCCTTCCACATAGCCCTATATCCCAGAATATCAAGAAAGAAAATCCCACAATATCTATTTTGAACTGGGTTATCTGAGTCCACACTCAGATAATGTGGGATTTTCTGCCTTGATATTCTGGGATATAGGGCTATGTCGAAGGGTCCCTAGTTGACAGACGAAGGCACATACCCACAGACCCTTTTAATCACATTTGTTCAAAATAATCTGACCATGTGAACTTGCAACAAATGTACACCTTAAATGTCTAGAGGCATATTTGCCTCCTGATTCATGAATATAACTTCCACTACTGCTAACAGAAGTTATGCACTTCCATTGAGAGGAGAATACATCAGCTGAAGTTGATGATAATTTTAGACTAACAATGCAGTATTTTTAGATGTGAAATATTTCTGGGAGATATATTTTCTGTACGACTTATAGTTTTAATGGTATCGTCTTGTTGGACACACCTCCTAAAATTAGAATATGGGGTGACCTTTTTTTAAAAAAAAATAGGCCCATGTTTTGTCAAAGACTGATGACATTTTAGCATAAAAAATAATGAGTAGAGAGTCAAGTCCGTTTTAACTCAAAAAGAAGGCAATATTTTGGATAAAATACCAGAATGGCAACATAAAACTTTCCTAGTTTACTTATTAGTACAATCTGTAATTGGATGGAAACAGCAAGAGTCAAAAATTTGTCTTACTGTAATGACTATAATTTTTTAAAGATCGAAAATGAATCTGACTAGAAAATACCATTAAACTACCAACTTGGTTAAAATTTAAAGGGTAATTCACATATAATGCTTTTATTTAATAGCCCAATTTACAAAACGTCTAAAATTAATGCAGATCTTTTCAGGACAAAATCAGCTGTAACTGCACCAACTAATTTTTGCTCATTTGAACTGAATTATTAATAAGTGAGAAATATACCATATGTTCCCCAAAGAGCTGGATACATTTATTTCAAATAAAATTGCTGTGTTTGGTGGAATATAAGAGGTTTAAATGCTTTCGGAGAAATGGGTTACTTATATACTGATTTAATAGAGTATAAATCAGGCTGCATAATTAGGGACACAGCTGGTTCCTAACCTAAAGCTGGCAGCTATTGTTGGTTAAGTTCCTTTATCACCTGCATGGATTTAATCAGCAATAATTTGTTCTTCTCATAGAGTAATACAAGTTAATCAATAATTTTGCTGTTTGTACTATTCCAAAAAATAGAGCTTGATGGCAGGTTTAAGCTATGCTAGTCATTTTTTATATCCTTTTATTTTACTTTTTGCTCTGGCTTGCCCGCACCTTCTGAGTCTTCGGACATTTTTGTCTTCTCCTCATAATGTAAGGAATTAAAATGCATGATTTCCAACAGTGAATCTTTGTTTTGAAATATTTACAAAGGGAATGTTGTTTTAATATTTCAATATGTAGAGGATTAAAAGAGTTCACGTGGTGTATTAGTCTGAGCATTGGACTAAAACTCTGGTGACCAAGGTTCAGTTCCCCTCTCAGCCATGAAAGCCCGCTATGTAAAGTTGAGTAAGTCACACACTCTCCACCCCTGAAATCCCCATGAAAGGGTCACTTTTACATTTCCATAAGTTGGAAATGAGAGTTTCAGGTACCTTCTGTTCCAAATGGCATGGCTCTTTAAATTAAGGCAAGCTATTGCTTTTTATACCTTCTCAGGTGTTCAAAATGACATGACAGACAGGACTAATTTTCTGCATGGATTGCTGTTAGCAATTGCATATGTAAACAAGACTGCAATGTGCTCTTTAGATTGGTCACAACCAAATTTGTGAGGTAAGGTATCAAAATATATTTTCATGTTCATCAGAATAAGCATTCCTAGAGGAAGGAGAGGTGGGAAAACAAAGATGGGTGACCAGAACAAGAAAACGATTAAGCCAAACCATGAACAGACAAAAAGGCATGATGGTATTCTCTTGTTTTATTGCTTTTTGAATTTTTTGTACTTTGCCCTATCCTCTACCAATTTCCTTGCCTGGTGCACATCCATCTACTTATCTTTCTATTAGTGTAGTAATAGCAATGGTAGCCAAAACAGCAAGGATGACAAGCAGTTCAAAGAAAACAGCATCCTCCCTTACCTGGTCTAGACCAGGCTCTGTGTCACTGTGCCTTACAGACTTCATCCAACTTCTGGAGTAGCTCAATCCTGCGCAGTCTGGACATCTCCAGTTGCTGAACTGACTATGGGCCCCGAAACTATTATTGTGCATTCTCTGGTTCTCTTTCTTCTTTCCCATTTTCAAATCTTTCATTTTTCCTCTCAGCTCTCTTTTCTGAATACCTCTTGCTTGGCATCCCTCATCTTTCTGACTTTCCAACATCTTCACCATTCCATCAGCATTTTTCCATACTTTATCCCCTTCTGGGTTGTGGGGAGATTCTAAAGGGTGGGCATTGGTGCTATATCTTAGATCAGAAGTCCTCAAACTAAGGCCCAGGGGCTGGATACGGCCTTCCAAGGTCATTTACCCAGCCCTTGCTCAAGGTCAACCTAAGTCTGAAACGACTTGAAAGCACACAACAACGACAACAACAATCCTATCTCATCAGCCAAAAGCAGGCCCATACTTCCCATTGAAATACTAATAAGTTTATATTTGTTAAAATTGTTCTTCACTTTTAATTATTGTATTGTTTTTAAGTGGTTTTTTTTTGCACTACAAATAAGGTATGTGCAGTGCGCATAGGAATTCATTCATGTTTTTCAAATTATAATCTGGTTCTCCAACAGTTTGAGGGACTGTAACCTGTCCCTCTTTTTAAAACGTTTGTGGACCCCTGTCCTAGATCTTTAGTCACCTGGAGTCCCAACGACAGGCAGTCCCCAAGTCATGAACAAGATAGGTTCTATAGGTTTGTTCTTAAGTTGAATTTGCATGTAAGTCAGAACAGGTACTCTCTCTATATATATAGTTTAGCTTTGGATAGGATAGGGAAGGGTTAACAATACATCCCTGTGATGTTTGCTTTGCTGTCTGTGCCCCTGTTCAGAAGATTTCACTTCACTTTATGACCCTGTGATAACTGGACTTTGAAAAAATTAGCTTGTTGTGGAAACAAGGATCGGAGAGAAAGCTTCAGTTGAGACACCCTTTTCCCATGATAACTCTTCCAGGAATGAATTTGTAAGCCAGACGTTTGCACTTCAGAGACTGCCTGTACATTGACCATATAGATTGATGCAAGTGTGGATCAGCCCATGGGTGACCACAAACCACATGCAGGCTGATGTGGATTTACCCAGGGAAAGCTGATTAATGCAGCTACAACCCTTGTTAAAATAACACAGGGGAAAGCCTGAATTCTGCACCAGGATCAGGATTCTCCTAGACTGTGGCAATGCAGACACCTGCCACTAGTTCCTAGCTGAAGTGGCCTGGGGATGTAGGATAGCCATCCCTGCTTGTCCTCCCCCGCCTCACTCCCAGTTACAGCAACAATAGGACTTCCCACTTCATAGTCAGCACTCCCTCTTCCTCCTTCCATGCCATGTATCTGGCAAAGGGACCTTTGGAGAAGAGAGGGGGCTCCTCCCTTGCTCCTGCCACAATCCTTTGCCAATCACATGACACAGAAGAAGGAAGAGTGAATGCCAAGCAGGAGGTACATCCACCTTTTCTCACTGTAGTTTGCAGAGACAGTGAGAGATTGATGGAAGTTGGTCTCCTGCTCAGCTGAATAACTTTGGCTTCAACAGCCAGTGTGTCTTTATTGGCTCACAAGGCAGGCTGCAATGGGTTTTTTGGAAGGCAGTTCTGGCCTGTATTATGTGACTTTGTAGAGCAGCCTGGGTTTTCCAGGAATCCCTTCTGGTATTTATCATCTCCAAAAAGCAAAACAACAGGGTGTTGAGATAGTTTAGTTGTGGTTCCATCAGAATGTGGACTGTCAGAATGTGGACCTATGGGAAGCAATGGAGACTTTGAACCAGTGTCTGCAATCAATGATAGATGGGGTGTTGACAAAATAAGATGACATTTCTTCTAGACAAGATGGGAATGGTGTCGAATGGTTTTGAAAAGGGGCTTGAGTCTGAAGCAAGAGTACAGTATTTTTTCTGGATTCACACTTTAAATATGCTACAGGATCTGGCCAAGGTGGGAAGTCAAATGACAACAGGGATCACAGGCAAGCATGGTCTGGGAGAACAAAATGAAGCGGGACGCAGGCTGATAGAATTTTGCCAGGAAAACTCACTGTGTATAATGAATACTCTCTTCCAACAACCTAAAAGACGGCTTTACACATGGACTTCACCAGATGGTCAACACCGAAATCAGATTGACTACATCCTTTGCAGCCAAAGGTGGCGGACATCCATCCAGTCGGTGAAAACAAGACCTGGGGCTGACTGTAGCTCAGATCACGAACTTCTTATTGCTCAATTTAGAATAAAACTAAAGAGATCAGGGAAAATCACAGACCAGTTAGATATGATCTCACTAGCATTCCTAGCGAATATACAGTGGAAGTGAAGAACAGATTTGAAGGACTAGATTTAGTAAACAGAGTCCCAGAAGAACTATGGACAGAAGTCCGCGACATTGTTCAGGAGGCGGCAACAAAGTACGTTCCAAAGAAAAAAAAAACCAAGAAGGCAAAATGGTTGTCTGCTGAGACACTGGAAGTAGCCCAAGAAAGGAGGAAAGCAAAAGGAAACAGTGATAAGGGGAGATATGCCCAGTTAAATGCGCAATTCCAGAGGTTAGCCAGAAGAGATAAGGAACTATTTTTAAATAAGCAATGCATGGAAGTGGAAGAAGACAACAGAATAGGAAGGACAAGAGACCTCTTCTAGAAAATTAGAAACATTGGAGGTAAATTTCAGGCAAAAATTGGTATGATAAGAAACAAAGATGGCAGGGACCTAACAGAAGCTGAAGAGATCAAGAGAAGGTGGCGAGACTATACAGAAGATCTGTATAGGAAGGATAATAATATTGAGGATAGTTTTGACGGTGTGGTGAATGAATTATAACCAGACATCCTGAGGAGTGAGGTTGAATGGGCCTTAAGAAGCATTGCTAACAACAAGGCAGCAGGAGATGACGGGATCCCAGCTGAACTGTTTAAAATCTTAAAAGATGATGCTGTCAAGGTGATGCATGCCATTTGCCAGCAAATATGGAAAACACAAGAATGGCCATCAGAGAAAAATCAACTTATATCCCCATACCAAAAAAGGGAAATGCGAAAGACTGCTCAAACTTCCGTACAGTGGCCCTTATTTCTCATGCCAGTAAGGTAATGCTCAAGATCCTGCAAGGAAGACTCCAGCAATACATGGAGCGAGAGTTGCCAGATGTTCAAGCTGGGTTTAGAAAAGGCAGAGGAACCAGAGACCAAATTGCCAATATCCGCTGGATAATGGAGAAAGGCAGGGAGTTTCAGAAAAACATCTACTTCTGCTTCATTGACTATTCTAAAGCCTTTGACTGTGTGGATCATAATAAATTGTGGCAACTTCTTGGTGGGATGGGCATACCAAGCCACCTTGTCTCTCTCCTGAGGAATCTGTACAAGGACCAAGTAGCAACAGTAAGAACTGACCACGGAACAACAGACTGGTTCAAGATTGGGAAAGGCGTACGGCAAGGCTGCATCCTCTCACCCAACCTTTTTAACTTGTATGCAGAACACATCATGCGATGTGCGGGGCTTGATGAATGCAAAGCTGGGGTGAAAATTGCTGGAAGAAACATGAACAACCTCAGATATGCAGATGACACCACTCTGATGGCCGAAAGCGAGGAGGAGCTGAGGAGCCTTCTAATCAAGGTGAAAGAAGAAAGCGCAAAAGCCGGGTTGCAGCTAAACATCAAAAAAACCAAGATTATGGCAACAAGAATGATTGACAACTGGAAAATAGAGGGAGAAACCGTGGAGGCCGTGACAGACTTTGTATTTCTAGGTGCAAAGATTACTGCAGATGCAGACTGTGGCCAGGAAATCAGAAGACGCTTACTCTTGGGAGGAGAGCAATGTCCAGTCTCGATAAAATAGTAAAGAGTAGAGACATCAGACTGGCAACAAAGATCCGCCTAGTCAAAGCCATGGTATTCCCTGTAGTCACCTACGGATGTGAGAGCTGGACCTTAGGGAAGGCTGAGCGAAGGAAGATAGATGCTTTTGAGCTGTGGTGTTGGAGGAAAGTTCTGAGAGTACCTTGGACTGCGAGAAGATCCAACCAGTCCATCCTCCAGGAAATAAAGCCCGACTGCTCACTGGAGGGAAGGATACTAGAGACAAAGTTGAAGTACTTTGGCCACATCATGAGGAGACAGGAAAGCCTAGAGAAGACAATGATGCTGGGGAAAGTGGAAGGCAAAAGGAAGAGGGGCCGACCAAGGGCAAGATGGATGGATGGCATCCTTGAAGTGACTGGACTGACCTTGAGGGAGCTGGGGGTGGTAACGGCCGACAGGGAGCTCTGGCGTGGGCTGGTCCATGAGGTCACGAAGAGTCGGAGACGACTGAACGAATGAACAACAACAACAACACAGGATCTGGCATTGCCCTTAAAAGCCAACTATTGATGAGGATGTGCAAATATAAGTTAGCAGAATAAGGCTGTTTAGCATCTGTGACATTTCTTGGTGAGAGATTCATGTTTTAGTGACTTTACCAACTGCCAGTAGTTACACTGCAATACACTGCATGGTGCCTTTAATAAGGATTGTATGGGATATTTTTGACCACTGAATGGCCCAGACAAAGCTTGGAAGCTTGCTTTTTGGGGACTACAATTCACAGAAATCTTCAGGAAAAATGACTTGACATTTTGACAGAAGATTCTGGGACTAATGGCCAAATATGGATATTTCAAATTTCTGGTCCAGAATGCATCAAAACTAGTCTTAGAATCATAGAATTATAGAGTTACAAGAGACCTCAGGGCCAACCAGTCCAACCCCCTGCCAAGAAGCAGGAAAATCACATTGAAAGCACTCCCAACAGATGGCCATCCAGCCTCTGTTAAAAGCCTCCAAAGAAGAAGCCTCCACCACACTCTGGGTCAGAGAGTTCCACTGCTGAACAACTTGCATAGTTAGGAAGTTCTTCCTATAGTTCAGGTGGAATCCCCTTTCCTGTAGTTTGAAGCCATTGTTCCACATCCTAGTCCCCAGGGCAGCAGAAAACAGGCTTGCTCCCTCCTCCCTATCACTTCCTCTCACATATTTATACATAGCTATCATGTCTCCTCTCATTCTTCTCTTCTATAGGCTAAACATGCAAAGCTCTTTAAGCCGCCCTTCATAGGGCTTGTTCTCCAGACCCTTGATCACTTTAGTTGCCCTCCTCTGTACACATTTCAGCTTGTCTTCTCATGTATCAACCTGTTTGAACACTTGGCCTTATTTAGAACTCTGTTTTGTCCTCATCCCCACCCCACTGCTTCAAGTGTAGTGTGTGGTCGCTTGGAAATTGAACTGGTTGCTGATGAATGGGTCTCAAGACTGTTAACAAGATTATGAATCCCTTGTTTAGGAAATGCCACTTTGCTTTATCTTGTTGACCTCAGCACCAGGAAAAGCCAGCTCTATTCCATACAGCTTCCAAAGCCATTTAATTTTTTTTGCTAGTTTTCTACTGCTTAATGTTCTGTCTCAATTCTTTTAGCTGTTTAGTGTTTCTCCTGTTTGATTTTGTGTGTTTTAATATGCCTTGCATATTTCTAATACTTGATGTTTAGGGGATTACTTTTTTAAAATAAATCTGGAAATAAAATTGGAGGGCAGGACATTTTATCCTCACCACACCTATGTAGCAGTCACTCTTTTGCTTCTTAAACCTGTTTTTTCCCACTTATAAAATTTCCCAGTGTTATCAGGTTAAGCCTTGATGTTACTACAAAAGAACCAGTAGCACCACCTAAAGTACAGAAGTAGTATAAACACTAAGAAGATTTTAGTTGAGCAATGCCCTGCCTGTTTATTAAAAAAAAGAAAACCCAAATGAACTGGTAGGGCTGTGGCAAAAACCAGTTCCTTACAATTTAGAGTATGCATATTAGGTCCATGATAAATATTCACATTTTCTGATACAAATACATTCTAATTATTCCATAACAGTAGTTCTCAACCTTTGGGCCTCCAGGTGTTTTGGACTTCAGCTTCTGCAGTTCCTAACAGCTGGTAAACTGGCTGGGATTTCTAGGAGTTGAAGTCCAAAACATCTGGAGGCCCAAAGATTGGGAACCATTGTTCTATAGGTTATTGCTTGTAACCTGAGACTATAATTTAACCCAGTGGTTCTCAACCTGTGTGTCCCCAAATGTTTTGATCTTCAACTCCCAGAAGTCCTAACAGCTGGTAAACTGGCTAGGATTTCTGGGAGTTGTAGCCAAAACACCTGGGGACCCACAGGTTGAGAACCATTGATAAGCCCTGCACTGATCACTCAGCATCAGCCCACCAAAAGGCGACCCATAAACCAGTGTGCCTTGTGCTTGAGGACTGGGACGTCTGTAGGGATACCAAGGTGCTTGGTTATAAAGTTACTGTCCTCCCAACCCAGCTATATACCTGCGAGATGTCACATGCAACTCCTGGAACGATTCCATCAGCATTGCCTCTGAAAAATCCTGCAAATTTCTTAGGAAGACAAGCAGACAAATGTCAGCGTGCTGGAAGAAGCAAAGACCACCAGCACTGAAGCGATGGTCCTCTGCCATCAACTCTGCTGGACTGGCCACGTTGTCTGGATGCCCGATCACTGTCTCCCAAAGCAGTTGCTCTACCCCGAACTCAAGAATGGAAAATGGAATGTTGGTGGACAGGAAAAGAGATTTAACGATGGGCTCAAAGCCAACCTTAAAAACTCTGGCATAGACCCTGAGAACTTGGAAGCCCTGGCCCTTGAGTGTTCTAGCTGGAGGTCAGCTGTGACCACCAGTGCTGTAGAATTTGAAGAGGCACGAATGGAGGGTGAAAGAGAAACATGCCAAGAGGAAGGCACATCAAGCCAACCCTGGCTGGGACTGCCTTCCTGGCTACGGGCCTGAGGAGAGGTATTTAGGATTATTGGCAAATAACTGCCAATGGCAGTTGAAGTGGAATCATAGCACAATAATTCTATAATATGAAAGGTTGCTATGAGTTTTCTGGGCTGTATGGCCATGTTCCAGGAGCATTCCCTCCTGACATTTTGCCCACATCTATGGCAGGCATCCTCAGAGGTTGTGAGGTCTGTTTTTTTTTCTTTTCTTCTTTTTGTCATGTCAGGAGCGACTTGAGAAACTGCAAGTCCCTTTTGGTGTGAGAGAATGGGCCATCTGCAAGGACGTTGCCCAGGGGACTCCTGGATGATTTGAAGTTTTTATCATCCTTTTGGGAGGCTTCTCTCATGTCCTCGCATGAGGAGCTGGAGCTGATAGAGGGAGCTCATCCACCTCCTGCCGGCATAGGGGTTTAACTCACTGCGTCACCGGGGGCTGTGAGGTCTGCTGGAAACTTGACAAGTGAGGTTTATATGTTTGTGGAGTGTCCAGGGTGGGATAAAGAACTCTTGTCTGCCTGAGGCAAGTGTGAATGTTGCAACTGGCCACATTGATTAGCATTTAATGGCCTAGCAGTTTCAAGGCATGGCTTCTTGCTGCCTATGGGATCCTTTGTTGGGAGGTGTTAGCTGGCCCTGATTGATTCTTGTCTGGAATTTCCCCCTTTTTTAGTGTTGCTCTTTATTTACTCTCCTGATTTTAGAGGTTTTTTTAAAATACTGACAGCCAGATTTTGTTCTTTTTCATGGTTTCTTCCTTTTTTATTGAAATTGTCCACATGCTTGTGGATTTCAACGGCTTCTCTGTGTAGCCTGACATGTTAATTGTTAGAGTGGTCCAGCATTTCTGTGTTCCCAAATAATACGCTGTGTCTAGATTGATTCATCAGGTGCTCTGCTATGGCTGACTTCTAGTTGAAATAGTTTGTAATGCCGTTCATGTTCCTTGATTTGTTTTTGGGCGCCTAATCAAGGTGGCCAATTGAAACATTCACACCTAGCTCCAATAGACAAGAGTTCTTTCTCCCACCCTGGACCTTCCATAGATATATAAACCCAATTTTCCTAGTTTCCAACAGACTCCACAACCTTTGAGGATGCCTGCCACAGATGCAGGTGAAATGTCAGGAGAGAATGCTTCTAGAACATGACCATACAGCCTGAAAAACCTACAACAACCCAGTCATTCTGGCCATGAAAGTCTTCGACAATACATTAAGAAATATTTGTTATCTACTCATGCTAATTTCTGGAATTTTGAATATTATTAATATTTTTTTATTTCATGAAGATCATGGGCCAAAAATGTGCAATAAATACCTCCCATTGATGTTTTATCTTTTTAAAGAAACTCGACCTTGTGCTTATAACATCAGCTTCGTTTTTGGTATGGAATTATTTGGTGGCCAAAATTTTGTACCAGCTGAAAGAGAGCTGGCATGTAGGCTTGTAAACAGAATTTGCCCCCTTTCTCCCTTTTAGTGAACTTTGATCTCGGCATAAAAGGTCAGCCATCTGCATTTTATTCCAATCTCTCCCATGTCCCCATTTACCTAATTAATGCATCATTTCCCAGTCAGACACTTTATGAAAGGTTCATATGAAAGCATGGTGGCATAAGAGGGCTGTCAGTCTTTGGTTATGGTCCTGTAGCTCTAATTCAAGAATTAAATAACTGTCTTTTCTAAAAGTCATTACATGATTTATTGGAAAATTGGTGGAAACAGCCCTTGGGGGGTTGTGCTCCAATTCTGGTTTTAAAAGAGTGGCTGCTAGCTATGACTATTTGATTTCCTCATAACCTATTGAATAGCATTGCCTGTTTCTATGCTAATTAAATGTTTGAAATTCGTTTTCTTATGGATTACATGCATTCAGTTTATTTATTTTTTTACTTATGCCCTAAGATGATGCCTATTCCGATTCTTTTCAATGTACTAAATTAAATGCTTTCCCTTTGCTATTGAAGCTCCTTATTTAGCACAACCATAATGGTTTCTTTTTCCTGTTGTCCAAAGTGAGGCTGCCAAAACTGGAGGCTGAGAATTACAACTGCCAGTAAATCATGTTGCATGAATGAGAAGTAATCTATGAATTCTCTAGGGTCTTCAGGCTTGTCTTTAAACATGAGCCTAGTATTCAGAGGAATATAAAAGATCCTTAAGATATTTAAACATAAATACATGTTGGGCCAATTGTTCCTCATTACTATAAAGCCCTTTTAAACATCTCCAATTWTTTTWAATCTTTTATTATTTTAAATTTTAAATTGCATTATATATATATATATATATATATATATATATATATATATATATATATATGATATTTATCTATTTATATTTATTTACTACATTTATATCCCACCCTTCTCACACCCACGSGGGACTCAGAGCGRCTCACAAAAGGCAGAAATTCGATGTCATACATATATTAAAAATACATAAATATAATAAAAATAAACATATGCAATTAAAAYACAAAGAAAAACAACAGCAGTATAATAATAATAATWATTATTATTCTTTATTTATACCCCGCTACCATCTCCCAAGGGACTCGGTGCGGCTTACATGAAGCCGAGCCCACAGTACATCAGTAAAAACAATAACAACAGTAATACATAACAATAAAATAAAACTCATAAACAGAAAATAAACAGCAAACATTAACAGTAACACAACGACATTTAAAAACCTATGGCTGGTCCAGATGTAATAATTAAAATTGTAAAATAATGCTGAGCGTGACCAGGTGGATATAGMTAAGATAAAGTTTTCAGAGAGGAATGGGAGAGCAGACATTCCTAGATCACTAATAAAGTGCATTGAGGGACATGTTGCTGGGAGTTTCCTTATTCTGAGAAAGCACAATGGAACAACCATGTTTTCAGGCTCCTCCTAAAGACTGCCAGAGTTGGGGCATGCCTGATGTCCTTGGGGAGTGAGTTCCAGAGTCGAGGGGCCACCACCGAAAAGGCCCTCTCCCTTGTCCCCACCAATTGTGTCTGAGCAGGAGGTGGGAGCGCGACCAGGGCCTCTTCAGATGATTGAAGAGATTGTGTGGGTTCGTACACAGAAATGCGGTCATGCAGTATTAAAACAATTATTAAAATCACATCATCCAGAGTCAAATCCAAGGCCTAGAATATGTTCTTCGCATTAAGCTAGTGTCATTTTTTTTTTTGCAATTCTTAAAATACTCTCTTTAGAGAAACCTTTTTAAAATCCAGAATTCTCCCTAGTACATGTGTTGGATCACATCCTATTTAATCTCCAGACAGGATGATAATAATGCTGTCTTGGATAACTACAGTTTTAATTCAACAAATCTGGAGATGCTTGGGGAAGGTTAATCTGTTAATGAGCACTCATACTCTTACTTAAAATAGAAATAGATACCGTGTATACTTGAGTATAAGCTGACCTGATAATAAGCCGAAGCACCTAATTTTATCACAAAAAACTGGGAAAACTTATCGACTTGAGTATAAGCTGAGAGTGAGAAATGCAGCAGCTACTGGTAAATTTCAAAATAAAAATAGATACCAATAAAATTACGTTAATTGAGGCATCAGTAGGTTAAATGTTTTTGAACCCTTCCAAGCTCTCCATTCATCTATATAAATAAAAATGTAATGTTTGTTTGTGGGATTAACATAACTCAAAAACCACTGGACGAATTGACACTAAATTTGGCCACAAGACACCTCTCAGGCCAACGAGTGACCATCACTCATAAAAACACTAGAAAACACAACGGAAGAGACTTAAAAAGCAAAAAATCATCAACAACATTACAACGCGTGTGCAAAACCACATACATACGCATACATACACACACAAAACATATATACACAGACTGGGCCACAGCAACTCGTGGCAGGGTACAGCTAGTATTAACATTACATTGTAATTTAAGATACGATTGTGCAATTCTGATCAAACCATTATTCTAACCTTCAATGTAAATGTGTTTATGTATCGTTCCAATAATAATAGAGTAAAATAATAAATGTAATAATAATAGAATAAAATAATGTAATAATAACAATAATGGAATAAAATAATAAATGTAATAAAATAACAATAATAGAGTAAAATCATGTAAATATGATAATAATAAATAGAGCAAAATAATACATTTAATAAAAATAATAAAAATTACAGAGTAAAATAATAAATAACTTTGATGAGTATAAGCTTAGGGAGGCTTTTTCAGTCTAAAATAAGGGCTGAAAAACTCGGATTATACTCTCGTATATACGGTAGATCGATAGCTCCAGCCATTGGTGTAACTTTAGCCAGTCATACATAAATTTTCCCTTCCAAAAACATTGCTAATATAGAATTCAAGAAAGGATCTTTTAATAATATAGAAATTGTGAGTCACTCAACATTCCTAAGGGGAGCCGAATAAAATTCAGAATGGTCTGCATGTATTAGAACATTGGACAGGAAGCAATAATACATAATTCAGCGAAGATGAATGTAGAGCATTACACCAAACTCAAATGCTTAAAATGCAGCATTGGAGAAAACCAGCACTGATGTCACAGACATAGGTTTCACAATGATTCACAATAAAAAAGTAAGCCATCAAGCTGTCACAGATCAGACTGCACTGAAGAATCTAATTTGGGTTGCATGTAAGAAAAAAAATGAAAGTCCTTTCCAGCCAGCCATGTGGCAAAACATGAATTTAGATGGGTAAACTCCACCCCCAATCCACACGTCAGATAATGTTATAGAAAAAACTGTATGGATGGGAGCTGCCTTCAGTGATTCCAATGAATGGGCACAAACACAGGATCGAATCTTCTGCTACAATGCCACACTTCATGTGCACATTACATTTCACATTAAATTTGACAGGGACTACTATAGACATAATAGTGTGCGATTTATCCCCTCTCCATTCTGCCTCTTCAATTCTAATCCCAGGGCTTTTGTCACTTACCAGGTCCTTTTTCATCACAAGATCCCACCCTGGATCAGGTACAGGTCCCTATATGGACCACTGAATGTGTTGATTTGTGGGTTTACTGTGTTGTGTGGCCAGGCTAGTTAAACTTAATAGGACAGCCAGACACAGTTGTAAGCAAAGAATAAACAGGAGTTTATTAGAATGCATTTAGCTAACACTTTAACTCCTAAACGATTTAATCACTCAGTTTCCAAATCCTTGTTTAGTACTTCCCTTAGCTGATTGTCCTATCTCTCATTCATTCACACACACACACACACACACACATATTTTCTTATCTGTATGTCATCTTTCCACTATCTCTATACTGTCTTTTCCTTCAGTCTTCTGTCAGAGATAAGTTTTTTTATCTGTCTCTCTTTTGACGACGATGATGGTGGTGATGATGATGGTTGTAAGTAACCACAGGACCTTTGTATAATAATAATAATAATAATCATCATCATCATCATCATCATCATCATAGAATCATCATCATCATCATCATAGAATCATAGAATCATAGAGTTGGAAGACACCTCATGGGCCATCCAGTCCAACCCCCTGCCAAGAATCAGGAATATTGCATTCAAAGCACCCCTGACAGATGGCCATCTAGCCTCTGTTTAAAAGCTTCCAAAGAGGGAGCCTCCACCACACTCTGAGGCAGAGAGTTCCACTGCTGAACAGCTCTCACAGTCAGGAAGTTCTTCCTCATGTTCAGATGGAATCTCCTCTCTTGTAGTTTGAAGCCATTGTTCCGCATCCTAGTCTCCAGGAAAGCAGAAAAAAAAGCTTGCTCCCTCCTCCCTGTGACTTCTTCTCACATATTTATACATGGCTATCATATCTCCTCTCAGCCTTCTCTTCTTCAGGCTAAACATGCCCAGCTCCTTAAGCTGCTTCCCATAGGGCTTGTTCTCCAGAACCTTGATCATTTTAGTCACCCTCCTCTGGTGACTAATAACAACAACAACAACACTTTATTTATATTCCGCCCTTCTCGCCCCGAAGGGGACTTAGGGAGGATCGCAGTTCATATACATGGCAAACATTCAATGCTGCTTTGTATCGACATTACACAGACAGACAGAACAGCACAGTAGGAGGTGGTTTGTTTCAGTTGTTTTTGGTGCCATGGAAGGTTGGGCTCGAGTCCAGGGGGTGTTGTTGCTCTATCCTTGATGACGAAGAGCCGTCAGGACTTCCTTCTTCCTTTTGGTCACCCAGCATTTTCTGAGCTTCTTTCTTTATGGGGTCTTAAAACACCTCCCCTGCTTTTAGTGGTACCTAATTTCTCTAATCTCAGCTAAAGCCGTTTTTGATTTGCTTAGGTAAACAATGACCTAGGCGAACAGTTGGCAGCTCACGCCAACTCAGGGCTTCAAACTTGCAACCTTTTGGTCGATAGATCTTATAATTGCTGATGATTTACCAGCTGTGCTAAACCTCTGGCCCGCCTCCGGTATTAATCTTCTATGCAGGCAAACTTTTGCTCATATTTTTACAACAAATACTCTTATCATATATGTATCATGGACTCTGTATCTGGTGTGTTCAAGGCAGCAGAACACCTCAGTGCCATGAGTTTACAGCCAAGGTTGAGAAATGAAACCAGAGTGGAAACATCTGGAGCACTGTATGGGAAAGAGCCCATTAAGGCGCACTGGCTCACATGGGAAGACCTAGAGGCTATACGGGGAAACTTTTGGGAGCTGAAGGCCTGGGATTTTTGGGGTTATTGAACTGAGAACTTGCCTGCATTTTCTTCATTCATAACTTTGCTATATAGTAGTAACCTAGCATTAAAGAAACTTCCAAGATTTCCTTATGAATGAATTTAATTGCGAATAAAGTTCTGCAATCATCATAATATGGAGCAAGAAATACCAGGTGTCCAAGATGGGTATGAAAAAGGAAGAAGCATTAGGGATCATGTTGCAAACATATGCTGGACAATGGAGTGCACTAAATAATTGTGCCATTAAAAGCTATGGATTGCTCTTGAAGAAATGGGTGGGCCATAAGACTTCTTTATCAGAATCCGTAACTTGTTCTCAGGAGAAGAGGCCACTGTCAGGACAAAATATGGAGAAACTGAATGGTTTCCTATCATATTTGTTATTAGACGACATTTGTAGAAAATCAAAATAAACTCTCAAATAATAGGTAAAAATGAATGATGTATGAAGAATATAAAATCATGACCAGTAGAAGGTTCGATTGAGAAACTGACTCATGCAATCAATCCAGCGATCTGCTATAACAAATGAACTAGTAGTATTGATTGAGATATGTTTGGAATATGTATAACCATAACTTCTAGTATTGATTGGTAGTATTGATTGAGATATGTTTGGAATATGTATAACCATAACTTCTAAAAACTTTTTAAAATGTATAACTTTATAATGAGTTTGCTCACTTTCCGGTTTTTATTTTCTATCAATAAAAATTAATAGCAAAAATTAAAAAAAATTAACACAAATGACTACTTTATTACCCTAGACAGGGACAAGCACTGTTGAATATACTAAGATATCTTGGCTAGATTCTTATAATATAACCAAGATGGATTTTGTTTGGCAGCGAGTAGGGGTAGGGTTTAAGGTACGTATTATGAGCCCAATAAATCAATTATGAAATTAATATCTTTAATTAGTTGTAATGATCTTCACTTCTTTCTCATCTGTTCTGCTTCTGTTTCATGCTGAAAAGGTACAGCTAATATTATTACAGACTCAGTTGAATCCATGATAGGCCAAATCGTTCTAGTTTTTGGCCTGTTTCTTGAGAAACTGGACAATTCTGACCTTGAAGACAATACTTTATAAAGGTCAATGTTCATCTACATATCTGCTACAAAAATGCAAATGGATTAAGCAGAAGCCTTTATTGCAAATTGATCTTTTTTTTTATTTGTGCCCAACTCCTCTATGCCCTGTTATACCAAAGTATAGCACACGAGGCCTTGCCTTCCAATTTCCTGGTTTTTGTTGGCTTCTGTAGCGAACTCAGTCATATTGAAATCTAGGGTTTTGCATTTAATGTTATTAAACACCCCATCAATAGCAAACTTGTAATTGGTTACAGTGAATGAATGATTTAAAGATAAAGTGCAACCATGATTGCAAAACTATCGCAAGCTTTGCAGATGACAATAATTATGTTGCTTGCAGTGTTTGAAAATATTGCCTAAATCTCTTTCCCACATGTTGTTTGTGATGGAGAACAATTAGACAAAGGACTCTTTTCTTCTAGGATGCCTCGGATTCAGATTGGCTTGATGAATAGTCTTTATACTGGCCCCAAAAGCATTTGTTCCAAGTAAATTATATGTCATTGTGAATCCAAAAGGTCTGTTTCACAATGTTTATTGGGATAAATTAAATCTTCTAAAGATGGTAAACAGGAGGCCTCAATAATGATTCACTTCTGTATAATTTAAACTGAAAAGGATGTCACCGTTAGAAAGATGGAAACGAAGCAAACAACACTCCCTGCATTGTATTACCAACACAAGAGTTACAATAGGGAAATTTAATTTGATACTGATCTACATGAGGCAAACATGGTAGCAGTTTCAAATGCTACTTTGCAAGTGACAGCTTTAGAATTGCAAATTTCAACCAAAACCCCACCTGATTTCTTTTATTCAGCGAAAAACTGAGTCCACTTCACAGGAATTCCATTGGGAAGTGGTTAGGTTTCTTCGTGTTGAACATCAAAGAAAGCACACTTAATCCATATATGTTTAAGGTGTATTTCTGCATATATACATGTGCTGATAATAAATAAAAACGCAGACAACGATATTATCCATTTAATAACTGACTAAAAAAGATAGAGCTTCATAAGTACAGGCAGCACTTTCCCTGTCGCTGACATGGGTTGATCTATTAGATGTGGGGAGAGAGAAATTGTAAACTCGTTCAAACAAATTTAGGTAAGTACAGTGTTCCCTCGCCTATTGCGTGGGTTCCGTTCCAGGAACCCTTGTGATAAGTGAAAAACCACGATGTAGGAATGCTATACTGTATATGTACAGTATAACTGCCTTATCAGATGGGGTGAATTCAGCAGTATGTAGCAGTTCACCTATCCTTTTATGACAGAGTCCACTGGGTCCCATCCCATGGTGCACTGCCACGTGCTGCTTCCCATGTTGCATTGCATTAACAGGGTGAAGCCAGGTAGATGGGGACTCAGGTGAGTCAGGCAATGTGGGACATGGGGTAAAAGGTTCCACATGCCCCTGGACAGGCACTGCCAGAATTGCTACAATCCGTGGAGATTCTGGCAGCCCGTTTGATGAGGTCGGTAATATCAATGTCCTATGAAAGTCTGACATTTGGGGAAATAAGTTATCATTATTTAGGCTGGTTTTTGCTTTATAACTCACATGGTAGATAGGACTTTTAATGAGATTGTGCTATCAATTAGCTAAGCTGTGTATGCTCTTAACTATGTTTTTAACAAACCTGTTGTTCAATTCTTTTAATATTGGTACGATTACATTTTTAGCTGTTCCCTCATTTTAAGTGCTTGTGAGTCTCCATCATGCTTGAAGAAGAAGAAAATTAAATGAAGGAATACATTAATAAACATGATCTTGAGGGCTCCCAACACTTTAAAGTAGAATTGCCCTCCTCCAGTTTTGTTCATTGATACAGAATTGTAAGTTGCAGAATGCAATTGGAACCCACACAACATGTACTCTCCCTATATCAGCTATGGCCAAACTAAAACATGAGGACCTCAGGCCCTCCTCATTTTCTCTGTCCTCTCGACATAAGGATGCAGTGATTCGCTGCATCCTTATGCAGAAAGGATGAAGAAGGAAGGCATGCAGCAGATGAGAGACCTCTGGAGCACTCTCAGCCACCACATGTCTCACCCTCCTCCTGGAATAAAGACAGTGCGAGTGACCTCATCCTTATACCGAGAGGGTGGCCTGGGGAAGCCACACAGTGGTTAGGAAGCCTCCAGAGTACTCTTGGCCATCACCTGTTTCTCCCTCCTCTGAGCATAATGCCTAGAGGACAGTCATAAGATTGTCGGAGGAGGATTGGGGCAGTCGCTGCATGTCTCATTTTCCTCTCAACATAAGCAAGGAGGACAACTTGAAGATGACCCAGGCTCTGCCCTGCCCTCTCCCATGCCCTCTCCCTTCTGGGCCCATCCTACCCAGCATGTGCCTGGCTTCCCTCCCTCCCAGCTCAGCTTTTCAGCCGGGCCCATAATGTGGCTCCAAGACACAAAAGTTTTCCCATGCCTACTCTATATTATCAAATAAACATCAATATACTTGACTAATATGGCTTAACTGGTAATTTAGTTTTGTCCATGAGTTTTATTTTACTATATTGTATAGTAAATATTGTATCTATACAGATACTTGGGACCACATTTCCAATTAAAACCAGCAAAGTTCTATTGTCTGGTAACCTTTCCTTACACACCAGTTTGTTCCTGAACAAAAGCTAGATCTTGAAGGCATTCAGAGTGCCAGTCAACTTTTTATGCTTTTTATGAGCCAAATAATAGATTCCCAATTGGTGCATTCAGTATTTGCGGGCACTGTTTTGTAAACCAAAGAAAGTATTCCTTGATTACAAGGGGTTTCCCCCCCTTAAGCAGCAGATGGCCAAAGCAACGGCGGTTGCAATGTGTTTGAACAATTAGCATTTTACCCAAATAAACCATTAAAATCCTTTCTACATGAACAACTCTTTATTAATTCCTGTATTTAATTTTACTACCAAGGATCGATGTGATGCAGATGGATTGCTCAAAATGGAAATGTTAAAAGATACCAAGGAAATTACAGGCAAATCTATGTTTATTTGTGAAGAAAGCCATTCTTTTCTAATGGCACTGTTTGCATGCGTCTGCCGTTCATAAGGCAAGGGGAGGGTCAAAACAGATAAAATATAACAGGCTCATTGAATCAGAAACAAATATTTATTTTCCTCTTTTGTCTCTTAGGGACTCATTTGCATCAAAACTGCAGTGTTTCTAAAGACTATTAGAGAGGGAAAAGTGTCATGTAGACAGCAGCACTAATGTGGGTTCAGATTATTTCCCACAGATGGTATGGCTTTGTACAAATTCATTGATAATTGAATGAAGATAATGATACCTTTATTTATTTATTTATTTATTTGTTTGTTTATTTATTTAGAACATTTATACACCATCCTTCTCAACCTCCAAAGAGGGACTCAGGATGGCAACCAATCTGGTATTTTGTTTATGTAAGGACCAAACAAATAATGGTTGCTTATGTTTATTTACACCATATTCCATTTGCTTTCAGTAGGATTTATTCCTAAATAAGAGTGAACACTATTGGAGTGGTATGGAATAACATAGAACATACCCACTGTCTAAACAGGGGTAGTCAAAGTACAAAGCCTCAGGATTGTTCTTGAGAACCTTAATTTTTCCATGCTATCTTTTTCTGACTGCTCGCCACATACAAAGTCACCAGGAGTGACAAATAGCTTTCACAAGAGCTCTCAGGACTCTCTTCAATATTTAACTCCTCCTCCTCCTCTTCTTCTTCTTCCTCCTCCCTACAACTAGAAATGGACAGCTTCTGAATTTATTTTCTCCCCACTCTGCATTTTTTGTAGACCATGTATTTTCTTAAGGGTCCTAGAACAGAGAAACGGGCTCTTCCACCTGATGCAATTGGCTACCAGACCAAAGTTTTATCCATTGTAGGTTGAATCAACTTGGACACAGCATATTATTTTAGAACACAGAAATGCTGAATCATTACCAACTACCATGTCAGGCTACACAGAGAAGCCATTGAAATCCATAAGCAACGTGGACAATTTCAACAGAAAGGAGAAAACCATGAAAATGAACAAAATCTGGCTACCAGTTTTATAAAAACTGTAAAATCAGGACAGTAAATAAAGAAGAACACTCAAAAACAGGGGAATTCCAGCCAAGAATAAATCAAGGCCAGCTAACAACTCCAAACAAAGGATTCCCACAGGCATCAAATAGCCAGGCTTTGACGCTGCAAGGCCATTAAATGGTAATCAAGGTGGCCAATTGCAACATTCACACTTGCTTCAAGCAAATGAGAGCTCTTTCTCCCACCCTGGACATCCCACAGATATAAAACCTCACCTGCCTAGTTTCCAACAGACCCCTCAACCTCTGAGGATACTTGCCATAGATATAGGTGAAACGTCAGGAGAGAATGCTTCTGGAACATGGCCATACAACCTGGAAAACTCACAGCAGCCTATAAAGATATAGATTGCCCCCTCTCTGCAAATCTACAGCTAAAAGGCAGATTGTATTATATCCAGCTGATTGTTAATGATACCCATTTAAAAAAGCACATTTCTGGACAGGCAAAGCATGCCTATGATGTTTGTGTATTACACTGAAAAACAAACACATTATTATGAAATCAAATTCACCAAGAAATACATGGCTCACATACAACTGTCTGTAATTATGATCATTTTATCGTTTGGTTATTTTGGATGATGACCAACATTCCCAGTTATTGATAATAGAAATGTTACAGATTTGTCCCCAGTTCTTCAGATTGTGAAGTGTTTGGGTATGCAGTCCTTTTTATTTGTAGTCACAAATCTATTGGAAGAACTATTAAAATTAGTCTTTTAAAAAAACTGGTTCTTGGCAGCCTGTTACATTCCATATTCCAGGTAAAGCTAAGGAACAAGATATGGGTCCACCTGTACAAAGAACTTCTCGCTGGCATTTTGTGTAATCCTAAGGGTATTCACTTTTGTATTTCAGTCGCCTGAAGTGAACACCTGCTATTTTTGTCATTTAAAACTAGGATTTTTTGTCAATTTAAATGACAGAATCACAGTACGAAATTAACCGGGAACTGTTCTGAATAATTTATCTTGGCTTTTTTTTAAAGAATCAAACTACAAAGGGAAGAATGATCTAAATTTAAAAAAAACCCCAATATCTATTACAGATCAACCTTGTGATTTTTTGTGTAGGTGGCTGATCAAGGCAGAATCAGTGCACAAAAATGGTTCCCTTGAACTATGGTGTATTGCCTGCATTTGATAGGCCATCAAGCTATTAACTGTATGAAGAATTATCTCCCTTCTGAATGTAGCAAAAGCTAGCCAGAACCACAAGGCGTTGATCCTAGACCCCACACTTCAGAGGACCTCCTACAATAAGGGTTCTGGCAGTGGCATTTTCCACAAAGACTTTGGCATCCATTTATAAATAACTTTCTCAACAAATGTGAGATATGATGGGAAGCAAAATTTCCGGGTGTTTCCACCGTGATCTTCCACTAGATTTCCTCTACTTTGCAATGGGGCAGACAAATTCTGCACAAAAGTTGAAAATTGAGTGAATACAAAACCCCTGCAAATTAGTATCAGGGTGCTCATAAACTACAGTCATCCCTCCACATTTGTGGTTTTGACTTTTGTACATTTGATTATTCACGGATTTGATTTAAAAGGCTCTCTCTAGAAATCTCTGTTTCTCCAATGTGAGTCTATGATCGGCTCCCTCCAGCCATGTTGGAGGACCCAGAGATTTCTAGAGAGAACATCTCCTTAGGAATCTCTAGGTCCTCCAGTAAAATTCTATTGTCATCTTGGACCAGGTTGTGGCGCAGCTAGTTAGTAGCCAGCTGCATTAAATCACTACTGCTTGAGAGATCATGAGTTCGAAGCCAGCCTGGGTTGGAGTAAGCTCCCAAACATTAATAGTCTAGCTTACTGTTGACCTATGTAGCCAGAAAGACAGTTGCATCTGTCAAGTAGGAAATTTATGTACTGCTTTATGTGGGGAAGCTAATTTAACTAGTTTACAATGCCATAAAACCTTCCAGCAGTGTGCAGAAGAATGAGGAAGTTTTCCATCAAAGGACTCAGTGTTACAAGTGGACAGTGAAGTGGCAGCTCCCCCTGTGGCTGGAATTGAGCATGCCCTCATGAAGCCAGAAAAGCTGGAATGTGTCTGACTATATATGTTGTATGTCTAAATCTATGTCTAAATGGCATTGAATGTTTGCCATGTATATGTGCATTGCTCTGAAGCCATTTCTCTCTGACCAGACACAGACCAATTCTCCCAAGCAGAATCATGATCTAAAATCCCCTCATTTTCCACACTGGAAATGCCATCAGTCCTCACAACCTCTGACTGAACAGTTCCCTCATCATTAGTCTCTGGCTGAACCACAACAGGTGATGGGCAAGCGGGTTATGCTTGGTACTGAGCAATGGATTCACCCTTCATCACAGACTTCTGTGTGATGAGGACCTAAAACTCTTATCATTCCAAGATAGCATGGTCATCCAACATACTAAGATGACTCTGGATTGAGTAGGGTTGTCACTCAAATTCCCGAGCCTTTTTATCCAGTTTATCCAGGTGCTGTAATGGCAGGGAGCCTATGGGTTCATTGTTTCCCAAACCAATTTCTTGTTTTGATTGAGTAATTGAGAGTAGTTATTTTTTGATAGGTGCCTTTGTCTTGGTGTATGCTACTAAGCTTGACAAAAACTTGATGAAGTTTTTTTTAATGAAAACTCTCATCTGGGTTGGCTGGAGCATTCTGGGAACTGAAGTTCTAGAAAGTTTGGCTCTTAACTTTCACATTTGTTAGTACCATGTTACTGTATTCATTTTGTCTGTTAACAAACAGGTTGCTAAAACTAGGGTTGTGCATTTGATTCGGAAATACCCTTGATTCGGATCTAGTTTGGATTTTTGAGTTGGATGATGTTTTTAACTTGGAAAATTGTTTTTATATGTATTTTAACATATAAGAATTTTTTAAAATTATTGTATTATGTATGTTGTTTTAAATTGTTATTTATTGTCTAGCATTGAATTTTTACTTTTAGCTGTTCTGAGTCCCTCCACGGAGGTAGAGAAGAACAGGATATAAAAGTTCTAAATAAATAAATATAAATAAATGTTTAGCACTTTGAAACAAGTTCCAGCATGCCTGCTTGCCCCCCCCCCCAATATTAAGAATTTGAATCAAAAGGAGCCTTTGATTCTTAAGCTTCGAATATTTTCGAATGTAGCTGTGGTGGAGCTAAAATTGATAGGGCAATCAAACTGAGAGGTGAAGCCAAACATGTTGGCATGTCTCTCCAGCCAATCAGGGCTGATGGAGGAGGTAGGGGGAGACAGAGGCAGAGATCACTTAAAAATGTTGTTTTTAAAAACTTTGAAAATTCACCAAAATCCGTGGATAAGTCAAATGTTCTGAAATTTGGTGAGCTAACAGTGGTAAATGTGTTCTGTTCAAGTTTCTTCAGGACAGCTCAAAAAATAAGGGAGTAAGAAGCTCCTCAAGTTTCCCTACTGACAGTAATGTTTTCCGCCATTAATAAAGTCGTTAGGAACGTTCATAAGTTCCAGAAAGTTTTAAAATTTTTACCCCCAAAATTTGGAAAGGACTTTAGAAATGAAGTGCCAGCGCCCCCTATTTTTGAACACAGTTTAGAACCATTTTTTTGGATCACACATGCCTAATAGTAACCTCCTGAGACATCTCTGTGAATTGAGTATTATCTCTCTCCCCTGACTAGGTATAATGAAGAATCCTTTAATGACTTCAAAACATGCAAATACCAATGACGGCAGAAATTGCTGTATTTGATGATGATGTCATCTTTATAGTTCAGTATAAAGCTGCTGATTGCTTCTCTCAAAAAGAAATGAAACAGAGGGGACAAAATTGCTGTTGAAAGGTCAGGAAAGGAAGAAATGGCTCTGAATAATACTTTGCACCTATGGAGAAAGACAAAGTTAAATAAATTCTCAGAGGGTGGGTTAGCTCAGTCGACAGTATTAAGAAAGCAAATCTAAAGGAAATTGAGTCCAGCCATTAACAATTTGGATGTACTATAGTATTACAGTTATGCTCCAATGCCAGATTTAATATTATGAGTCCACCCCACCCCTGGGAAGGTGAGACTTGCTTCAAGTTAATTCTTTACGCTCTGATTTATACTGCTTAATTGGTCTCACCTAAACTGATAAGCAAATCCATATCCTACTGTAATTACCTGAACGTAAAAAATTCAGGCAGTATCTATCTTTCTCCGAGGAGTCATTGCAAAAGAGCCAGTGAAAACACAAACAGTATTAAAGGGCTTGTCTTTCAGCTTTTCCATTTCACCCCTGTTGGCTTTCAGCATCTGTCTGTAGGGCATGACCACATAGTGGGTATGTGTCACAAAGACATTTAACATGTGAGTACGGCTTTCAAGATCAGTTTCTTGCTGTGAGATGATTACAGAGCGTTTTCCGCTTGTCAAGTTCCCAGATAGAATTCAGAGATTTAAAGCAAGATAGCACATGATATTATAGCTCTATTGCAAAACATATTAATTTAAGTAAAGTGGAAATCCGACACCCACTTATCTGAAGTCAGTGGAACTTATTTCTGACTCATCAGGTATCATGCCATATTTTTGGTCTTCCGATGAGGTTTTAAGCCCAAGGAGAGGCCAATAGGAAATAAATAGGAATTGACATTTGTTGTTATAAAGGTCTCTCCAGGGTCTAGATTGGCCCAGGAGGACCGAAAGCATGACATATTTATTTATTTATTTCTGCTATTTATTTTTGCAGTGCAATAGAAGAAGTATAGCCTTAAAAGCTCTCCTTTGGAGCTAATGTGCCTCAAATGTAACCTCCCACAGCTGCCCATTCCTGTACCATATGAACCTGCCAGAATCTTAAGATTGTTGGAGTGAAAGCTTTTCCTAGGTCCCACCAGCATCATAGCTTTGAGAGGATACAAGAGAAGGTGACCCCCAAGGGCTGTTCTCAGCCTATGGAATGTCCTTCCTTTTCTTTCAGTAGAAAATATCCTTCTATTTAGACATGTTTTCAATGCTTAAATGATTTCTAGAAACCTTTTGTGGGATGTGTGGGGTGCATTTTGAAATTTTTATTATGTCATTTTTGAAGAAAAAGCAATTTATACTTTTTAAAGGTTAAATGATACTTTAATATGATTGTCTAACAACAACAACAAAACAACATTTATCATTTTAAAATCTTACCTTGTTTGTACTCTTTGTAAGGCTTCTTGGATCTCATGCTAGAAAAAAAGTAGTATGTAAAAGGAATAGTTACATAAGTGTGGTTCCTTTAACTACATGAAGACCTAGTTGTGGTTCCTTTAACTACATGAAGACCTAGTTGTCTTTAGTTCCAAAAAAACCATGATAATCTGGGATTATTAGACTCTTGAATCCAGTCTTCATGCAGTAGACTTGCCGCTTGGAATGCATTAAAACAGTGGTAAGAAAGCAAATGATTGCTTATGTCTACATCTATAAAATGGAAATTTTATTTATTTATTTATTTACTTTACTTGTATACCGCAGTTTCTCAGCCCAACAGGCGACTCAACGCGGTTTACAACAAGGATAAAAAACAATCAACGATATACAATTTAAAACCATAAAAGCATAATATACAATATTGACACAACCATAGACAACACAATACATCTCATAACTGGAGTCGTGATCCAATCCGTCGTCCAAATTTCCATTCCTGTAATCATCACATTCATTGCACTGTTTAACCGAATGCCCGTTCAAACATCCAAGTTTTTAATCTTCTTCGGAACACCATTAGCGAAGGGGCTGATCTTACCTCCATAGGAAGGGCGTTCCACAGCCGGGGGGCCACCACA